>CM038226.1:107986090-108237594 GCA_021442155.1 Cymbidium sinense
AAACATCGATGTTCTTTGGGCTTACACGCCACATCGAGGACCCTGCTTTGGAGAAAGCAGCAGGTACAATCTGTGTTTGGGCGGGCGGTATTCGGTCGACATGGGGTCGAGCCTAGAACCCATAACTTTGATCGCGGCGACGGCGATAAGCGATTCCATCGGATCTCTGAGAGCGACATGTCGGCACTCAGATGGCTTCTATCGACAAAGGATTGCTCGAGGTTTCAAATAGGAAAAAGCGACCAATATCTTGGGGACCTCTAGTCCTCGAAGTCTCGACTTCGGCGGGGAAAAGGCCCACAAGAACAAACTCTCACCGGTTTGGGAAGGCAGGTATGTGGTGGTGTCTAAAATCAAGCACAAGCTTAAGGATAGTATGGGAAGACTCTCCCGTGCACGGAATGCTACAAACCTCGGAAACTACCGGTGATGTATCGACTTTTTTTATTAGTGAATCACGGAAAACATTATCATCGTGTATGTATTGTATTGTTGTTATCGAATTAAACATTTTATACTGTTTGTCGTACTTATTGTCCCTTGGCATCAGGTGTTTGGATTTATGTTTCTATCTATGTTAAAGTTCTCATACTTATTGTGACTTTTTCTTGCTTATGCTTGCATTTTAAAACACCCGAATCATAGTATTGTTTGTATCTCATTCGATAGATCGATCCCAGAATTGATCGATCTTCTATCTGAGGTTAACATCGTCGTAGCACTCGATAAACAACCTTGGATAAGTTGGCAATCCTCTATAGGCGCCTACAACTTTCTCCATAACGAGGTTAACATCATCGAGTAAGCTCAGATACCTAGGATAGATCGAGAGGTTACGAGAACCTCATAAATATATATTAGCAAGTTTGTCATCAAGCAGCTCGGTAATGATCTTAGAATAGATCGAATTATCTAAAGGGATTCCAGATGATCTCTTCTCGAATCTTTATCATCAGTACACTTTGACACACAACTCGGAAATATTCACAACAATTTTTGTGGATTGTTAATATTTCTCATGAGAACATACAAGTACAATCAACGAAATAATATACAACCTTTGCAACATAAAGGAACTACACTACTACGGTCTTGATGGTCTCATCAGGTAGATGATGAAAGAACTATCGAGTCATCCTGCGTCGTCATTAGAAGGGTCGGGAAGCTAGGCTAGGAGAAAGGACCTCAACACCACTGCGTCATGGCGTGTCCCCTTGAAACCTCGGATGAAGCCTTCATCAACACCTTTGCCGCTCAAAGCCTTCACCTCTACATCATATCGTGGTCTCGGCCTCACGAGCGTGATCTGTATGATACTCTTGAAGGCTGTAGTTCTTGAAGTCCTCGCGACTGTGATCGGCTCACTTGCAGAGATAAAGGCGACCTCTTTCTCACGAAAGCGGCGTAACTCTCGGTTCTTTGCCTCAGACACGAAACCTTCTCGAAAGATCTTGGATCCTTTCGGCGTATAACCAACCTCTGTTCTAGCCTCCACTAATTCATCCAGTCAGCTCGACTTCGGCGAAAAGAAGAGAAGAGCAGGTGAACTTCGGTCTGCACTCATCAAGTTGATTCTCCAACACGGACATCTCTTTTACTTTCTCCACATACTGCGCTTATATTCACCATGGAGAAACTTGACCTTCACGAACTCGAATTCCGGTCATTGACCTGATGTTCATTTTGAAGTCAAGTTCTTGCTTCTTCGATATCACGAAATAAGAAAAATTACGTTAAGCGAAATGGGAAATAAAGATGATGAAAGAAAGATTAGTTCTTGACATCGCGACCTCTGCGAATGATTCAACCGTCCTCGGGAATGAAGATCCTTGGGGGCGACTACTTCGCTCTCTTTTGGTGTATCGATATCACCATCACCTCTTACTCCTTTTCCTCTTCTCTGGAGGCGGGTCCTTCTGGGAAGAAGCGAGGAGGGCTTGGGAGATGGAAACCTCTTTGTTGGGCTTTCTCAGCATAGCGCATAAGACCCTTCGGGATGAATAGAAAGCCCTCGAACAAAGATTCCTCAAATCTGTTGATATATCGAATCTCAAATCGAAGATCTTCAATATTCGGAATTTCGGTCCATGAATATCTTCATCACCAACACAGCAGGGGAATGGGTAAATCTCGGCTTTCCCCATTTCTCGAAGAAGACGATCATTCTTCACAAAAAAAAATCGCTTGCCCAACTCTTGGGAGGATCCTTCGCCGTCAGGAGGAAGTAGCGACTCTGCGGTGTCGACCATGTGCATCGAGTAAACTTTGCACATCCGTCGGTCCTCCACGATATAATTATCCCAAAGCGAAATCTCGCATAAAATGGCGATCATCTCGGGGATGGGGAAAGCCAATCCAGCAAACTCATCGTAAGTGGTGAAATACCCGGCGGTTGGCTCTATCGACTTACGCAGAACCAAATCATTGGAAAATAATATTTTTTAAAACGATCAATGTGTCTCCGTGATCGGCGACTCCCGAATCTTGATCCTCCCATTTTTAGAAGGTTCCCTCATTGTGCCTCAGTTATTCGGACGTGTCTCTTTCAAGATTCTCACCCATCTACAAACCTGCAGGCACTCGTGCATCGAGATGAAAATTATTCAGGAGGTGCCCAAACTCCCACCGGGGAGGCTATGCACTCGGCTTGGTGGAGATGAGGTAGAGGTTGATCCAAGAAGAGTGCCCAAACTCCCAGGGGAGGCATGCACTGGCAGTGGAGATGAGGAGGTAGAGGTGGATCAAAAGAGTGCCCAAACTCCCACAGGGGAGGGCTATGCACTCTAAGAGGAGAGGAGGAGATGAGAAAGTGTGTTTCCCTCTTACCTTGGGGGTTTTCAGACTCCAAAGCGTAAAAAACCAAAAAAAAATCATTCAAAATCGCGTTTGCCATTGGGCCTCCGCCATTCTCCATCATGACAGCAGCCTCATACCCAGCCATCAGCAACTCACATTCTCCGTAACAAATGCCCACGGCTTGCCATTGAATCAGGGTCCACTTGCCGGTCCAGCCTGACCTCGATCCAAATCGCCCGGCCACGGCTTGAGTGGTCCACAGGTCGAATCCGCGCGTAACACGCCCGGCCAGGTCGAATGCCCGGGTGTATCGTCGTTTCAAGCCTGTAACCCGACCCATGTTTCCCTGGAGTTCCTCGACCCAGCCGCTCATAGCCGACGGGGCCTCATGGCTCCGCTATCATGATTTCGATGCCAGCTCCGGCCTCATGACCTGAGGCCTCGGCCGCCCCAGAACCCGACCACAATCCAGATCGCATCCGCGGCCAGGCAGCTCTGGCCGATGGAGAGGAGTGGTTCTGATTTTGCATATATTTACAGAGGCCTCCTCCTCCATAAATACTCATTCTCATATGGGGGAGTCAGAAGGAGGCCCAAGAGAGGAGGAGAGACTCCAAAGATCCTCCACAATCGTTACCACGGTTGTCAACCGCTTATCACATCATCAGCCCGCCCGCCTCGTCCGCCAAGATCTCGTCGCCATTTCAAGTTATCGTGAATTCATCGTTTCGTCGTCAACGTTAATCCTGTCTGCTTTGCGTTTCTCATACCTGATGCTGTAATCCGTTGTCGGAAGATCTTATACTCTGAAAGCAGTCTATGGTGGAAGAACTTTTCTTGGGCTAGGCAGGTGATTTTCCTCTTTTCGGGTTTTGCAGTAAAAGTGCGGAGTTTTTCTTGTTTCTTTAAATCGCGCATTGTGTCTTTGAACTTTCCAGAAGAAGGCGTGAAAGCATTCTTCTGTACCGGTTTTCAAACCAATATAGTCGTATAAATGCTTATCTTATATTATCTTATCTTATATTATCTTTATGTTATCTTTATCTTTATCTTATCTTATCTTATCTTTATAAATAATGTATTATACTACAAACATACTATTGTAGTATACATGTATCTTATATTATACTACACTATATACTACTAATAGTGTATAGTACAAAGCAGGGTACCATCAAGATAGCACCAACTAAAAACTTTTGCTCCGCGAGATTCTTGTATGCTAAGAGGTGATGGAACAAAAGAAACATTAAAAGTGATATTGAGTAACTACAAAAAAAACGCCAGCAATAGCTGATAATGCTTGAGTAAGCTAACTAGCTTCATTAGTTGGGATGCCACCATATCCACCCAATTTAACACAATGCTTAACGCCAATTATCCCCAAAATCTTCTCCACTAACAATTATCAAAAAATTTCCTAACATTCAACTTTATTCAGCTTAAAGCAAGAGTCCAGCTTTCATGCTAACCAGCCGACATAAAAAAAAAAGCAAAATTTGCAAATTTCTTGACAACGCAAAACCATAGAAGACAAAATAATTAGTCACCAAAGCTGTCTGTATCAATCAATTAGAAGGCCTATCAGATCGAAATGAGGACGATTGACTGAATCACACGATTTGAGAGGACCAAAAATGAAAACCGAAGAAGACCGGAGAGAGAATTAGCTTGTGCGTCCAACAAGGAGCAGCGACAAAGTTGGGGACGGAGAGCTTTGGTTTCAGCCGACAGAGGGACGGACAAATGATTCGTCCGATCATTCGGCTGCTCGAGGAAGACGGATGGTAGAGGGGAGTTCGGCCAGGGCTCACGAGAGACGGAAGGAGGAGCTTCGGTCGAGAGAATCTCACTGGAGTAAGAGAGGAGAGCTTTGGCCGTAGGTCGCGTGAGAGAGAATCGCGTTTGATGGAGCTAGCGTCGTTCGGTTAGGAATTTAGACCGCAATTCCCTATTCGTCGTTTAAGCGGGCGCCCAATAGGAAAAATAGGGCGATAATTAATTATTCTAATTGCATATTAATGTTATTTTGCGTAAAATTTTATAAATTTACGTCAGCGCCTGATATGGATATCAATTTTAAATATTTATTTTTTATTTTTCGGACATGCGCCGTCGATTTCTCGAGGTCGTTTGGACCACATCGGCCGACTGTAGCGAAATTGCTTAAATTGTGTGACGTAGTATTTGAATCGCTCGATGTTCGCGTTGATTTTGCTGAATTGATCGCGAAAGGCGTCGTTTGATAGGTTTTGATGTTTCGACGATAATGGCACAATCAATTTTGCTAATATAGGTCGTTCGGATGTCGTCGGGGCTTCCTAATTTCGATATGCGCATAATTTAATTAAAAATTAATTTTAATTAATTGATCGGTTATTAATTAATTTGATATTTTTCATTTAATTAATTTTAATATTTTAGACGCATTTATAAAACCGAATTTTAAATCGAGGCGATTTTTTTTATCGAATACGATCGCGATGAGAGCATTTTAAACTTGATTCATATGATGGTTCCTCTCGTTAATTATTTATTTTAACTTCGATGGTTCATTTGACTTGTGAACCATATGTGGAGGTCAACATTTATATTTGTAAAACAGGGAGGTAGTAGTAAGTTGAATAACAAGCCAGACAACCAATGACTGAACCAGTTGAAATTTGACAAGTGAGGTCTGTATTTTTGAGTTTTCTGTAGTCTTGCATGGCCTTTGGCAAAAACCATTTGTTTAGTATTATCACATGTTTAGAACGATCCTATGTGAACTTGATCTTGCACATGCGATATTAGTTTTATTATGATAAGTAACCTTATCTTAACCATTGGGGTTGCCTGTATGAATCCTTGTTCTGCATAAATTCTTATGAAGGGTTGTATGAAGTGTCAACATTAATATTGGAAAATCAGAGGATGTTCTTTGAAGAATTTATATATACTTTTTTATAAAATTGGGCATCCTTAATTTTACTCACCAAACTACTAAGGCTGTCAAAAAAGCATTGTTCACGAACAACTCGTGTTCAGCTTGTTAAGTAGCTCATGTTCAGCTCATTCGTTAACTAAGCAAGCCGAATAAGAACAACATTTCAAGCTCGATTTATAAAGGAGCCGAACATGAACAATCCTTTTGTTCGATCGTGTTCGGCTCGATTTAGCTCAAAATAAAAAACTATATTATATTATTGTTATTATTATAAAAAATTATATGTATATATATCACAGTTATAAGTATGACTTGGTGGTTAAAATTTTTGTTTTACAAATATTGGCTCAGGTTCGAATCCTCCCTCTTACAGATTTTTCGGATTATTGCATTTCGAGCTGATACGAGCCATTTCGAACAGTTCGAGCCAGACACAAACAATAAAATTTCGAGTCATTTCGAACACGAGCCGAACACGAACAAGAGTTCGGCTCAGGCACAAACTCGAATTAGTTTTATGAAACTATGCAAGAGCTGATACATCTTGTTGATCTTGAATTTTGTAGCGGTCCCGGAAAACTGATAAGAAGTGAGTACCTAGTTCATGCAGCTCTTGCTAATGTAAGTTCTGGGGACCTTCATAACTACAGATTACTTAACTATCGCTTAAAAAGTTGAGATATTGTCAAAAAGAATACAAGTTACTTGTAGTTTATAAAAACCCTTATACATTGTTGCCATTTGTGCTGCATCACAAAATTATCTTGCTCAGTATCTAGTGTTCAAGATATCAAATAAGTATTGGTGTACTGTTTGTTGTTGATACTGTAAATATTGGTTATGCGTTTTAATGATGTAATATTTTCTATTATTTTTTCCTTCATGCATCAGGTACAAGTTTTTTGGCATTGTTCATTTTGATAAAGCATGCCATGATTGTCTAAAGCAGTAATTGGTAACATAGAGTTCATTATTATTTGGAATGGTCAGGGAAGTAAAGGTATACGTGCGGAAATTGCTTTTATTAACAGCACAAAGAAAATGGTCGGATCTTATAATGAAATGCCAATTGATGACACGGAGGAACACGATGACATCGAAGTGGAAACAATTGAAGTGGAGGAAAGAATTCCTACTATTATAACTGATATGGTGCTCAAAATACCGCTAATCAAAGTCCGAATCTTAATATCAAAAGCGACGATTTAGTCAGACGTCGAGATTAAGCACTTGAAATATCCTTGGAATCTTTGGGATATCAAAATAGCTCTTAAATATAGAGTGTTTATAGTCAAATCGAGCGTCTCGACGAGCCGGATCTAACGAGCCTAAGATCTCATACGACTTCATTTGGGCATCCAAATGCTCAAAAATACATCAAATGATCGGAACCATTCTAAGCCGTCCGATCAAGAGGAGTGGCACGGACTTTGCATAAATTACAGAAACGCCCCTCCTCCCATCTATAAATAGAACTCTATCCCTCACATGAAGGAGGGAGAAGAGGTGAAGAAGAAGAGGAGCTGAAACAAGTGAAGAAGAGGAGCCAGCGGTCAATCAACCACCACCCGCGGCCACCGCCGTGATCCTACCCATCAATCGTCCAAGCAAGGAAGAAGAGGAATAATCCAAACAAGGAAGAAGAGGAAAAGCCTAAGCAAGGAGGAAGAAGAAGCTCAAGATCCTCAAGCAAGGTCACACCCCGACGTCATCAACCACCATCATCGCTAGATTCTGCATCTCCTATTACAACTATTACTCGATCATTGTTACGGTTGTTGGACCTCTCTCATGTACAATTCATCTGTAATCGGAAGACTTTGTACTCAAACAGATACATAGTGGAAGCTTTTGGCTGCCGTGTGGTTTTCCCCTCTTTTGAGGTTTTCCGTTAAAATTGCAGGTGTCTCTTGTTCGCTCATTAATTACTGTGTCTTTGGACTAATCGGCAAAAGGCCTTTGAACCTTTTCATACAGCGGAAGCGCCGCTCACGACTCCGTACCTCAAAACCCGTCCACCAAGAACGTCAGTTTTGCCTCAATCCCCTCACGATAGGCATGACCGCTCGGCGGCGAATCTCTTTGGAGGATCGGTATGCGTCGAATGGAGGAGTCCCAAAATAAGATGATCCAGCTTTTGCAAGGACTACAACTCGGACAAATGAACCCCAAGATCGGTCGTTGCCCGGAGGAGGTCAAAATGCTAATCTTCCCGACGTTAGAGTTCCTCTGCAAGGAAACCATAACGCTGATCTCCTTCGCTAGTTCCACTCATCCATCGCGTGCACTCAGCCGTTACTAATCCATTGTTGTTGTGACTTCACACATGCTCATCTTGTTAATCCTCGACATGACATTCGCCGCAATGCGGCGCTTAATGCAAGATGAATTTCACCTTCAAGGCAATCATCTTCACCACACCGCGGTTATGAGGAGTCCTCACCTTTAGTGCAATTCTTCAACATCCAATTCCCGTAGGTTTCAAGCTTAGAGCATTGATTCCATGATGGGGCTGACCCACGAACACATCGACCATTACAGACTATCATGCATATCCAACGAGCTCGACACCGCTTTGTCGTCTTTCCTTACCCTCAAAGCAAGCTCGCACTTGGTTCTACTCTCTTCCAAGGGGATCCATCCATACCTTTAACGAACTCGTTCTTTGTGGAGCAGTTCATTGCAAATCGGAGAATCATTAAAGATTCCTCCCATCTTTCTGTTAAATTAGCGAGGGTGAATCACTTAAAGAATACTTCAGAGGTTCTCCTTAGAAGCTTCGCCAAATACAGGTAAACTCACGAGCTATTAAGAGGAGTTTTTCTTGGAGAGAAACTCCGTCAGGGGCCTTTTACTCATCACTCATGCGGGGACACGGTCGGATTAAAGTATGGGTTCATGGTGTGGAAGCACAAATCTTCATGATGAGGCTATTAATGCACACTCCTTGAAACAATTTGGATAATTTGAGAGAGGGACATAAAAGCACCCCAAGGAACCTGACCGTCCCATCAGATGAAATCGAAGGCAGATTCAACAAGATATCCGTCGATTGGAAAAGAATCAATGCGGCTCATCACAGACATGAGGGGCAACTCATGCAAGATGAGCAAGTCGTCGCTTGACGAAAGGCAAAGATCGATGGTCAACTCGGCTACAAGCATTGCAAATATTCGAATTTAATCTTCCATACAGGGTTAGCGTCATCGGTAAACACTCGACAAACAACCGGGATAGGTCAAAACATCCTTAATTGGATTCTGCTGCGATCTCTTAAATGTAATGTAGGGCAGCTCAGAACAAGCCAGGAAAGGTCAAAAAAAAAAAAAAAAAAAAAAAAAAAAAAAAAAAACAAAAAAAACAAAAAACAAAAAAAAAAACAAAAAAAAACAAAAAAAACAAAAAAAAAAAAACAAAAAAAAAAAACAAAAAACAAAAAAAAAAAAAAAAAAAAAAACTTTGTACCCACTCCGCACAGGTTAATGTCATTAGGATAATCACGACAAACAACCTGTCGGATGGGTGAAAATCCTCATCGTCGCCGGTCACCAACGCGTCATGCAGGTCTAGCCGTAGACCATCAGCCGGCGTCGTAGGTCATCACCATTTAACGGTCATCGCGGCTACCGGCGTCGTCGCCGCAGCGTCGTCACCGATTGCTGACCACCCCGTCGGCCCTTGACCGTATTGTCTCCAGTACCGTCAGCGGTCCTGCCGGACCATCGCGGCAATCTTCGCGGTCATCACCATTAATGCGGTCGCCGCGTCACGTCGGCACCGTACCGTCGTACATTCTGCCCATTGTCAACCACCGTCGGCGCCAACCTTGACATTATGGCCGGTCATCAGCGGCGGCGTCGCCGGTCGCTGCTGCCGACCGCCAGCAATCGCCGCCGGTCATCGCCATTAATGGCGATCATCCGTAGCCGTATCGGCGCCGTCGTCCGCGTCGGCTGCCTCGGCAGTTCAATTTGACCTCTTCCATGCGGGTTGCGTCGTGGTAAAACTTCGACGCAAGCGGATGAGTCAAAGCGTCTTAGTGGACTTCCCGCGACCTCTTCTCGGGTTGCGTCATGGTAAAAACTTCGACTAACGCGGAAAGGTCAAAAGGTCATGAGTGGACTTCGCGGCCTCTTCCATGCAGGTTAATGTCTCGAGCAAAACTTCGACCAACGGCTTCGGGAAAAGGTCAAAGGTCCTTGGTGGACTTCCGGCCTCTTCCATACGAGGTTAGCGTCGGCGAATAATATTCCGACCAATAACCACAGGAAAGGTCAAAACTTTGTATCCGCCTACACAAGTTAATGTCGCCGGGTAGCGCGACAAACAACCGGATGGGTCAAAAATCACCGGATTGATTATCCATACATGCAAGTTAACGACATCGATTATCGTGAGTCAACATGCCGACATCGCCCGGTCACCCACTTTGCGACCGGTCACGTAGGCAAAGCACCGATTGCCGTCGACCACCGTCGTCGACCAACCACTAATGCGGTCATCACGCCATTCGTCGCCGGTCTACGCGATTCAATCGCTTGATTCTCCGTCGCTCATCGCGGCAACCAACGCCGGTCACCATCGTCGGCGATTATCCTCGACAAGCCCATCATGAGCATCTTGACCCAGATCTCCGGTGACGCCTCCCAAGCGGACGTCCGGCGGGACCGATGCGGGGCGGTAAGCGGAACCGGCGTCTGATGGGCTTGATCGCCGGCGGTGATCAGGCGGGGCCGATCGCCGGCGAGAAGCGGAACCTGACGTCTGTGGGCCTTGATGGCCTCCGTCCGGTGGGTAGGTTAGTTTACACCCGCTGGGGCGGAGCCTTGCCTGCAGGTCTTGATGCTCCACCGACCCGTCAGGTAGGTTGGTTTACACCCCCGGGGCGGAGCCTTGCCGTACGGGTCTTGATAACCTCGCCGGTCGGTCAGTAGGTTGGTTACCTTCGGGCGGAGCACTATGGTATGCACAGTGCTTGATGTATTCCCGGTCGGTCCGTAGGTTAGTTTACACCCCTTTGGAGGCGGAGTATGACTACGGGTCTTGATAAGCCTCTCAATCGGAATTAGGCGGGTTAGTTTACACCCTTCGGGAAGCTGGAGCCTTGCCATTACAGATGCCAATCGCCCGGTCGGTCGGTCAGGCTAGGTTGGTTTACACCCTTGGGGCGGAGCCAGTATGGGCATGAATGTCTTGATATGACCCGGTCGGTCCGACTAGGTTAGTTTACACACCCCTTTAGGGGAGGCGGAGCACTTCGTATAGTGAGCGGGTCTTGATCGACCGGTCGGTCGGTGGTTAGTTTACACCCCCGGGGGCTGGAGCCTTGCAGGTACAGTGCTGATAGCCTCAATCCGGTCGGTCCAGGTTAGTTACACCTTTGGGAAGCGGAGCCTGTCGTATGAGCAGCAGGGTCTTGATGTATGACCGTCGGTCGTGGGTTGGTTACCCCTTCGAGGGGCGGAGCCTTGTCGTATGGCCAGTAGGTCTTGATCGCTCCTCGATCGCCACGGGACTTTCGAAGGGAAAGGTATGCCTTTCTCCCTCACGCAGGGTATTTATAGCCTCCTGAGGGTAAAGGGTAAAACCCTCAAAAGCGCGTAAATTCCTTAAAATTCCGGTCAGGGCCGTGGGCCGCAAGTGGCGAGCGCTGGTAGCACTGACCAGATGAGCCAACAGGTGGCCTTGTATGGTATGTATAAAAGCCTGTAGCGTATGTATGCAGCTGTATCAGGCGTCGACGGCAACCAATATTTACCCGACCCATCGGCCGGGGCAAATCCGTTCGCGACGAGCCGTCAGCGACCCGGCACAAATCAGCCGCTGACCCGAGCCGTCATGTGACGACCGTCAGCGTCAGACCCGTCAGTCCGGCGAGCGCAATCGCGACGAAGCGTCAGACCCAGCAGTCGCGACCGAGACCCAACCATGACCGTCAACAAACGCCGTAAACCGTAGCGTCCAGCGGAACCATGAAGCGCCATGGTTTCGACCAGCGCGTATGGATGTATGACAGGCATGAGCACGTAGCCAGGTCGCGCGTTCCGTGATCGACGTGGCCGTCCACGACCCGATGGGCCCGGCCATCGGCTGTTTGCACCCTGGCAACGCCATGTAGCGCAGCGCTGCCGCCGGTAGCCGTAGCCCGGCGCTGTCGCGATCGCGTCCGGTTACTGGGACCCCAATAAACTTGGTGAGCATTGAAAAATTCATAACCTCGAGTCTCATGCCAAGGCCGGTAGATTTGCTTCCATAATCGTAATCTTGGATGAATATTTGAAATATATTGGTCGTGGGTTTGGCGCATATATTTTGGATGATTGAACAATCTCATCCAAAATGAGGGCAAGCGATATACTCAAAATCTGCAGCTAATGAAGTCAGAATCTTAATATCAGCGGCGCGATTTGGTGAGGCCGTCGAGATTAAGCGCGAAATATCCTTGGGAATCTTTGGGATATCAAAATAGCTCTTAAATATAGAGTGTTTATAGTCGAAGTCGGTCACCGGCCGGGATCTAACGCGTATCCTTCCGCCATTCCAAGCCCACATGGCAATGCCAGCCACCATTCTAGCCAGCAGCCATACATCCTTGACTACGGTTATCTGTTGGACTCATCATAAAATATGAGTGCAGAATCCATGTCGGAAGAAGAGGAACATGAAGAAGAAGAGGATACATGGAAGCTTTCTTGGTCAGCGCGCCACGGTGGTTTCACCCCATCTTTTGTGAGAGTCATCCAGCGTTAAAGGAGTGTGCTTGTTACAACCGTTAATTGTCTGCTGCTTGGACTGTCGGCAGAAATTTAGGCGTGGACTTTCACTCTAGGCCGGTTTGTACTATGATAAGCGATCGAGTGGAAGGGTGCAAGGTTCCCCATTCATTTCGATGTTTTCCATGTTATAAATGAGATCTTATGTAATTATTGAAAAATTAGTTTTTATATCAATAAGATCCTTATATATTTTTTATCTGCTTTGTTTTTTTTTTTTTTTGTTTTTTTTTCTATTTACACTTATCACTAAGTTAAGTCTTTTAAGTGCATTCCTTTTCTATCTGATGATGCTTATAACAGTTAATCTTTGAAACTAATTTTTCGATCACAAATATATGGTGATGGCAAAGTCATTTTTTTAAACTATGATGTCAAGACATGTTCAGTGAAATGTCATCATGTTGCATGTAACTTTTCAATAGCAACGACTTACATTAAATAGGTTTGAAGCCTTAGGTTTGGAAGAAAGTTCCATCTAAAGTAGCACTCTTTTGTTTTTTTTAAACTTCTTTATCTTTTAGAGAACAAAAAGAGTCTTGTATCAAAAATATAAACTGAGATAGAGAGAGAGAGAGAGAGAGAGAGAGGGGGGAGGAAAGAGATTGTATCCTTCCAGAAGCGATTGAGAATTTTGTAACAAGAGCTTCTTTTCTGCCTCTCCATAAGTTTTATTTAAAATTAACTCTGCTTATTTGTAACCTCAACTAGCGTGGACAAATAAGTTATTATGGGAGAAAAGATCAGTTGATGATGAGAGAAAGAAGGGGCGAGACTATAATAGAAATATATATGAGAGAGATTAGAGAATCAATATTTGATTCAATAATAATCGAGTTCCAATACAATATTAGAACCCTTTATAGGTTTGGGCTCATATTGCTTGCTTAATTAACTTAGACATTAAAAGAAAGAAATTATGCACTTATATTAATTATATAAAATATTTGAATCAGAATTCAAATATGTTTAAATTAAATAGATACATGCTTTGAAATAACATTGAAAAGATTCCTAATGATCGTATTTTTCTTGCATCATTCACTGAGCCAAATTAATTATTCTCTAAAAATTCGGAATGAGATCATGGTTGTGGAGGTAGAATTGGCTCATGCACATTCTTGTAATCAATAGAAGAGGATGCACATATCATAAAATATATATTTGGAGGTTTTGATAGCAACCATGGTAATGCATCCAACCAAATAGTGCAAATGATCAACCCAAACGATGTTGTAGTCGATGGCCATAGTGATAGCATCAACTCAATGACAAGTCGAGGAAGAAAAAGAATTAGGAAATTGGGACACAAGCAAATAGTTGGAAGCAATCTTTGGTTTGGACTTTGGAATGATATTACGTGTCATTGAGATGGAAGTGTGAGTAGAACTTGATATCAAGGACCTTGATGAAATAATACTAGTAACTGCTGATGATAAAAATCAACAACATAATATTTGTGGCTCCATAGTGAATGTTTAAACTTTTAAAAATCCATAACCATGCCATTGTATTTCTTGTATACTCCCTTCTAAGCATTTTCAACAACCCACTTCTTTTGATTGTGTTGATGTCATGATAACATATAAAGAGATTCGTAAATTCCGTGAGTCTCAATTTAAGAACTCACAATACCCAAAATAAATTATTCTTAAGCAAGGGAAGATGATGGTGCAATTTGGAGTGTGAGATGATGAGCCATCTTTTATGGATGGATGTAATACTTAGACAAGATCTGATTATAGCATACAAAGTGATCATTATAGGGTGTGACAACAAGGGTATGCGAGTGATCTTGCTAATGGACTATTGAAGGGAGGGTTGTAGGAATTTTTTTGTGGGCGCATTGTGGGTGACAATCATGAATATTGATGGAGATTTTAGTTGAGCGGAGGCCATGATGGGATTAATGAGATCCAAAATCGTAGAGATCGGGCAAAGATCTTTGAGTGTGGTTGTTGATTTTAGAGTGTATCGATGTGTGGCTGAGTGTACTCAATCGTTACTTGGAGCAGCAAATGGTTGCTGTGGTTGAGCTACAATAATGATTAACAAGGATCCAACATAGGATACTTTTGGTGTGAGACACAAGATGTGAGTAGACACTGCAACAAACAGAGCATGTTTTCATTAAGTTATGAGGCAAGTGAGAATTATTGATCAAATGATACATGCTAATGGAGAAGACATGTGATTAGTGGTGGGCAGAACATGTTTCATATGTGCTATAAGCAAAGCTCTGTTAAAAATTGCACAATAAAAAAAAACTCGCTTCAACACTTTTTCGATTGCAAAGAGGCTTACGCCTTGTTGGTGTTATGTGAGGCTTATGCCTCACATGATATGAGCCTCAAGGCTCTCCTCACCTCAAGTTTTGTGAGGCATTGCTTTTATATTTAGTTATAAAAAATAAATATTATTTTAAATTATCAAAGTAATGCACATGCCCTAACAAACACGCAATCGATCTCAAAATAGACATTACTTAAGCGCATTTACTCTCACATCCTCTCTACTCACACTTAGTGTTGGCCATTGCTTTACCATTTTTACTTGTGATATTCTTATTTTGATATTAGATAATTGGAGGGGGAGAGAAAAACTTATAATTTAAACTTATTTTGAATCATTATGCCATTAGGTTTTACTTTGATATTAATGTAACATTTCTTCAAGATATGATGTCCTCGATATTAATATATTTCTTAATATTTTGTATTAAATTTATTATTATATGTTTTAACATAGGATACTTAATGCTTTATACTTTAATTGTAATTTTAAATATCTAATGATGAATAAAATTTTAAACTTTGAAGGATAAGTGACTGGTGGTGTATTACATGCAACAAGAGATGGGGAGGTGTAGTTTTTGCAGTGTCATGGGAAATGGCGAAGACAAAGTTGTGGAGATGATGATTGTGGATCTAGAGCAGTTGCACAAATGTGACAATGGATTTGATCTTTGGATCATGCAGGGAAAGATGCCCACAATGTCATGGTGTTAGGATAACAACTAGGATGGGTATGTGATAGGAGAAGTCAAGGCAGATGTACGTACTCACAAGAATGGATCACATGTGGGTAATGGCTGCTTGTAGTGCCTAGGTCCTTGTTGGCTTTGATGTTTGTGATGTTTGCTTGAGTGTTGTAGATGTTTATTGGGTTTGCTCCACAAGTTTTTAATAAGAGGAGATTTTGGCGAGGACTTAAACATAGTAAAGAACAAGAATTCAACTTTGATACCAAATAATATCTTCAAAGAGAGATTATGGAAGAGGAAGAAAAGAAAAAGTGAGAAAAAAGAAGAGATACTATAAGAGGAAGAGAGATTGGAGAGATAAAAGGAGTCTAGAGAATCAATATTTAATTCAATAATCAGGTTCTAGATATTTAATCCCTTTTATATAGATTAGGACTCATACTAGTGTCTTAAACTACTCATGTTATAAGCTAAAATAGAAAGACTTCTAATGACCATATTTCTTATACAATATTGACATTACTTTTTAGTATAGTTTTTCTTATCTTTTTCTAGCCCTTCTATGTCAATGATACTACAGGAGGTAGCGAAAAACTTAATTGCTACCCTTGGGCATACAACATTGAAAAACACAAAGATGATGTTCATAAATATAAAGGTATCAAGCACACAATGCCTCAATGTTCTATTTCAAGCAAAATTGATATCTTCATTGATTCTAAACCCTAGTATGTTAGGGATAGTGAGGGTGGTTCTAGTGATGTTGAATGCATGGCATCATTAGTTTTGAGGAATCGAGATGATAGCCATGACAATGTTAAACCTTTGTGATGGTGAAACCTCTGCATGCACATTTCCAAAGCCTCATTGATGGGCAACACTATTGCTTGGCATTTTTTAGGATGTAATCAACCACAATCTGGTCATGTATAATAGGTTCATGGAGATGAGCTTAGAGGGTTTATCATTTAGAGGAAAAGGGATACCTTAAACCCTAACTTGGTCCTTATTATTCAACTACAATGTTTTGCAAGCCTTTGAATTTTTATTCAATTAAAAATGAATTAAAATGATTGTCCATTTTTATGAGATTCTTGTGATGAGTATATATATGATAAGTCAATGATGACATCTCACCAATTACTATCAAAGATGTGATGTTGCATAATCATTTTATAGTAATTACTTTATTTACCCAATTTTTAAGTTACATTATATGTTTTAATTTCATTTTGGTATTATTTATACTAAATTATGATGATTAATGGATCATGTATGGAAGTTGATGTAGAAAAGATATTAGATAATATGTAGTGGGACAAAATATTTTACGTTATTTCTTTAGGGCTTTTACATATATATTGCATATTTTTTTATATTAACATATTTAATACCTAAGTGTTAGAAATGTAAATATGTGTGTGTATATATACATAGAGAGAGAGAGAGAGAGAGAGTACATATATATAAATACCTTTAGGTGTTAGATTTATAAATACATAGGAATTGTGTGGTATGTATGTAAATTTTTTGATGTTTTATAGAGTCAATATATGGGATGTTAGGAGTAGCTGATAAAAATTTTGTCTTCACCTTATGAATGACATGTGTCTATTATCAAACAGATGAAAGGGATTATATATCAAGATAAAAGAAAAAGAGACATTGAGAAGTTCATTTTTATAAGGTGCTTTGTAATATTCTTACACAAATATGCAATGTATAAATATACTAATCTAAGTTATCCCATTTTATAATTATTAACCTCTTTTTTTGGATGCATTCTTTTTAAGGGTATCATATCTATTCTTGATTAATTAAAATTCCAAATTGTGTCATACCACATAATGATATGGATATATCAAATAGAGGAACAAATATTTTTTCCAATTATTAAAGAAAGCACTATTTAATTAACTTAAGGTGGAGTTTGCTAACTTTTTTGGATTTAGTGATGTTTTTGCATCATGGAAATTAAGATGGGGGATGTTAATGGAGAGATATTAACTACAAGTGATGACATTAGCATGTCTAAAATTGTTAGTTTATTTATAAATGAATTATCTTTAAAAATTATGTGTTTTTCTAGATGAAGGTGAATGTGTAATTGAAGATGCCACAAATACTAGTGTTAATGATGACAATACATTAAGTGTTAATTGCAAGTTGTTATGCATCATCAATATGCTTAGAAGTCATATTTTATTTCATGATTTTGAAGTGGACGTTGGTGTTACTCTTTTGTTTAAGATTTTTGATATTTTCAAAATATTTGACAACTAGTAATGATTGATGAATGCTAATATTATAAACATATGAAAACTTTTTTATGCGCGTGTGTGTGTGTGTTTCTCTAAATTAGTTCCTTGGTTGTAGAAAATTGATGCAAAATTGTTTCTTGATACCTAAATTGGGATTAATTTGTATAGTCAAGGAACTAATGATTATTTTTAACACATTTTTATGTGAGGGATTAGGGACCTTTTGTGGATCAATTTTATATAGTTGAGGGCCTAATTTTGAGAAATGTGATATTCTAGGATTAAATTGATCACACATGAATAATCAAAGGGACTATTTTAGGATTTAATATTTACATAACATAAATTTAATATTTGTTCTAATCAAGAAACAACCTTTATATAAATGCTAGGGTGAGGCTACACACATTAAGCTTGCCCTAGATTTTGCATTAGTGGGAGTTCCATGTGATAGCTATGCCCCTTTATATTTGGTTTTTATTCTTCTTCTTATAAATCTTTTATCATCTAAATATCCCTTTAATAAAAAAACATGATGAACTATTGAAAATAAAGTTTTTTTATCCATTGTCACTTGTTTTAAGGCTCATAACTAATATAGTTTAAGGAAGTTTTGATTGAATTGAACTTCAAAATTATCAAATTTGGGTCAACTAATTTTGACTTGAAATTGATTTAATTTTGAGTAGAGCTAGATCTATTCAAAATGGCTCAATTTGACTTGAGCTAGCTTTACATTCAATTTTAAGACGACTCAAAATCTATTGAATAACTCAAAATTGGAAAAATTATATGGATTGGGAGGTGGGATTAAACCCAAAACCTTTTGCACAAGCTAAATAATAATAATAATAATAATAATAATAACAGATGGACCAACTACTACTTACTATGTAGCATGCATGTTATATTAAATATATGTAAATTTGAGCGGAATCAAATTGAATATCGAAAGCTTTGTAGACATGAAATTGAATAAATGAGTGGAGGTTAAAATCTCTTAATTGCGATCAAATCGATTAAATGCTTCATAAAATCCGACTTGCGCCTAAAATATAAAATTTAATTAAAAAATAATTGAATCAATTAACACCAATTAAGGAAAATCAATTTTAACAAAATTACGCGATATAAGTCGGAAGCGACGACGCCCAAACGATCAAATCAATCACGCCATCGAAACGTTAAACCTATCGA
This sequence comes from Cymbidium sinense, assembly GCA_021442155.1. Taxonomy (NCBI): domain Eukaryota; kingdom Viridiplantae; phylum Streptophyta; class Magnoliopsida; order Asparagales; family Orchidaceae; genus Cymbidium; species Cymbidium sinense. The sequence continues at coordinate 108,005,027 of CM038226.1, forward strand.
ACAATTTGCGATCGATCGTGAAGGTAATGAACTCGATCAATTTGAGCACGACGTCGTACAATTTAAACTTAATTTCACTTGACGCCATTGACTTGCTTAAATGAACTCCATGAAAATCGATCATGCCGTGATTCGCATTAAAATACCTAAGATTGATACTTATATTATTAGGATTTATTATTGAGATAATTCATAAAAATTTATATGATTAAGGACTAATTAACTTTTCTCCCTAATCCTTACCGCCCGCTCGCATGACATTCTCTCCACTCGCTCTCGCTCTCGCTCTCGCTCTCGCTCCTCTCGTCCCGTGCTCCTCTCTATTTCCTCTCGGTCTCCCTCTCTTGTTCTCGGTTTCGAAGCCCCTCTAGCTTCCTCGGCTGATTTCCTTGTTCGGATCGTCCGTCCCTTTCGAGTTCTCCGAGCCCGATTACCTTCGGTTCCGTGAAACCCTAGCTACCTCAACCGAGGGTTCTTCTCCTTCTTCCTCTTTAGCAATCAACACTTTCCAGGTTGTTTCTATTCAACCTCTTCCTTTCTTGCTTTGCGGGTTAACTAGTTCTTGCTTTGCGGGTTAACTAGGTTTTGCCTAAAGGAAGTGATGAGTATATAATGTTCATGTTGATTCACGGATTGTTTTTGGATTGCTGAAATTTATCGTTTCGGTTTTGTGCTTTGATTGGATGATCATTCTTCACGCAATCCTTTCTCGCCATTTCCTGCAATTCCCGTTTCTTCTCCATAAGCCGTGCCTCTTGAGACACGAGGGACGGAATCCTGAAGGAAACTGTAACTATTGTGTGTGCTGAAGCTAGTGAAGTGAGAATTGGGAAATTTGATTTTAAGAAGTTTCTTGATATTTTGGCTACTATCTTTAGATCGAATATTCATTTTATTGCAACTCTGCGAAGCTGGAAATTTCTTATACCTTGACGAGGTTGCTAGTAGTCTAAAGAGCTGCATATGTTACAATTAATAACAAATACAGATTCTTGAAATTTTTGAAATTCTGAAGGTTGGATTCAAGAGAGGAGTTGTAATAATTGGCAGGAGATATCCCAAGGGCTTCTTATTACTTAATTCACTATGATTGGCTGATATATTTTCTGATGATTCTAATTTTCGATCCTTTTTATGGCAAATGCTATTCATGTTCTTAATGAAATTTTGATAGTTCCTTATCAAATCTTTTTATCCAATTGGTGTATTGTTGATGTTGATGTGCCTAAAAAAAAAGAGGGGATCTTTGATGCCCAACGTGCTGAATGATAAAGATATGCGGCTTTTGAGCATGTTATCACTTGTATACTTGCCTATTTCTATCACTTGACATCTTATTATATGAATATGAAATATGAAATTTCAGATTTAGAAAGGTGCTTACATGTAATTAAAAGCTTATGTTATAGCTTGCTATTGCATATGTTAAATGCAAAATTTAGGTGAAATGACGATGAAAATGATGCCATAGCAAAAGGGCTATCAATTATATTTTAATTTCATGTACATGTGAATGCAAATTTGTTAAATTGCTTTGTTATAATCTGCCGTTATTGTTCCAACGCGGAAAACTTGTGATAAGACTGCTACGCGTTCCAACGGAGAAAAATCTGCGATAAATATCTGCTCACGCGTTGTTCCAACGCGAGAAATCACGCGATAAGACTGCTCACGCTTGTTCCAACGCGAGAAAATCCGTGATAAATACCCGCTCACATTGTTCCAACGGCGGGAAACTTAATACCGCTCACGTTGTTCCAATGCGCGCGGAAAAATCGCGTGATATAATGCTACGCGATTCCAACGCGCGAAACCCGTTATGATATTTACTTACGTTGTTAACGCGACAGCGAACGCTATCTAACTACGCGTGCGCTTTATTGGCGGACAATAAATTTTCAGGTGTCTCATGACATACCATGCACGCCTTTCTTGGCGTGGTGGGAAGGCTTCGAAGCATCTCGGGATGATCGGAGTTGAAAATTTTGATAAATAAAATGAAATGTCTTAAGTTTGAAAAGGAAGGTATGTGTATATGTTTATTCACGCTAAATTATTCATCGTATCATATAATTAATTATAATATGTATACGCTTAGTTTAGTTGTACGAATTTTCATAGATATGACAATTACTTATTCAAAGTTCAAATTCATTTTGTTTTAAGTGTGATTATTATATGAATTGAAATAAAATGTGACACTCAATTCATGATATGATTTAAACTTTTTTTACTGCAATGTCTTATTTGTTATATAAATGAGTTGCTAAAAAATAAAACATCTTAAGAGACATAAGTAAAATTCTCTTAGATCCACATTTTTATACGACATTAAAATAAAAAAAATGACAAAAATACAACAGATGTATATGTCATTTAGAAACAAATGACAAGGACTTCATGTTAAAATGTTTTTATTGATTCGATTCAAAGATATTCAAAGTGTTATCTCATTATATTCAATTTGAATGCTTTAATACGCAAGTTAAATGAAATCGATGACATTACGAAGAATGTTCTTTTTATTTGATTAACGAAATCGGAAATAATCAAATTCATACTCTATAAAATGCATGATTGATTTGTTAAAGAATGCATATACGCTTAATGATAAGTTGAAAGAACTGCCTATATCATTTGTAATGCATAATCACTTTTTAGTAATGCGATTCACATTCTTATGTAACGACTCACTGATACACGCAAGTACAGAAAGAGTCAATGATATCTTATAGATAAATCTATACTGACTACAAATAAATGAAAGAGTCAACTCATGTCTTATAACCTTATAGTAACCAGAGTCTACTGATCTATGATAAACATTTGAAAAATTCATTTCGAACATATCTATATCGATTTACAATGCAGTATCAAAGTCTACGCTTATAATTCATTACATGCTATGTCAAACATCAAAACTTCAACTTAGACATTCATACGCCATACAATATTTTAAAAGAACGATACTTTGATGAGAAGTATTATATTAAATGCTTAAATGACATATGCAAGCAATCAAATGAAATGAAAGAACATATGTCACATATCCTCTGGTGATCCGCTAACAAAACCAAAAAAATCAATGACGCCATTATACTATTTTCAACCTAAAATATGGTTAATTTTATCATAAATGACAAAAGATAAATCTCGATCATGTTAATGTATTCTCTCAAGTTCAAAAGAAAAAAGTCTCACGCTCGATCCCATGTTCAATCTAGTGAGTTTGAAGAACATAGATCTTGAAATAATTAATCAGATCTCCTGAAGATAATGAGTCGACAGGATCTATCTTCCCTTGATCTTCTGACCGATCAAGTTAACAAAACTTAAAATCCCTTATCAAAACTCACACTTGCATCACGCCAAATTCAACTACTTCGACAGGCATTCAAATGTCCATGTAATATTTAAAAAAAAGAATATATACTAGTATGTCAAGTGTCAATAGTCAAATATCTAAAGACATGTAATCCAAATGCAAGTCAAATGCAAAAGAACAGATGTCAGATACGGGTTTGGTCTTGTGATCCGGTTAACAAAACCTAAAAAATTTGATATTATAAAATTTTAAATTAATAATATATAAGTTATATAATACAAGATATGAATCAACCGACATACTTAAAATTCAAACCCTAAAAAAATCTCAAACCCGACCTCATGTACAATCAAGCCGGGTAGAATGATAGATCTTGAAATAATAATCTGATTCATCCTCAAGAAGATAGTGAGTTGAAGATCTATGTTTCCGGCTCCAGAAGTTAATAAAACCCAAAAATATACATTTGCAAATTAAATATCTACATTTCAACTTGACATTCATGTCCATGTAATTTTAAAGACAGACTGTATGTGTGTTAAAAAATGTTTAATTACACCATAAAATTAGATACAAAGAACATATGCTACATCTTCCGGTTTCTGATTAAGTTAACAAAACTTAAAATTGATATTATAAGATTTTCAAATTAATATCTCGTGAATATAATACAATATAATGAATCGACATAACCAAAATTCAAACCATCCTCTATGTCGAGAGTGAATGAAAGGATTATACTTGAGACAATGAATTAAGAATTATCTTCAAAAAATATGTAGATAAGCGATACCGATATTAATCTATAATCGAAGGGTAATTAATTAAAATTTAATAATAAATGATCATATATTCAAATATAAATCAATCATAATCAAAATAAAATAATGAAATATAAATGAAAACAAAATTAATTATTTAAATTAAAACTTAAAATCAATCCACCCTCAAATCGCTTGTCTTGGTGACAAATTAAGAAATTTTCACAAAGAAATCGCCAAATCAAATCATAACTATATTCACACTCAAATATTTAAAGTCGTGGCCCCTGGTTTCGATATGCACCACATAAATGGCACGCACAGAGTTCTCCCGAATGTGGTTTGCCGCGATATGAATTACTAAATTACTCCACCGCAACTGATGCTTTGAGTGAAATGTAGAGTATTGGGCAAAAGTTCTACGCAATGTTTGATTTATATTTCTCCTTAAACAAACTCCACCTCATTAAGGACACTGACGACGTGAACATGTGTTCCGATAGGATCCTCGGGTCGGTCAATTACCTCTCGACTAAGCGGACTTTGGATCAATGCCAATGACTAATCATGAGATCTGGATCGAGCGCCACAAAAAGTTTTAAATTAAAATAATTTCAAAGTTCTAAATTTCACTCACCGATTATATATCGTTATTTAACGATTCATCGACTAAAAAGTCTCAAGAGATTTGATATAGAGCTTTATAGGAAACCTAAAACCATATATAAAAAAGTTTTCACCAAATGAGAATGAAATCTTTGGGTAATGTCTTATCTAACTATTCATCTGTCTTCTGAAATTTTCACCGACACTTAAACAACTCTTTTCCAAAAGAGTGTATTTCGGATCCCATAGATTTCTCACATTGCTTTTATATAGTCTTCCATTTAGTTGTATAAAAATGAAAATGAAAAAATGGATAAGATAAAACCTTTAAAGTTTAAATAAAATCTTAAGTCATTTGAGAATTTATTTATGCATCGTTTAATGTTTTATCTTTTATCATATCCATAATTTTGAAAGTAAGTGATAAATAGTTTATTTTAATTGCTAATTTTTACTTTTAAACTCAGAACGACACTGAATACAATCCAGTTATCCTGAATTACCCCAACATCCGTTTGAATTAACGCCATCATCAATGTCAAGACTACCATCCACTTTGAGTGTTGACTTCCCAAATATTCAACGAAAGCCATGCCAACTTCGTCAAGATAAACTCGCCTTGACGCCATGTGCAACAATCTCGGTTGAAATTGTACCTCTGGGTCACTTCAAAAGAAACAATCGCCTTTGAGAGCGCCTCGGAGACACCAATCATGAAGAGGGTTATTCGGGTGGATTGTCTCCCTAGTCCTCGAACAATGCAATCTCGCCAGAACCATTCGCTGGGAGATGACGCCAGCTTCTTCATCCGGAAGCTTTACCGGCAAAGAAAGAAAAAAAAGTTGAGCCGGCTTAACAAGCATTCGCATATGACCGACCACAAATTATAACCAAATGAGTGTTCCTACCCAAAATCGGTTTGATAACCTTAAGTGGGTTAAACTAACTCTACCTGTCAAGTACCTTCCTGACTCCAGTTTCAGCCTCCTCGCGAGGAAGCTGAACTATATCCGCACGAGTATCGGGTTCTCCAAGTTGCCAGGAGAGAGGAATGAAAAATACCAAGGCCCCCGTTATCGGATGCTAGATTGCTCTCCGGAGATCATCCAATTCAAAAGGACCAACATATCCACCCACACTGAGCATCGGGTGTGACACTTGGACAACACGTCAGATTCCGCCAAAAGGTCCGTGGAAAGGTAAGAGATAGGCCTCTCAAAAGAAATTGCTAGTAAAAGAACGGTGACATCTGTGAATTCAGATCCAACTCAAATCTATATGGGAGCCTAAAAAAGAGGCCCCAATGATAGAGAATATGACGGTAGACACCTTGGAGAATCCTCCAGGGGATCCCGTCGTCAATCAACTCCGTCCCATCGAGAGGAGGTCAACTTCGATTGAAGCCCTCTAATCGAAGAAGTATCGATTCCACATATGGAATCAGAAGTCAATTGGAGACGTCGATCAGAAATTCGTGTCCAAGAGGGCGAAGAAGAAGAGGAGGATGTTACAATTGTTGAAATAGTATATACAACATAAAGCCAAGTATCCGGGGCCAACATAGCGTGATGCAACATCTCCCTCAACTTGAAGAACAACAAAATGTTCAAATAGGAAGATCCTCAGTCTGGAGAGGAACAAGAAGAAGAAGAAGAAGAAAGGGAAGAAAATCCCACCTTCGTTGATACTACCACTTTGGCATAAACTTGGTCATTGTTGAGAGTGGCTTCCAACAAGATGGAAAAGGTTAGTAATGTTTTTGTCATTTAAGATTGAAAACATGCTTCATCCTTTAAACCCTAAACCCCTTCAACTTAGACTTTAATCACTTGCTAGGAACTTATATTAAAGCATACTCTAATCACATTCATCTTTAAATCATGATTAAATCTTGATAGAATAATCTAAACAATCTTTGAACCAAATCAAATATTGTTTGAATGTTATTCTCTCAATATTGGAACTAATCGACCCATATTTGATTTTCTCTTCTTCAACTTATGACTGAGCAATCTTATAGTTATATTTGACACATCAGATTTTTTTCTGACCATCTTCAACCCTAATTCGTTCATGATTGAACTGCCTTTGAAGAAGGGTTGAAAAGGATTGAAGTTGGTTCTAAGGTTACTCAAGCATGGGTTGAAGGTGGCTCGAGATTTCATTAAAGACTAGTGAAAGATGAGTCGATCATTTTTTGGTATTGTTTAGCTTAATCAAATATTGTTTAGAGTTCTTGCCTCAAGATTTCAGATCCTTTTCATGGTCTAAGGATCTCAATGGTTACGATTATGGTCATGTGTCAATTGTGCATATCGTATTCAAAATGTAATGTACATGGATTGTTTTGGTACGGAGTCCAGTGTCACTTGTTGAAGCCTTGTTGGTTAATCGATCCAATTTAACGCACCATGCAGCTTATGTCAAGTGGGCAGCAACATTGATACTATCAATGTCAGAAGAAATATGGAGACTTGTACTAGAAGGTGCTTTGTGTTGGATATGCATTAGCGTACGATGTTTAATATAATTGGGCACAATTAATTCTTATTGGCAGCCTGAAAGTTGTGTTTGATTGATTTCTTGTCTCTAGCTCATGTACTGAAATCTAAGTCTTTTCATCCATTCTAGTTACAAGTTTACCAAAAAATTCGCTTTTCATACTGGCTGTATAACAGCATGCTAATGATAGGCTTGAACTTGGTTCGAGTTGGATGTTATGCCATTGGGGTGTGCTAAGTTATGAATGAGATTAGACAGGAGCAACAACAAGCCTTTATCCCACTCTATATGGGATTGGCTACATGAATCTTTTTTCTCCATTGTTTCCTAGTAAGTGTGATACTAGACAAGAACATATAACAAAATTGTTTCTTGTAAAACATCTGACAATTCATTGAATTTACTATTAGGAAAATGATCAAATTTTAACGGCCTTAAAATTTTTTCTTTCCCATTTGTATAACATCGATACAACAGGTTATAGCATTTTCTTTCTTGAAACGTGGTCAAATTGATTGCTTTAATGTACCTGGGTTCTTTTTTACAATATTGTTTTAGTAAATCCTTTTTGAAGTTTGAATAGTTGTTGGGGCAGGTTTTTGATTGGCCAATTAAATTGCAAATGTCATTATGCCATTGTAGTGAATAATAACCGTTTACTTTCACAAAACGCTAAAAAAAAATGAAAATATATGAAAAAAAAAAACATGGGCTATAATGTAGTTTTTTTTAGATTATGATTGGGCTCATGGATTGACCCTATATCCATCAGCCCATTCTATCTCAAATCTAATAAGGCCAATCTATTACTTCATGTTTAACAGCAGGACATGGTCTAATTAACAGCTAATCCACCCCATTACTATTAACTCTACTGTATTAGCATGAAACTTGGTCATTGTTGAGAGTGGCTTCAAACAAGATGGATGAAGCAGTAGTCTGTTATCAAAACTTTTGTTAGCATTGAAGGGGCTATTTGTTAAAGTTAATTTGCGATTGTTCATGTGATGAACTGTAGCTGTAATTTCCCTTAGCTTCTGACGATTGAACAGTTTATATTCTTTACAAATGTTTTCTGTTTTAAAATATTAATTTCATGTAAAACAAAACATTAAAACTTGATTATTAAAACCATCTCAGGAACTTGGATGAGGAGTTTCTGGTCAATGATTGAATTCATCGTTTTATAATGTAATGCAGGTATCCTGACAGATGTTGGAAAACACTTTTGATGTTGATATAGCAGCCTACTTCTTGAGCTACGTAGATGGAAAAAAGTAGTATAATTTGCTTCAAGTTGTTGTGGAGGAAGTTCTTCGTTTTTACTGTGAGATTTGTGGTTTTTTTTATCCCCCTCTTATCTGTTATGACATGCCTTTGTTATCCGTTAAAACTGGGAAGTGTTAGAGAGGTGATAAATATGTTTCCTCCAACTGCATGTGCAGAATTTTGGAATATGTAAAGGGAAGAATGTATGACTTTAATTGTAAAATTTCTTCTTGCCGCCTGCTTCATATTTGTAATCCACATTTGGATTAAAAAAAATACTTAAAATATGGTGTAAATGCTTATATTTATGGTACTATATATACCATATTTTGTAATTTATTTATTGGAACTTACAACATTCTTATCTGTTCACACTTACGATGCACAAATATTTTTAAAATTGTTTGAAGCTGTCAAATTTCAACTACAGTTACACGGTTATGATTTTCTCTCGGATATGAAACTATTGCCTTAATCTTTCGAATTCATTTTCGAGTCCTGAATACTTTGAATCCAAGGGTTAAAAGAACCAAACGAAAACAACCATAATCGAAACTAATATGTTAGCATCTCACATTGCAACTAACAAAGTTATCAAGTGGAATGAGGTTATATTTCCAAACTCCTGGACGATACCCTCTGCGGTTACACCTAGATCTTCCATTAACCAAGATATCGATCAGATTATTCAAACATCTAACGACGATGTTGAAGTTTGATTTAATCTTCGAAGATCTATTACCCTTCCTAAGATTTCTTTCTTCTGAAACCTCAGAAAGAGCTAGATCTACTAGTTCTCCTACTTCGATAAACGAACCATCTATTGAAGCACTTTGATTAAATCAAAATCATATTTATCATCCGATGAGAAAAAATAGATCTCACTCCTTCTGAAATAAACTTTAGTGTTAATGAATTATAAAATAGGATCTAAGGCTAGAGAAGTCGTGTTGAGGGAATATTTTTAACCAAAATATGATAACTTCCGAATTTGGTATAGAAGTATCACTTCGGAAGAACAACAAATCGAAATATCTAATTTATATTTCGAAAAAATGATAGAAAGAAATGGGCAAACTAAAGCAACAATCTCCTTTGTTGCTTAGTTTTGCAAAAACTATACTCAGCCCAAATTGTCGTTTATCTAATAAGAAATGGCTTACTGAGAATGGGAAAGTGATCGAAACTTCTTATCTTTCATCTGTTGCTAAAATGTTGATGATAAACCTTCGAAATTAGCAGCTTTTGGGAAGATCAATTTCGATCCTCAAATTTTAAAAGAATTTATTACTATAATTAAATAGCAATTAATTAAAGAATAGATTCTCCAAATATTTCGATCATCTTTTAGTCTCGAATCTAAAATTAATCAATTAATTAAACAAAAAACTCTAATCAAGATAAATAAAGCTTCTAAGAAGGCTTCAACAAGTATTACTCCCTTTGTTAGACCTTCGCTTTAGTCCCTCCTAAAGACATTCAATTCATTCTTATCATCTAAATCCATAAAGTAAAGATACTATCCAAGAAGATTCAGAATTTTCTCGCAACTAATCAAGATGATGATAATAAAAGAGCCCAGGATTTTTTCAAGAATTATAAAATCGCATTCTCTTGATATACAAAAATTATCTTATCTAAAGAAAAACATGGATAAGCACTATTATAAATGACCTACGCCCCAGCATTTACTTTTTGAAGAAAACACAAATTTATTTGGTAATTTCTATGATGACGACTCTCTTTACAAATGGAATATTGATGGTCTCTCGATATCCATCATGTTCCACCGATGCTCATGTATCATTCGCCTCGCCATAGAACCGCTAAATCCTTTGATTAAAAGAGCCATCATTGGGATTTTCTGTTCTTAAAGGATGGTGGGATAATTTTCTCACTATACCTCAAGGCGAGGATCTTCTTAGTGAAGTTGATATTAGCACTAAGAATCTTCCTTAAGACCAGCAAAAACCCAATGATATGTGTCTATAATCTTCTTCAAGCTATTATAGACCATTTTGCTGGATCCGTTGGAGATCAGGAAGAAAAAACTCGCTCTTTACTCCAAAAATTTCATTGCCCATCCTTAACTCATTTTAGATGGTATAAGGATATCTTCCTTACCAGAGTCATGACTCTATATGACGCTAATAGCCTTTATTGGAAGCAAAAATTCATTGAAGGACTTACTAATTTTTCGCCGAAAAGGTTAAGACTACTCTTCGTCTATACGATGGTACTATACCGTATGAGAACCTTACATACGGAAATCTTATATCTGCATTAAGACAGATTAACTATTTGTTCATCTTAAACTTAAAGAATGGATGAAGAGGCTTCTTGAAAAATGTCAACTCGGAGAATTCAACACAACAGCTGTGAACCCCTGCTCTTCCTCTTCCAGAAAAAGAAAGGCCAATCATTTTTTCGGATTAATAATTTTTTAGAGCTATTTTCATCCAATAAGTAAAGACTTCCTTGATAGGATAAAAAAAAATATTAAGTTCAACACCGAAGTAATTCCATCATCGGAAGAATCAAGCCGGAGGATCTTTATTAATAATATCTTTGTTCATAATGAACATCTAAAATGTCTTCTCTTATCATTGATAAAGAAGAAGACCTTCATCATAGCTTGAACGTAACACCAATAATTTACACCAATTTTATGTTATAAATTAGTGGATAAAAAGATTATTTTTTCCTCGGATGAAGTTAACATCCATTCACTTTGATGTAAAATGTTATGTACAATACATTTATAAGATCACGGTTCGATCACGCATAGAAATTTCAATACTTTAATTGTATTAAATTTTTTCATAAGTCTAGAGAGATTGCTTTTATAAGAAATCATTTCAAATATCTTTCAATATCACGATTATTGATATAATAAGGATTTATTTCAATAATATTATGTTGATTTAGAAATAAATAGGTTATTGAGAACGATATCTTTGGATGAAGTTCTGAGGCCTTGGATGATTCCTTTTTCAAGTGATTGAAGAGCCATATAAGAGTTTTTAAATGAGAGAAATGATCCTGATATTGTTTGAGAAAACAAGGACATCATCGATATAATAGAATAATATATTTAAAGTAATCTTTAAATATATTATTATGACAATAAATTCAGTAAACATTTTTAAAAACAACATTACATTCCATTCATTTGCCCAAAAGGAATAGTAAAAACTATTTTATTCTTTGATATGAATCTGCCAATAGCCTGATTTTAAATCAAATTTAAAAAATATTTTGGCATTATATAGAGAAGATCTCTTTTATTAATATAATGATCCATTTTAAAACTTGATTGAAATTAATTAAGTCTGGTTTTCAAAATATATTTTGAAGGAACAAGTCCTTGCATGTAATTTCAAATCCCTTCAGATTTATCAGAACATTTAAATTGGGTAAAATAAATTCTTTATTAATGATTAATTTAATAGAGATATATTATTTTTGGTTTATAGCCTTTTGCAATCTCTGCAAGAATCCTAGTTCTTGACTAGAAGAGGCTTCAGGATCATCATGAGAATAGGTCGTCTTCTGGTTTAATTCTAAATTCATAAGACGTCCATTCATATGATATTGTTCAACCTTAAGTTGTTGAACCTCTTGTTGTAGTTGCTTTAACTCGGATTTTAAATCAGTTAAAGAAATTACTGTAGCTGATGAAATAGCTTTAGATCTTCTCTTATATACTTCTGTCATAAAGTATATAGGAGGTTTGAAAGCGAATTTGTCAATTTTATTTTCATTAAGAAGACTAATAATCTTATTTTGGGTTGAAACATCTTCAACTTTAGCTAAGATTTAAATTAGTTGATCTTTCTGCTCAATAGTGAGCGTGAAAAGACCATTCATATTAATAATATTTTTATAGTAATCTGTTTGTTGGAAGGACTGACAACAATCAAATTGATTATCAATGGAAGATGAAGCATTCTCTTCTTCATCGGATTCTTTTTCAAAATTAGATGAAGTAAGACGAATTTTTATTAGGGTTTGTTTTAACCCTTCATCCATGTGTACTTCATTTAATTTTTCTTAACAAGACACCAAGTTAGCATAACGACTACATGCACCACACTTATAATATTTGATTTCTCCTTTCCCTTTAGGTTTAGGCTTAGAGGGTTTAGGATTTTTTAATTTTTGTTAGGATATAAAAACTTATTTATTATTAAAACTTAAAAATTTACACGACGAAAGCAGAGAGTAAGTAGAATAGAAGGACGAGTACACCAGAGAGCATAAGAGGAGAGAAGAGGAAATAAGAGAAAAACTGAGCACACCGAACAAACAGACAGCTTCTATATATAGGAGAAGCTAAACCTAAATAAAAAAAAAACTTTACTTAAACATTAAGTAAATGTACAATAAAAAAACGTAATGGAGAAGATAATGCTGGCACTTTCGAGCTGAAAAGTGGCACGGCGGAAGTGGTAGGAATATTGTTCGTCACCTTTGATCTGTTAAGTGGCAGGACTATTAGTGGCTGAAATAATGCTGGTCACTTTAGAACTGTAAAGTGACATGGCTGTAGTGTTTGAAATAATGCTGGTCACTTTAGAGCTGTAAAGTAAAGTGACACCAATAATTTGAGAATAATGCTTTCCATCATGGAATCCACTAATTTTCGTTAGTGGATTCAATGTTGACGTCCCCGACGATTCATCATAAATGTAATGGGTTTTGAACACTTTTGACCGATCCGTAGATTTTTCGAAGACGATCCTTATGCCGAAGTTTTATTCTCATGAGATTATCTTCTCTTGATGTTATCAAGAACTTCATCAACATATAGCTCAAAATCTATATTTTTTTGAGGAGTTGTTGATTCAAGATAAGAATTTATAATGAATTTGATCTGTTTGAGTTTATCTTCAACACTAATCTGATTCCACCATTTAAGCATGATTTGACGTTGAAGGACCAATTGGTTAAATGAGTCTTTTCCAAGTGTAACATTCTAGGTCCAAATCCCCAGATTAGATTAGATTGATTGGATTGGATTGGATTGGATTGGATTGGATTGGATTCGGTTCGGTTCGTTCGGTTCGCTTAGATCAGATCAGATTAGATCAAATCAGATCAGATCAGAGCAGATCTTCTATTATTAGATTAGATTAGATTAAATCATATCATATCATATCATATTATTTTATTTTATTTTATTTATATACAAACACATATTTATATATCATAGTTACAAGCATGACTTAGTGGTTAAAGCTTTTTTATGTTAAAGATTGGCTCAGGTTTGAATCATCCCTTTTACAGATTTTTTTAGATTATTGCATTTCGAGCCATTTCAAGCTGATACAAGTCATTTCGAACAATTCGAGTCAAATATAAATAATGAAAAATTTCTAGCCATTTCGAACAAGAGCCGAACACGAATAAACAATTTTCAAACTAGCCAAACGCCAAACATGAACAAGAGTTCGGCTCGCTCAAGCTCTTACATCCCTAGAGGAGGATGTGTGTGTGTAAGAGAGAGAGAGAGAGAGAGAGAGAGAGAGAGAGAGGATGCTATAGAAGCTAAACGAAAGAGAGAATAGCTATGATAGCAAAGTCTTAGGTGGAGTAGCTCAGAATAATGGAGATGGAAGTGCGAATCTTATAATTGCCTCTTTGTTAAGGGAGATTATAAAATTGTTATTGAAAATAATACTGCCTAAAATTATTGTTGGTTGAATATCTAGAGATTGACTGGTTGCAAAATTTATGTTAAATCTTGTCAAGCAATCTTTTTAGTCACATAAATCTTATTATCGTCTTAAAATTATTTTTATTGCATTTTAGGCTAAATCTTGAATTACTAAATTCATAATATTTATCATGATAAATAGTTTTCAGAATTTAATCCCATTTCTACCCGAAAACCCTCAAAAAAACAAAGCGCCATGGAGGGAGCTATAGCTAGAAACCCACATCTTTCTTCCCTGTGCTTTCTTAACCGAAACCATCGATTAAGAGAAGCGAGACGCTGCGAAGGTAACCCTCGTCTTTCCCCTCACTCCCTTGATCGGGATTCAGTTTGTGTAAATCTTGCAAATCCGCCTGTCAACCGGATTTACCAAATCCGGGATTTAAGGAAAAATGGAGGAAAAACGGGAGGAAAAATTCTGTGGGATTTAAAGTTGTCATTTCTGCTGTTTGAGAGGAATTAAGTTAAATCATGTTTAAATCCTGCTACCAAAGCCCCTGAACTGTGTTATTAATGATTCTGGTGTTAAAAAGTATTCACAAAGGATATGAAGAAAAGTTCAGAGGCATGTTACAGGAGGTTTACATGGTGGTGTAATCAACCCTGGATGGTGCACCAACACCATAAATATGTTGTAATCTGTATCTTTGCTAAAATCTTCTTCTCTATGACCAGCATAAAAAGTTTCAGAACTTTCTACGTCTTTCCATATCCTTTTTTTTTGATACCAGACATTTCTCTGGCACAATTTCGAATGCATTTATTGTTATTTTTTATTTGAATCTTTCTTACCTATTGTTGCTATATGATAAATACATCGGCTGATTTCTGCTAACCTTTGTCACTGACTTCCATTATTAGGTTGTCTCTATTTTTCTTATTTTGATCAAATGGCAAATAGTAAATACGAGTACGTGAAAAAGTTTGAAATGGAGGATAAGCTACCACTTTGCAATTGGATTATTGTAAGACTTGATGGTCACAAATTTCATCGGTGAGCATTTTTTCTCCTAAAACTAGTTTATATTGTCTTGCTATTAGCAAATTAATCAGTCATTTATTCAATTTTTTTTATCTTGTTTTATAGTTCGTTGGGGAGTTAACTTATAAATTTGAAGCCTTAAATAGCCATTTGTAGAATGAATTTTTTTTTTTCATATCCTTTTCTTGCTAATGGGGGAAGCCATCAGTTGTCAGTCTGAACAATATGTAGTTGTTTAAAATATTGTTCCTATTTTTGATGTTTAGAAGAATTATTTCTTGGTTTGGATCTTTTAATAGTACCTGTTGTTTAAAGTGGTTGTTATTAGTTGGATTTAAAGTGCTATACATTTGAAGAAGGATAACACAATGGAAGTGAGTGTTAGAGATGGCTTAGAAGGGGATTTGATGGGTAGGCATGTAGGAAGTTGTGTGGAGTATCTAGGACAACCAAAGCATGTTAATGAGATAAATATTTATTAGAGATATTAAAAGACAAATCAAAGATGAAGTGAGGGGCATCTGATGTAGGTTTTTTTAAATAAACATATATACTTTTATTTGTCTATAGTTTTCCACTTGTTATGCATAATTAAATAATAAATTTATTTTGTCGAGGTTAGTACATTACTTGGAGTTATGATCAATAGGTTGCTATACTGGACTATTAAACCTTCAATCTTCCTTTTATTGTTTGTTGAGATAAAATTATCTAGTTATTACCTTCTACCTGATCCGTGTGCTATAACACCTCCAACTTCCCAACTACTCCATATACATAATGTGAACAAAGTTGTAGCACACTTGTATCGAAGGGACCATTGGTGAGAGTAAATCTGGTTGATTTGTTTAATAATTCAGTTGTTTGTGTACTTGAATTTGTTAATGGTTATTAAATATTTTGGACCAACAGTATTGCTTCAATGTTTGTGTGATTATTGGTCATCTTTTGAGTTTGGTTATGCAAGATGGATTCGCATCTCTCTTTTGTAATGATAGCGTTTAGTTTTGGATACGGTTACACCATAAATATTTTGCCCATCATTATGGCTATTTTTTCCTAACATTTACCTTTGAGTTTATGTACTCTCAAATTAAGTATTATTTTAAGGGTTGTTTGTTTTGGATAACATGAATGTGCTATATTCTATTTTCTATGTATTTAATATTTTTTTGTGCTTGGTTTAAAGTAAGTGCAAATTATAGCAGAATTAAGTTGATGTGTCATACATTAAAATTATGGGAGAGAGTAATTTAGCATAGGTTACCATGTGATACAAAAGTTTCTCAAAATCAGTTTGGGTTCATGTGGGTAAATCTATTATGGATGCTTTACATTTGTTGAGAGGTTTGATGGAGAAATATAGAGAAAGTAAGGAGGATCTACGTATGATATTTGTTGATTTAGAGAAAGCTTATGATAAAGTTTCAAGAGAAGTCCTTTAGGAGTTCTAGAAAAGAAAGGAGTTAATATTGGTTATATTCAAGTCATTAAGGATATGTATACTAGAGCTATTACTTGTGTCCAAACACAAAGCTGGATTGATAAAATATTTTTCTATTTTAGTTGGATTACATCAAGGATCGGCTCTAAGCCCTCATCTTTTACTTTTATGGATGTTCTTACTATGCATTTATAGGAAGATGTACCTGTATGCTTGTTGAGAGGGAGTCCAAGAGAAACTTTGAATTATGGGCCAACCTTAGAGCTTAAAGGTTTTCGTTGAGTAGATCTAAAACTAAATATATGGAGTGTAATTTTAGTTGTAGAATTTCTAGTGGTGGTGTTGTGACATTGGGTGATCAAGTCATTAAAAAGAGTGAACATTTTAGATATCTAGGCTTTATCGTTCAAAATGATGGTGAAATAGATGGAGATGTTATTAGCAGAATTTAAGTTGGATGGTTGAAGTGGAGGAATGCATCTGGTTAGTTGTGTGATAGAAAAGTATGGCTTAGACTTAAGAGAAAATTTTATAAGATGATGATAAGACTTGCTATGATTTATGTGCAGAATGTTGGCTAGTAAAAGAGATGCATAAGACTAAGGACTTGTTTGGCTGTGCGTTTTAGTTGCTTCTCGTTCTTGAAAAGCATGCTGAGGCGTTTGGGACTGTTTTAGAAAGCTTCGGTTCATATAAAATCCCGTCACAATGTTTCAAGAACTGGCGAGGAACTCCTAGCTTTTGAAATCCCATTCATTTTCTTAAAACATATTTGCCAAATGTACCCTAAGTTAAGTGTTGCAGAGATGAGTATGCTTAGGTGGCTTTACTCTTAGAGATAAAATGCGAAATGAGTATATTTGGGAAAATGTTAGAGTAGCTCCAATGATAGATAAGATTAGAGCGAGTCGCCTTAGATGGTTTGACCGCATAAAGCATCGGCCATCCGATGACCCAATTAGGAGAGTAGATGTACTAGATTTGCCTTATGTTAGGGAAGGTAGAGGTAGACCTAAAATGACTTGGTTAAGATGTATAACAATGGCCTTATTTATTAGAATTAAATAAGAATTTTACACATAATAGAACACAATGGAGAAGAAGGATTCATGTAGCCGACCTCACATAGTGGGATAAAGGCTTCTTGTTGTTGTTGGTTTAAAGTAATTGCAAAAAAAAAAACCAAAATTTTGGGGCATTATAAATACTAAAAAAAAACTTGATTTCAAATCTCTCAAATTAGGCAAAATTAGCCATAGAACCTCCTATCCAGTATGTTTCCCTTGATCCCCTTTTGCAACTTCTTTTCTAACTGCAACCCTTTTCCACTTCGACTTCCACTTCAGGCCTCCAAGTTTCTCGATGATGTAGACAACCGATGTCAACACCTTTGTTATGACCCTAATGCAATTGTGTGATGCTACCCAAGTTCTTGTCATTGTTATAGGTTGTATTAGACTTGTAACTTGTCTCCTTCCACTCTTACCCTAGCTCCTGTGATCGCCTTTCATAACAGCTTTGTTCTGCACATTATGAGTGATTTTGTTTTAAATTTCTATACTGAGATATACACACGTGTAGATTGTAAATTCAATTGTTCTTTGTTTTAATGTAAAGCAATGAGGGGTGAACCTTACCACTACATGGCAATGCTGTGTGAGAATAAAACGTCATACCTGACTAAAAAAGTAGTTCCCTCTTCATTTATTTTGAAAACAACAAAATAGTTTTGATTATTCATAATACACTACATCTATTTTACTTCGCGGCTATTTGTTTAGAAGCTTTTTGAATTTTAAAATATTTTAAATATAATGCAAAGTAAAATTATTTGTAATACTTTGCTGGTGTTGATGATTATTTTAAAAAATAATATAGAAGTTCTACTTTTTGTTTGATTGTTTGCAATGTATTTCAAACATTTGCAATGCCGAATGGTAGCGATAATGACAAGTAACAACGGTGGTAGAAGAAGGTTGGTGGCAAGCAGCTATAGGGTGTGGTGGGCAAAGCATTGTGCATCACATAAATAGTGTATTTGAAATTTGTCTAAATTGGATGAATTCCAAGTACATTTAAAATGAACTAAAGTGGATTCCAAATATGAATTTTATACTTTATTTTTTTGCCAAACATCAAATATTTCAGAAGTCATGCATTTCATCTTGTGGTGCATTAGGAATTCTTGTAACCAAACATCTGTATTGTTTTTTTTTTTATGCATGACTTCAGAATATTTGCAACCAAACAAACCCTTAAAATTTTTCCTATTAATTTTCATATGTTATGTGCTTACTCCAATCAGAAAGTGATAAGCTACCCAAGCCTCAAATACGGTGTTTATGTGCTTTGTTCTTACTTCTTACCATTTGTCATCCAGTTAACCATTCTATATTTATATACTTTGTCATTATTATTAGATAATTTTGTGAGGACACGTGTGTAGTTTCCAATTAAGTTTATGCATTGAGTTTCTTATCTCTTTCGCTTCACTTTAACACATATATTACTGCCATGTGCCTAGTGTAGCTCTCGGTGAATGGTATAGTTTAAATCAGCATTTCAATTATAGGCTGTAAGAATCTTTTAGGTTTTGACAATTTCATGGAGATATTTAAACGATTTCATCATTTTGGCGTGATGCTTTGTATTTATGTAAGCATTGGTTGCCGTCATACTAGGGAAGGCATATTTTTGAGGCATTAGTGTTGTGCTTTATATGAATTGTTAATTTGTTGCTGCTTTATTTTAGATAGGGTTGACATTTAATGCATAGATTATGTTTTGACTTTCCAGTCTCATCTAACTATATTTTTAATATTTTGCAGATTTTCTGATGACCATGATTTTGACAAACCTAATGATGAGAATGCTCTGAACTTAATGAACTCATGTGCAGTTTCCATGCTTGAGCACTTTCCAGATATTGTTTTTGCTTATGGTGTTAGCGATGAGTATAGGTAAAATCTCAGGTCATGAAACTCTTAGCTCTATTCAACTCTAGTAAAACTCTAACTATTTCATTAGCTTCCAAATTGAAATACGAAATTGCGTTATAAAATTAAATTTCTTGATGGCTAAATAGTTATTGTTTTATATTGTTTTTTTCTACTTCATGCCACTAGTTGGATTCTCCAATTAATGTATCTCTGTTACATGGATAATAAATTGCATAACATTCTCACTTTTGGGATACTTTGGTGTGCTCTTTCTTTTTCACATTTAACATGTTCCCACCTTTTCGGGACCATATTATTTTAGAATAATCTGATTAATAATATCCAAGCATACCTGAATTGCTTGACATCAAAATTCAATGTCATTGATGACGTTACCAACCTGATAAGCACCTATGTTGGTTTGTTGAATGATAATAATAGTATGCTTTATGGTTATCCTTCATAGAAGTATAAGCTTTTCCAGTCTGCTATTTGTTTCTTGTGCAGCTTTATATGGAAGGATACTAGCCAGCTTTATGATAGAAGGGCAAGGTTTGTGCCATGTAATTTAATACAGATTGCACAGTACCATTACGAAGCTGCATCTAGACATGTTATTCGGATGAAATAGGCTTTAATCTTATAGAATTTTTTTTAAAAATTTCATCTCTAATGCACATTGTGCCATGATATGTTTCTTTTGGTTTTGTTTATATGCAGTAAAATACTTTCTCTCTCTGTGTCGTATTTCACTTCTATGTATGTGATAAAATGGAAAGATTTCTTTCCCCACAAAGACTTGAAGGAACCACCTTGTTTTGATGGACGGATTGTATTGTATCCAAGAGTAAAGATTGTTAGGGACTATCTCTCTTGGAGGCAAGTTGATTGTAAGTATTGGAAGGATGCATCTTTTTCTTGTTAGACACAAAATCTTTTGATGTATTTTTTGAGTGCAGCCTTTATTGTTTTGATTTTAGATGAATTTATCTTTTGATTTCTTTCGTAAAATTTGATTGCTCTTATATGTTTATTTGGATCTTTTAGGCCACATTAACAATCAATACAACACCTGTTTTTGGTTGCTAGTAAAGTCTGGAAAATCTAAGAAGGAAGCACAGGAGCGTTTGAAGGTACTGCACAAGTGTCCATTGTTCACTCAGCAGATGTTTTTTTTTTTTTAATTGACATCAATGGTCTAATTTTCATCAAGAATTTATTTTCTCTTGATACTAGTATCGGTTCTATAGTTTCATTGCCTGAGCTTAGAAGATCAATATGTCAGTGCCTTTATTCATATTTATTAGTAAAGGTTGAAGTGATATTTATTAAATAAGATGTTATTGAAAATAAGATTAAATTTTTGAATGCATCCTACAAAGGGCAGAAAATACGCTTATTAGACGAGTTATAAAATTAATATTTGAAAATTATGAAGAAAAACAGGCAGATCTAAGCTTGGATTGAAATTGTTCATAATAAGAAGAATTTGCTTAGCACCTGATATGGCATTTAATTAAAAACAAAACAATTCATAAATGTGGATTCACAATGCTGGCCTCAAATTGTTAGGTTAAGTCTAATGTTAATAATAATGATGAATTTAATGGTTTGTGACAAGACAAATTTGCCATATAATTTAGATCATACTGCATCAACTAGTGTGACATTTGTATGAATTCTAAATAGCAGTTCCATGAATCCTACATGTGTATCCAGTTTTTATTTGGCACGAAATTTATACACAAATAGCTTAGTAATGTTTTGCTTATTCTGCAATATTCATATTAGTTTCCTTCATCATATCTCGCACGCCTAACACTTGGCTGTTACTTTTCTAGGGTACTCTGGCGAAGGACAAAAATGAGTTGCTCTTCCAACAATTCGGCATCAATTATGATAAGCTGCCTGATATGTTCAAGAAAGGATCATGCGTCTATAAAGATACTGTAAGAGCTTCCTATTCTCATTTTTTTTAAAAAAAAATTCTGATTCTCCTTTGTCTTTTATATTTTATTAAGAAACTTAGGGGTCATTTGGGATCACTTTTGTTTATTATTTTCTATTTTTTATTTTTATTTTATTATATTTTGATTCAAAATAAAATATATTTAGTAATGATTGTTCCTTTTAGAAATATCCAAAACACTCAAAAGTTGTTTCGAATACTTTTAGAAATAAAAATAAAAGCACTTAAAGAATACATTAATGGTCATTTAGGATCACTTTTGTTTTTTGGTTTTATGTTTTTAAGTCTTATTTCATTTTGTTTATGTTTTGATTCAAAATTAAATATGTATGGTAGTGATTATTATTTTTAAAAATACTCAAAACATCCAAAAATTATTTTGAGTACTTCTTAAAATATTGTGATTTGTTTTTAAAATTAAAAATAAATAAATAGAAGCACTTAAAATACACTAAACAACTATAATTTTGAAAATAATATAAAAACAAATATAAAATTGATCCCCAATAGACCCTACACAAATATATCTTTAAAAAAACATAAAAAAAAATAAAAAATAAAAAAAAAGTCCTTAGTTGAATTACATCGTTGAATTGGTTGGCTCACAGGTGGAGGAGACAGTGAAACCAGATGATGGTGAAAATACTATTAAAAGACAAAGACAAAGGGTGATTGTGGGACATTTCAACATTATAGATGACAGGTTCTGGGACGAGCACCCCTACATTCTTAAGGAAGATTGAAGAATATATTGCACATTTATGCCTAAATCAGTGCAGCAAGATTGACATTTTTATATAGTTTTTTGCTATCAGTTCAGGTAATTTGAAGGTGAATCGATCGCATGAGTTATCCTATCTGTTGTTGTAAGTTATATGCTGCTGTTAGGGAGTTTGCATTATGTTATTAGATGTTTTTTGATGTTATATTTTTTGTTCATAATTTTCAAAAATATTTTGGTTGATCTGTTTAAAAAGAAAAGATTCAGTGCATTGTTTTATTCTGCTATTTTTGTTATATTTTATTGAAAGAAACGGTACTCTTAATGAGTTTGCCTTGAAAGTTAATGTATATTTTCATATGTTTGAGTTTTGATCATACATAGTGGGATAAAAACTTATTTTTGCTGCCTCAAACTTGGATTGAAATTGTATCAAGCCTTTGTATAATTCTTATGCATTTATATATTTAATATTTAAATTTTGATATTTATAAATATAATATTTTTCATGTTTGAAAAGATGTATTTTATTTTATAAAGTAATGATTATGATATTTTTAATGTAATATTATGAATTTATATGTTATTTATATAAATATGAAAGTTTAAGTTTTAGGTATGTAAATATATAAGAATTTTGTGTTATGTAAATGCTCTTTTTAATAAATAATTGCATAATATAGACTCTTTTTTATAAAAAAAATAGATGTAAACTGCAAAGTATATTATATGAAAAATAAGATTTTAAAGGATTATTTTTACGACAAAAGTGGATCATAATATTTTATTCCTATCACATCTTAGATTTGGTTAAAAAATATAGTTTTTAACTAAAAAAGTCCTGAAAATAATAGGTTGTTGTAGACAAACATGATAGATAATTATTCGAAAAAACAATTATGAGAAATGAGAATAAAAAAGTAGTCTCGACTGATCCCTGAATCTCTCATTTATAGCTCAGGGAATTAATTGCCCAATTCGATACTGTTTTTCTTTTTTTTGAATGTATTTTAGTATTATTAAATATTTATTTACAAAGTTTTTTTTTTCCCCTAATTTTGCCCGTTTTGAGAGATATAAATGCTAGCTTAACTTCAACGAAATTCAAAAATAAAAATAAAAAAAATACATTCATTAGAATCTTGTTTATTTTATTCAAGCTTTAAAAAATGAACTTTCTAAAATTATATATTTGTGTATATTACATTTAAATCTTTTAAAACATAATAATAAATTATATTATTTTAAAATTTGAATGTGCGTATCTTATTTTATTCTGTTTCATTTTAGGATATTTTGACTTTCAATCTTAAAGAACATATAAATACATAAATTTTTTATAAAAATGACTCAAATATTCTAATTTTATTTAAATGATATCATAATAAGCAAAAATATTTGAATATATTTTTTATAAATATATAAAAGTTCAATGTTATACCGAGAATTTCCAAAAAAAAAAAACTTCCCTCGTTTCTTTTTTAAATTTTTTTCATAAAAATGACTCAAATATTTTAATTTTGTTTAAATGATATCGTAATAAGCAAAAATATTTAAATATATTTTTTATAAATATATAAAAGTTCAATGTTATACCGAGAATTTCCAAAAAAAAACTTCCCTCGTTTCTTTTTTAAATTTTTTCTTTTCCTCTCTAAACTCAAATTCTAAATAAATTGTTAGAAAAAGGGGATATTTCCGTACATAGCATAATTTTTTTTAAAAAAATAAATAAACAAATAAAGCTCTTCACGCATAAGTAGCCCGCCTAACCGAGGACTCTAGGTTGGCGCTTTTCGAGAACACCTCACCGGCGTGGACTAAGTCTTCCCGCCCTCCGCCCTGAGAGGCTGATATCACAATTTGATGACATCACAACTGCAAGAAGGAGAGGATCTGGCGAACAACGAGGTTCACGCCTTCGGCTCGCACACCCATCATCGAATCAGACGGAGCCAAACAAAAGCCAGAGACAGGGCCCTCATTTTGATCAGACAACGCTTCCAACATTCGTCCCTTTGGATGCATTTAATATTGTTTGTTGATTCCCTCTCGATCCCTACAGCTCTTTCAAGCTGAGCAGATCGGCTTCATGGCGTCTCGATGTTTTTCTTCTTCTTTGTCCGCCGCTTCCTGTTTACGTGGTACTGTTATTGTTCATCTGGTACTGGGCTTGCTGCTTTCATGGTCGGAGCTTGCCGGAGCTGGAGGATTCGAGTCTATGCTTCGGCTACCGAGCTTCAGGCGCGGGGCGAGACGATCCAGGACAATGAGGGCTGTTTCAGTGATTAATCACGGTGCTAAAGGAAACGGGATCGAGGATGATACTGAGGTAAGAGGAAAATGCCTCTTGACTTCTTATGAAAACGATGAGATCTTGGTAGAAATTTGTGTAAGTTGTGGCGATTGAAGTATGGTTTCAATGTCGAATGACATAAACGCTTGTTGATTGCTTGTCATCACTTTTGATGGAGTGTTCTTTGTTTTTGTGGTTTTGTTGACTCTCGGCACAAACTTGCAGAAGAGTAAATTACAAAGACTTTCAGCTAAGGAATCGATCATTTATTTTTGTGAATTCGGTACGAAACCAACCTTCTCATATGCCTAAAATGACATCGCTTAAAAGGAGAACTAGCTATAATGCTTTTCAGAGAATAGCATTCCATTATCTTCTTTTTGTTACTTCTTATCGAAAAAGCGTCCTTCGTTCTGTTTAAGACAGAACCTTTTCTTTTCTTTTTTCTACTTCTTCGTTTTCTTTAAGACAGTGAACGTTTCTTCTCTCATTTGTCTTCTAAACGTTAACCAAAGTAATCTCATCATTAAAATTTTGATGCTTCTTCGAAGTACTAATTTACAGCGTAGTCAAGGTATTTATACAGAATATATCCTTGTACTGAGATAGTCTAGATTTATTTTCACGTAGTTCTGTTTGATATTTTTTGAGAATACTCAAATTACCCATTTAGCAATTTTTAAAATGATGCGTGTCCTGTTCCATCAGCTTATAAAAAAAAAAAAAATAATCAATTTGATTATTCCTTCTTCCAGGCTTTTTTGGAGGCATGGAAACTTGCCTGTTCCTCAAAAGTAGGAGCAATTCTTGAAATTCCAGCTGGGAATGTTTATTTCCTTAGGCAGATAAACTTCGGTGGCCCTTGCAAATCCAAAGTGATACTGTTGGTAATGTTTCTCTCCTTCATTTTTGCTTGCTAGTCTATACTAAATAAATAGCGTTCTCTAAAGTTTCACCATTTTGCACCATCTTTTTCTAGTCACAATTCAGTTCTTCCAAATAATATTAATGGTGCTAGCTTAATGATTCAAGAACTGCGCACTTAACAGCTGACGGGAACAATTGTTGCACCCTCAGATCCTTATTTCTGGCATCATAAAAACCATCGTAGATGGCTTTATTTCCATGGTATAAAGGATCTTGAAGTAAGAGGTGACGGGGTTATCAATGGCATGGGCCAGGAATGGTGGGCAAGGTCTTGCAAGACAAATGCGTCAAATGTAAAGCTTTCACCTTGTGTTCACACGTGCATATGCATGTTAATAAAACAATGAATTCTGAAGATTGTTTCTTCATTGCAGCCATGTCGACATGCCCCAACGGTTAGTGCCTTGATATTGAAGCTTTAATTGAATGTCAATCATGATTTCTATGTTTATCTTGCTTAACTATGGTAAATTCCTTCACTGCCAAAACTGCAAGAACTATGCTGATGCAGGCAATTACTTTTCATCGGATGAGGCGACTTACTGTACAGGATCTGACTATGGTGAACAGTCAGAAGATCCACATGTCTTTCAGTAATTGCTCTCAAGTTCAAGTGTCTCGGGTAAAAGTGATCGCACCTGAAAGAAGCCCTAATACTGATGGAATTCACATTAGTTCATCTGTTTCTGTTGCAGTTGAGGATAGCATCATAGGAACAGGTTTGCTAAATGACAGTAGTTGTCATTTTACAGCTTATGCATAATGCTTTTAAGGCCTTGAGAAATTTCCAAAACCAATGTGATAGATCATTGTACTTTCATACATTTTTTATTTTAAATGCTAGTCTTTTAATAGACATAGTGTTGAGGGATAATTTCTCATAGAAACATGTACATTCGGGAAAGGGGATTTTTTATTTTTCTTTATTTTTCATTTTTTGCATCATGACTTAGTAATGGCTATCTGTCTCGTGCAATGGTTTATGGTTTATATGAAATTACTTAGGTATGAACTTTGCATGTCTCATTAAATACTTAAAACTCGTGTTGTATTATCGAGAAATAAGTATATAATATTTATATTCACATTTACCTAGGTTTGATTAATCAAGTCGTATTGTAGATCTCAATTGGATCCTAGAAATTGTTAAAATGTTAAATCAATTTGAACTCCTCATAACTTTGAACTCACCTAAGGCTTAAAGTTTGGTAGGATGCTAATAAGTAGCCTATTAGATGCGTCAATTTAGTCCTCAAAATTAAGTTGTTAACTCATTTAAAGATTCAAGAAGTCGCCTGTTCAATAAGGTTACTTCCTTCAAGTATGCTAATTCATTTAGAGAACTCGACCAAAGACTAGTCAGCTGGCAAGAGGTTCTTGCCC
Source organism: Cymbidium sinense (assembly GCA_021442155.1). Lineage (NCBI taxonomy): Eukaryota > Viridiplantae > Streptophyta > Magnoliopsida > Asparagales > Orchidaceae > Cymbidium > Cymbidium sinense. Next base: position 108,031,870 of record CM038226.1, read on the forward strand.
AAAGAACTTGCCTAATGTACTCCCCAAGAGTATTGAATTTATAAACTCATTGGGTACTAGCCCATAGAATATATCTCATTAATTTAGTTTTAAGCCACCTATGACTTATGACGTGTGCCCGTTTGCTACATGGCTAGGTATGATAAGAACTATACAAGTCATCATGGCATTTTGTCATTTTAGTGAGAGATGTTAGATCTCCAAGGCTTGAACATGCTATGGCTCCTAGTGTCACTTACAAAGGGCCTTTGAAATGTCCTATTTCACCATTCTCTTAGCTTGCAATGGTCAAGGCATGACAGAGTTGTTGGAGTTGACCGATAATTACATTAATATGAACAAGTATAATCACATAACTTCACCTTTAGCTTTTTTATTAAAGATCCTTGTAAGATTTTGTAGGCTCCGAAAATTCGCCACCGACCTTTCGATGAAGAGAGTGTAGATTAATGTCAGTCAAATTTTTAGAAAGCAAATGCATTTTATACTAAGACACTACCCAGAGATTTCGCTCTTATTTTGTGAGGACTTTAGATTTGATTTTAAGTTTCTTATAGGCGTAAGCACCTATAGTTAATTACTCTTTCTAATACTGAGAGAAAACGTTCGATTAAGGCTAGTCAATAGGTCGTTAATTGCTTAACATATAGTAGCATTGAGTGGAGTTTAGAATTTATGAAATTTATCATTTAATTTAAAGCATATGTTAGGGGAATGGTGAGGAGCCCGATCAAGATCCCATGGTTCCGTCATTTCGGGCTGTCATAGTCCATAGTCTACTTAGTCAGAGGAGGTAGTAGATCGAACATGATCGAAGGACCCTTATTAGCACTCATGAGCTGCGTCATTCAGTGTGTTCTTGTAGACATGAGGTGGTGTTTGTTTAAGAGGACAAATTTAAGTCAAATTTAACTAACAAAGAGCTTTTTGGCCAATCAAATACAACTTATAATTCATAGTTCAAGTAGCAAAAGAGGATCATATATGAGCTACGCGATCGTAATTTAATGGTGTCATGACGGAAATCACGTAAGAGACTACGTAATCGCAATTGTGATGTCAGGCGAAAATCATGTGGATAGAGGATATAACCCATATCATTACTAGCGTGAAATTATTTGAGTGTGAATATATCGATATGCTTGATTTGACATTGACTTCTTTGTGAGTACTTGTTTTTGATTTGTCACCCTCAACAAAAAATTGCGGAAGGGTGGATGAATTTTATTTTAGATTTAAATGATTAATTTAATTCGATTAATATTTTATGATTTAGATATGTGATCATTTCATTATTGATTTAGATTTGAACAGGTGATGACTTGACATTAAAATTTTAAGAAAATTTAATAATGAAAACTCCTCAAGTTGAAATATTCAGTCTACACGACTATCATCGGGGTGGATCTTGTCAACTTTACTTATTTGATTGCAGAGAATCAGATCTATGATTTGCATTTATAAACTTGAATTTGAGGCGATTTAACATTAATATTCTGAAAATTTGGACAATAATAACCCTCTCCGATTGATATTTTGCAATCAATATAACCATCACTAAAGAATTAGGAGATGATCATCCTACTATAATATAATAGAATTAGCTCCTCAAAGATTTTTTTAAGCAGATAAACCTATAATAACACCATTAGATTTTATTAACTCGGACTTAGCCTGCAGATCTAACCGAGAATCAAACCACGCAACATCCTCAGACCCTGAATTTCTCCCCCATTATTCTTCCACCTACTCTGCAAATGGAGGCAACTCCATCGGTCCCCCCTGCAACCCCTGCTCACCACATCTGTGGTTGCTATGTCGTCGCCATCCCTTGGCACCTCGACCTGCAGATGTGCTAGAGCAGAACTACAGGATTCTGTTTTAAGTTCTTGAAGGTTCATGGGAAAACTTAGATGCTATAGTTTGAAACAAAAAAAATGACAGGAATAAATGTGATTTTTGTTAAATAGGAAAGGCCATGACTGATGCTGAAGAGCCAAAAATATAAGCAGATAAGTGCTAAGAAAATAAATGTGAAAAAGGATAAATGGAGAAATTAACTTCATCAAGTACAATGTCGAAGAGACTTTTCCTTTGCTTCCTTATACTTGCAATCGTTTGGCGTATGATATATTTCTGAGCATGGCTAGCCCCACCTGAGTAGATTTTCTTGCTATGACATAGTTACATGATATTCCTTGCCAATTCCCTTTTCCAAGCTTTTGTAAACCAAGTAAAATGAGCCTGTGCTCTTCTTCAGTCCATGACACCATTATAAAGCAGAAAGAAATGATATTTTGGGTGTGCTGAGCAGGTTCGTCTTGTAAAGCTGGTGGAACAGTAGCGGGGAGTTTAAAAAATGTTACTTTTGTTGTATTTTAAAGTTTAAAGTGCTATATATGTAAATAAGTTTGATTGTGAGATATGCAATAAACAAAGTTTTAAGTGCTATGTATGGGTCTGAGTTAAGATACATAATCATTGAGTAATAGGCATCAGATCTAACTTTCACTTCTTGATAGCTTTGAACATATTTTCAACCTCATGCCATTCAATTCATCATTGATCATTCTCTCCAATTTGCATTATCAATGCTAGATCATCACTGTGGTCGACTTCTTAAATCGAATTCCAAATTTTTGATGTGCCAAGGATGTCATCAAGGCACAAGTACTGCTTTGCTTTAGAAGAGAATGAGACACATGAAGACCTACTTTGGACCCCTCTTGTCAACGACGAAGCTAATATTCAAGTATTTGCGGAATCAATAAGCGTAAGATGATAACAACAAATGGTAGATATATTTCAATGAAGATTTTAAATGATATTATCCTCAAGCTGTTCGATAGGGCAACTTGTGATAGGCAAGTTCAATTTCACCTTTGCCTTGCTATGATGACTTCCGCCAATTTGCTTAATGATTTTGAGCTTAGCAACCCTCTGTGTGACAGTTAATAGGATTTTATCTCACTCGCCCAATTTTACAATTTTGATATCCATGCTGACTTAGGGATTCTTGATCGCTTTCTTTAAAGATTCAATTTCAACAAGTACTTCTTGAAATTAGACTCAAAGAACTCAATGTCAGTCTCTTTTTTGAGCAACTTCTCTATCAGAATGATTGCCTCAGTATCCATTGACTTCTCTGCAATAGGAGTTTTAGAATTCTTATTAGAAATCCGATTGTGGTAAGTCCTCTTGGGGATCATGTCTTTGACTTGATTAGGTTCAATCTTCTCAAAAATATCATTCTTGACTCTAGCTTGAACACTAACTTTTTTTTCATCGACAACTCTATTGGCTTCTTAGTCTTTTTAAGATAATTTTGACTTTAGTAGCATGATCATCCTCCTTTTGGAATGTCCTGTTTGCCCACAATACTATCCTCTGTCTGGACAACATCAAGAATTGTCTTGTTAGTACTCACTCGCAGTATTTTCATTGTCTCGATAATTTTAAGAAATTTCTCCTAAATTTACACTTGCCAAAAAAAAAAAAAAAAACAACCTATTCACTTGAGTCCGAAGAGATATAATATGGGAGTTGAATTAATTACCTTCTTCAGTTGCAAGAGGGAGATTTTACTCTTAGTCACAAGAGCATTTTATGGAACTTTTGTTAATGTTTGTACCCTCAAATACTGTTTTTACAAGCATTAACAAAATCTTCAGAAGCTAACTTCTCCAATTGAGAATTTTTATTCTATTGAATTTTCTTAGGATTTAAATTTTTATTTTCTTCAAAGGAGATTTCTTTGTTGACGATAGCATCTTAACAGACAGAGGGGACTTTCTCTTAAAAGCCTCTTGTTGAATCTCTTTCGAAGCTTATCCTCAATAGCTGAACTCGGGACTCTCTTTGAACTTCTTTATTTCTGCAAGAAGATGAACTTCAGAAGATCAAGGTCAGAACAAACAGTAAACATTGCTCATGCAATAAAGCCTATAGAATATAATTTGACTTCAATTTTATAGATATTTATGCTGACATGTCGAACACATGTCAAAAATGTATGCATCACGATAAATTAACGCATTAGATCAATGCATGGTCATGAACCAGGCTGAATTGGATTTTTTTGGTGCTTTTAGTCTCCCATACTTTTGGCTTCTTCAAGTAAAAAAGAAAATTGAGGAATTGATGTACAGCTCTTTTTGAAGCTTTGAGGTCAACAAGCCACCCAATTATTAACACATTGCCTAATGCGTAGTCTCTTTAGAATTAAGCAGCTAAATTTGGTCGAAAGACTTAAGCGGTTTTGCACACTTACTAAGGGTACTTGCCTGGAGTACACGTTAAATTGTTCATTGTACTTGGCTAGAGTATTCATCTATTAACAAGAGGTTTGTGCTTGTGAAACATTTATCTTATTTACTTGAAGCCTCCTTTGAGATATCAAGTGAACTCACCCATTATAACTAGATCAACCTATGTCATTCTATGTAATTGAATCAAGTTGCCAAATCTGTGCTCTTAACCCTCAACTGCATTTATTATTAGGAGGCCAGAGAGCAGGCGTGGACACACAAAATCACATGAATATCTCTTTCTTTGAATTGTGCTCTTTTAACTTGGTACGACTCACCTTTGTCCGTTCAAAGGAGCTTGTAAAGGTCTTTATAAACCAATTCTGTTAGAGGCTCATTGAGACCTAATTTCGCTCTCTTGTTCTTCCATCCATATGAAGGTCGTGGCTATTTTTTTTATAGATCACTTTAAATTGTACGTAGTGAAAATTAGGTTAAACTCAACCGAATGCAGGCATGAGCATTTTTGTTGATTGAGAGAGAACAAAACTGCCAATCCCATAGAGAAATCTAAGATTAATGGAATTCCATGAGGAGTAAATCCATAATGCACCTAAATATGCAATGGCATTTGTTATGAAGTGCTATATTTTGACATCCAACTTCAAGTATTAATTAAATTTATGGAGCATTATGAACATTTTATTGATTCATTTAACTCTTGATGTATGTCTCACTTTTTTTATTGTTTTTATCTTGTCATTCAAGTTCTCTTGTGATATTGCAGGAGATGACTGCGTTTCTATTGTAGGAAACTCCTCTAACATTCTAATAAAGAACACCATATGTGGACCAGGTCATGGTATAAGGTAATTTATTTCTGTCATGATAAGCTTCTGCAGTTAAAATTTGGGACAATATATTTTTTTTCTTAATGTTTATCTGCTTTGCATTAGTATTGGAAGCTTGGGTAAACATAAGTCAAATGACCAATTGCAAAATGTACTTATTGATGAAGCCTTTATTTCCAATACTGAAAATGGTGTTCGGATCAAGACTTGGCAGGTTTGTCATAGGATTTTAACTCAAGTCAATAATTTTTTATATTTTTTCAAGAAATTGTTCTTTAATATTTATAAGTGCAGGGTGGTGATGGCTTTGCTCGAGGCATAATTTTTCGCAACATTTTAATGAGAAATGTTTCCAATCCGATAATTATCGATCAGTTCTACTGTGATTCTTCACATCCATGCAAGAACCAGGTAACTTAACTTGAAAAAGAAATGTTAGGCATGCATAACTCATTAACAAAAGGTAGAGATAGATGAAAGGGAGAAAATTGATGGAATGTAAATGAGTAGATGTCTTAACACACTCAAAAAATTTTGTCCGAGTTAATAGGCCAAAATCTCTATGTGAAATACATACAAAACACTTGAATAAAAATTTCAGGTTGATCAAGATGGATTTCAAATAATTAAATTTGTTTCAAGATGAGTGCAATACATGATGGATTAATCAACTTTTATATTGCACTTATCTCGTAGCGAATCCAAAGATTCCGAAAAACATCATGTTGAAGTTCTACTCTGAATATCCTCACACTGTTTTTTTCCTTAAGAATATTTACTTGTTTAACTTATCCATCTTCCAAAAGAAGGTAATCCTATTAAGAAAAGCCTTATATTTGTATCCAGACATCAGCAGTGAAAGTTGGTGATATTTCTTTCATTAATATCAAAGGAACATCAGCCACACATGATGCAGTGAAATTTGCTTGCAGTGATAGTTTCCCATGCGAGAATATATTTCTCAAAGACATTGAGCTTTCCCTGTATTCTGGAGGGGATGCAGCTGCTTCTTGCTGGAAGGCATCAGGTTACAGTCATGGTGTTATGCTCCCCCCTTCTTGTCTTTCCAGTGATGATCTACTGATCGAACAAAATGCTCTCTCTGCCACTCCCTTGTATTCCTCGTCATAAAGCTAAAATGTTAACATTTGAGTAACATTTCATTTGATTGTTTGATACTTTGATCTATGGAAGTATTTCATATTTAATTTATTTATTATCTGCTAGTTGATTTGTTTTTTAAAATTTTCTGTAACAAATGCTTGCTATTCTATTCTTGTTACCGGCAATTTGCCTATCACATGCAAAGATAGAAATTGGTTCGTGCGCTTTTTAAAAAAAAATTATGAGTTGCAAAATCTATTTAATATAATTTTTTTTTTTAAATAATGCATCTACTAGAATGTTATGGCTCTAAAAAAAATATATCATCCAATTTATCCAAAATAAATAAATAATATCCAGAACTTTATAATTCTCTTTATCTACTGAAAAAAAAACTTAATTAAAATAAAATTAGATTTAAAAGTAAAAATAATTGAAAATAGTCATCACTCCAGCTCAACATGCAGTTCACACTTATTAATTCCATTTATTTAAAAGGGATGATATATCACCTCTTAACAAAAATTCTGCAAGACCCGTGAACTCATTTTCATTCTTAAAGGTCCTCTAAAATAATGTCCATTTGGGACGTGGTCCCACAAAGTTCAGAGATGACTGTTACAAAATTAATCTTAAAAACTCAATTTCACTTTATATTTCAATTGAAATACATCATACTGATACTAATTGTTTATTTTTTTTTTTTATAACTGTGGAATACACTCATTGTCTCATTCGGTCATTCGGACAGATATTTCTAAAATCGTATACTGCTAACTGTACTTAGCATAATTTATATCTAAGATAATTTTTTATATAATAAAAATTTTAATTACTAATAAAATAAAATAATTTTTTATTTTAAACTAAATCAAATCACGATCGAATAAAAAATTATTCATATTCAGCTCATTTACAAATCAAATTTAAAATATTTATTCATATTCGACTCGTATAAAACACAAATTATTCATGAACAATAAAATTTTTAATAACCCTACTAGTTGAACAGAATAAAATAAGCTAGCAATTCTAGACCTTATTGAAAAACATGAATGACAACTGTTTAAAGTTGACATGAACACAATATATTTTTATTTTTAAAAATATGAGATAAACATAACAAATCATTATAATAATAAATAAAAATTAAATATAAAAAAATATAAAACTAAAACATTTAATTATACAAATTAAATTAATTACTTAAATAATATATATCTAATTTATTATTAATTTTAAATTTATAAATTTAATTACAGTTTTTAGAACTTTTAACTATTTATATAATTATTTATAATAAATATATAATATAATTATTATTATATACCCCAATTTTAAAATATCTGTGCATCGTGAACAGATAAGAGTGTTGTAAGTTCCAATAAATCAATTACAAAATATGGTATATATAGTACCATAAATATAAGCATTTACACCATATTTTAAGTATTTTTTTTTAATCCAAATGTGGATTACAAATATGAAGCAGGCGACGAGAACAAATTTTACAATTAAAGTCATACATTCTTCCCTTTACATATTCCAAAACAAAGGAACAACAAAAATTCTGCACATGCAGTTGGAGGAAACATATTTATCACCTCTCTAACACTTCCCAGTTTTAACGGATAACAAAGGCATGTCATAACAGATAAGAGGGGAAAAAAAACCACAAATCTCACAGTAAAAACGAAGAACTTCCTCCACAACAACTTGAAGCAAATTATACTACTTTTTTCCATCAACGTAGCTCAAGAAGTAGGCTGCTATATCAACATCAAAAGTGTTTTCCAACATCTGTCAGGATACCTGCATTACATTATAAACTGTTTTGTTTTACATGAAATTAATATTTTAAAACAGAAAACATTTGTAAAGAATATAAACTGTTCAATCGTCAGAACCCAAGGGAAATTACAGCTAATAAAAGTTTTGATAACAGTTACTCTCATCCATCTTGTTTCATGCGACCAAGTTTCATAGAGTTAATAGTAATGGAGTGGATTAGCTGTTAATTAGACCATGTCCTGCTGTTAAACATGAAGAAATAGATTGGCCTTATTAGATTCGAGATAGAATGGGCTAATGGATATAGGGCCAATCCATGAGCCGAATTATAATCTAAAACTACATTATAGCCCATGTTTTTTTTTTCATATATTTTCATATTTTTTTAGTGTTTCGCGAAAGTAAACGGTTATTATTCACTACAATGGCATAATGACATTCGCAATTTAATTGGCCAATCAAAAACCTGTCCCTACAACTATTCAAACTTCAAAAAGGATTTACTAAAACAATATTGTAAAAAAGAACCCAGGCACATTAAAGCAATCAATTTGACCACGTTTCAAGAAAGAAAATGCCATAACCTGTTGTATCGATGTTATACAAATGGGAAAGAAAAAATTTTTAAGGCCGTTAAAATTTGATCATTTTCCTAATAGTAAATTCAATGAATTGTCAGATGTTTTACAAGAAACAATTTTGTTACATGCTCTTGTCTAGTATCACACTTACTAGGAAACAATGGAGAAAAAAGATTCATGTAGCCAATCTCATATAGAGTGGGATAAAGGCTTGTTGTTGCTCCTGTCTAATCTCATTCATAACTTAGCACACCCCAATGGCATAACATCCAACTCGAACCAAGTTCAAGCCTATCATTAGCATGCTGTTATACAGCCAGTATGAAAAGCGAATTTTTTGGTAAACGTGTAACTAGAATGAATGAAAAGAGTTAGATTTCAGTACAGCTTAGGGTCAGAACGTAATGACTCGAACTACTCGAACTCTGCCGATTAATGCTCGTTCACGTTTGTTCATTAATAAACAAACAAATTTTGAAAACTTCGGATGTTAAATGAATCAACACGAATACGATCTTTACTGCCAGTATATATTCATAAACATCTGTTTATTGTTGACAAGTAATTTATTAATTAATTGATATTAAATTTGATAATAATTCATATATTTAAAATATAAGTAAATATAACTTATAATTTTTTAATTATATATTTAATAAAAATATTATAATTTATTAAATTTACTAGTATAATCTATACAAATATATGATATATTTAATTAAATTTTATAAAATATAATTAATATTATAGTTTATAAATTATAAGATAAATACACAAAAAATAAAAGAAACTCATATTAATTATTTAAATATTTAATTAAAGTTAATAAATTATTTTATTTAATTTATAAATGATGAAATGGTCCAAATGGATAACTATAATATTAATTATATTTATATTAATTATATATTTATATCATATGCCTCCCACCCATCTTCGGTTCATCCAAATTAAAACAAAGTTCATTTACTCTGCCTAGTTGAGGCTCGCATTTAGCATTTCACATCTGCTTAGCATTTCGCAACGCCGCTTACTCTAAGCTCTATCTCGTCCCTTAGCGAAGCACTAAAGCTCTAACTGGCTTCGTGATCGACTAGCATTCACTCCTTTCTCTTCGACCGCAGATTCTCTCATCTTCTTATCAATTCGATTCACAAGGTAAATCGAAGGAAACTGTGGCTTGAACCAATCGTTCTATCTTCTTCTTCGACTCGGCCTCTCTTTTCATTCGTCTTTTCCTCTTGACTTCTTGGTTAGTTCTTTGTCTCTCTCAGTTGAATCTTTGGTCATCTTAGGTATGGCATTAAATAATTTTGTGCTAACGCTAAGATTGATAATCAAGTTCTATTGTTGTCTACTTGTGCACGCTTTATCTTGCTTATCAGTATGCTAATGCCCCTCACTTGTTGATATGCTTGCGTTGATAATAGAGTTCTTATGCATTGATTGGAAGGCTTAGGTTCTTCTTGGTCTTGAGCCGACAATATTATGATTTGGTGATCTTTAAATATCCATCGGGAAACTCTATCATAATAGTAATTTTCTATAATAATATAGCCACTTGCAGACTTGCTATAGTTGGAGGGGGTTTCATTTTTAACTACTATTTCACTTTCTTTTTTTTGTCTGCTTTTTGTGAGTGTGATTCCCAATTAGCTTCATAGCCCTTCTTTATTTTTATAATGCACCAAGGAATATTAGTAATACCAACTTGATTCTATGCTTGTCATAATATTATGATGTAAGCCTTGTTCTGATTCTCGCTTTGATTTTGATTTATTATTTTGTTCTATTGGTAGTTGTTCTCATGTATTTGTTAACTCAAATTATTGGATATTTTGTGTTTGACTTATGTCAAAATATTCTATTTGAGGATTTCAATTTCGGTTATTTGTTATAGAAAAGAGTTATGAAGACATTGATGGAGATAAAAAAGAGTTATGGATCCCTCCCATTTTATTAAATTTAATGTCTATCTTTCATTGGCCACTAAAGTGGCAACTGAAAGATAGATTTTTTTAAAAAGACAATGATTATATCTTTTTTGCTTCATTTAGTGCAACTTAGTTGATGTGAGCTCTATTTGGTCTTTGATATTCTTCTAGATTGGGTTTATTTTAATTTGGATTATAGCTTGTTTGGCTACTATTGTAGATCTTAGTTTGTTGGAAGTTGAGAGCATTATTTTCAACATTTTACCCTTCTTTCTTTTAGTTTAGGGTTTGGAAGATTCAAGCTAATATCTCATCCCATGATAACACTAATAAAGTATTCTTTGTATGAGCATATAACATTTTTTGTCCTTTATATAGTTTTTTTGTATTGTGTTTAATTTAATATGTGATGTAGACTTTTTTTGGAGTGATCATTATTTTCCTTTTTCTAGTGTTGAAATCATGAATGAGACTCAGCGGATGTAGATCTTAATGTTATTATAAGTGCTTGAAAGAAGTGAAGATCTTGTTATCGATGATATTCAAGAAAACCCTTTTGAAAAGAGGAAAAGAAAGAACTTGAGATGTTTGGAAAGACTTCACTATTGTAAAGTTAAAAGTGGTGTTGAGAAAGTGCAATGCAATCATTGCAAGTTATACATGAATAAAAATAAGGATGGCATATCAACAATATAAAGGCATCTTCAAACTTGTACAAAATTTTAGGAAAGGGACAACTACTTATTTATGGGAAAATCAACACTTACATCCTAGTGAGAGTAGCGTGCAAACTTGGAAGTATGATCATGCTAAAATTAGAGATTACATCTCATATGATCATGGTGCATGAGTTGCCTTTCACTTTTGAGTATGAAGTGTTTAATATTTTGATGAAGGTTTAGTCCTCCTGATATGAGAAAATTTCCGTCTGATAGCAAGATTGTATCGATAGTTATGAAATTGAGAGAAAGCGATTGAAAAGTTTGTTAAGTTGATAGGGATGATAAGCATAACAACATACTTATGTAAGTCTGGACAAAAAATTCAATATATGGTTATCACGGGGCATTTTATTGATAAAGTGGTGTCTACAAAGAGGGTTTTAAATTTTGTTGATGTTAATCCACCACATAGAGCACATGATATTCATGATGCTATTTATAAATGTTTGAAAGAGTGGGAAATTGAAGGCAAAGTTTTTAGTGTGACAGTGGATAATGCTTCATATAACGACAAAGCAGTTGGCCTTTTGCGTGATAGCATAAACTTTCAAAAGAAGCTTCCATTGAATGAGAAATTATTTCATATGCGATGTTGTGCACATATTAAATCTCATGGCAAGATGGTTCTTTATGATAAGCCATATTATTTATAATATAAGAGAAAGTGTGAAATATATTTCAGCTTCCACTACAAGATTAAATCTGTTCAGTGAAATTTCAAAGCAACTTAAACTTCTAACAAGAGGCTAATACTTGATTGTTGCTAGATGGAATGCAACATGCCATGCTTTCATGTGCATTGGAGTTTAGAAAGTATTTCCTATCAGAGAGAGATCCATCTTACATATTGCCCATGTGAAGAAGATTGGAATAAAGGCGAAGATGTTTGCTCATTTTTTGGGTTTATTTAATCAAGTTACAAATATAATTTCAGGTTACATTAAATATCTTCTTTCATTTATCTATCATTACATTTTTTTTTTTGTAAAACTTTATTTGTAGAGCGTATCCAACTTCAAATCTATTTCTTTCGATCTTTGGAGAATCAAGGATTTGTTGGATGAAGTTTCTATAAATGGTGTTGATTATATGAGATTGATGGCCTTGAACATGAAGAGAAGTTTGACAAATATTGGGAGAATGTAACTTGCTAATTTCTATTCTTTGCGATCGATCAGAAATAAGATGAAGTTAGTTAACTTTGTATTTTCTAAAATTTATTCTCCAAATGAAGCGGTAAGCATGTTATAACCATTCGTGAGTCACTGTGCATAATGATTATGCAAACTCATCTTCAAATATCATAGGAAATACTGAATGAAGAAGTTGTTAGTCACTTTAGGCTTTCGTTTCACTTTAAGAGGCAAGTCTTTTGAGGCGGAAGAGAAATCTTTGAAAATTATATTAGGAGTGATGCGATGAGAATATAAAATCGAACTTGATGTTTACTTAGAAGATGGTGTTCATATTCGATAAAATAATTACCAATTTGATGCTTTAGAGTGGTGGAAAGCAAATAGATTAAAATTTCCAATACTATCTAAAATGGCTTGTTATATCTCAATACCTATTACTATTGTTGCATAGTCACTTTGGTGTTGGTAGAGTTATAGATACATATCGCTCATCCTTTACAAATTCAAGTTCTTATGTGTGGAAGTGATTGGTTTAGAAATTATTATGGGATTAAGAAAAATCAATGGTATGTTGTTCATTTTATTTTTAAGTTGATAATATATTTATAGTAAAGAGTTATATTAATTACATTTTATTTAACGGATAAAGAAACATCAAAGTCGTCTTTCTTAAGGAGTCTCGGAAGGTGATATTATAAAATTTTTTGTTGCAATTCAATGTAAAGAATAACATCATCTTTATTAATCCACTAAATATATGAATGATTGTATATTTTGGGAATAACTATTATCAAGTTTTGAATAGAAGAATGAATGTTTTTTGAATTATGAATAGGTGTTCCGGTGTTAACCATTTTTTTTTGAGAAAAATAGCGATATATTTTCACTCTCTTATGAATTTGAAGCACTTTTCTATTTGGAGAGGTTGATAGAACTTGTTCCATATATAATGCTTTATATCAGGGTATGCACTCTTTTATTTTTGAGTTTTTTCTTCAAATTAAGTTATTTATTAATTTTTTTTTTTGTGTCTTGTTTTAGAGAAATTCTTTGTAATTTGGGAGCAAAATAAGGATGTTACACAAATTTAATTATCTATTTTATATTTTTTAAAAGGCGATTGTGTGCCTTATTTTTTTTATAAAAAGGTGTGTTCTTAGTTTTTTTAAAGTCACATTTATTTTAAATAATAATCGATAGTGTCTTTATATTTTAAAATAATGAGTGTGTCAAACTTCTTTTATAAATTTATATCGTCATAAAATTTTAAATAGCTCTTGATTTTTTATGTATATTTTAGTCAAGTTTTGAATAGAACGATGAATGTTTTTGAATCATTATGAATAGGTGTTTTCGATTGTTAACCATTTTTTTGAGAAAAATAATAATATGTTTTCACTCTCTTATGAATTTGAAGCACTTTTCTATTTGGAGAGATTGATGAAACTTGTTCCATATATAATGCTTTATATCCAGTGCACTCTTTTATTTTTGAGTTTTTTCTTCAAATTAAGTTATTTATTAATTTTTTTTCTGGTTATTGTTTTAGAGAAATTCGTAATTTGGAGACAATAAGGTATATTCAAATTTAATTATCTATTTTTATATTTTTAAAGGCGATTATTGCCTTATTTTTTTTTATAAAAGTGGTATGTCTTAGTTTTTTTAAAGTCACATTTATTTTAAACAATAATCGGTAGTGTGTCTTTATATTTTAAAAATGATTATTGTAAATCTTATAAATTTATATGATCATAAAATTTTAAATAATTTCTTGATTTTTATGTATGTTTTAGTCGTTACCCTTATAGAATTTTCATGATTTATTTATTTTAAGAATCTAGATTTTATATTGTGTGGAGAACTTAGATCATGATTCATTATATGAGATTTAAGGAAGTAATCCAACCAAAAAATTAGAAAGAACTCATTTAAATCTTATTCATTAACTTGATTATATAATTGTTCATTTATTTCAAACAAGCAATCTGATTCAAGCGAACATAGATAAAATTAAGCAAAAACATGTCCATAAAGCTGGCTCGGCTTCGGCGAACATGAACAACTTATAATTTATTCAAGCCAAGTCCGAATCCAGATAAGTACTTCGGCTCATTTCATCGACGACCTACATGAGCTAAAGACAAGAAATCAATCAAACACAACTTTCAGGCTGCCAATAAGAATTAATTGTGCCCAGTTATATTAAACATCGTTGGTGCGTTAAATTGGACCGATTTACCAACAAGGCTTCAACAAGTGACACTGGGCTCCCTACCAAAACAATCCATGTACATTAACATTTTGAATAAGATATGCACAATTGACACATGACCATAATCATAACCATTGAGATCCTTAGACCATGAAAAGGATCTAAAATCTTGAAGCAAGAACTCTAAACAATATTTGATCAAGTTAAACAATACCAAAAAATGATCGACTCATCTTTTACTAGTCTTTAATGAAATCTCGAGCCACCTTCAACCCATGCTTGAGTGACCTTAGAACCAACTTCAATCCTTTTTGACCTTTCTTCAAAGACAGTTCAATCATGAACGAATTAGGGTTGAAGATGGTCCGAAAAAAATCTGATGTGTCAAATATAACTATAAGATTGCTCAGTCATAAGTTGAAGAAGAGAAAATCAAATATGGGTCGATTAGTTCCAATATTGAGAGAATAACATTCAAACAATATTTGATTATGGTTCAAAGATTGTTTAGATTATTCTATCAAGATTTAATCATGATTTAAAGATGAATGTGATTAGAGTATGCTTTAATAAAAGTTCCTAGCAAGTGAATTAAAGTCTAAGGTGAAGGGGTTTAGGGTTTAAAGGATGAAGCCTGTTTTCAATCTTAAATGACAAAAACATTACTAACCTTTGAAGACAATGAATATAGACTGGCACTTGCAGAAATTTTGTCAAAGATGCAGGCTTTACAATCACCAAAAATAGAGAAAATAATGGTAATCAGAAGGGTCAAGGAAATCTTACTATCAAACGTCACATAACTATTCTTTGCATGTGCATGTGTTTCTTTGGAAAATAACACAGATTATAGCCCTCTATTTGTCAGTTTTCAAGGACCATATAATGTTGGAAACTTTAGTATGTACAATTGAATTCTCAAATTCAGCATATTTTATACATTTCTTATAGATTAAGGTGCTTTAATGCATTTTAATGTAGGAGCTCGGGAAGCTATGTTCAACCACCCTCTCAACTTAACAACATACATTCATATTCTTTAATAACCTCTCAACAATGACAATGAATTCCTGTACGAGTTAAAATAGATGACTTTTATTTTTTTTGTTGTTAAAATCTAACTCTTAGTGCATTTTTCATTCAAATCTAAGACATCATTGAGCAATTTGATAATAATTGAACGTGGCACCCATAAGGCAGGTAAAATCTAACCTAATTCCTAGTTTGATAGCGTTACCAATGTAGCATGCATTGAAGGAAAAATAGGAAATGCAAGAAGGGCCACTTACCCACACTACGAAAGGTGGCTATCAGTGGTAAAAGAAACACCTAGGTCAGTGGGTCTTCCACTAACGCCAAAAAAGATGGGCAGGTTAGTGGATGAAACATTTAAACGAAGAGATTGTCCCTACATATGCCAAGAAAAGTGAATATAAGAGGTTCTACGTAAGACTTGAAGGAAACCTTTGCATGCCAAAATAATGATGACATAAAGGTTGTGATGAACATTAAAAATTTGATGCGACTCATTCTTGAAATTTGTTAAGCTATACTTCATAATAGTTTTCATTCATTACATCATCCTTATCAAAAGACATCAACATCTTCACCTGAAAGCTCCTCTCTTCAAGACCACCATGCCTCCTACTTATAAAAATAGGCCCCTTTGCATTGGACAATTTAGGATTAGTTTCAATTTAGAAGTAGAAGAGTTATTATGCATGTGCTTTAGTAGAGAACATGGGACAAGCCCACCCACTAAGTAACAAACATGAAAATCAAAGCAAACAATTTTTCATTATAACACTAAACTCATGCATATATATATGCACTACATACATAATTTCTCAGCTCGCATGCATGCACCCAACTTGAGTGTGTGCACTCAACACCTGATTCATGTTATTGATGTTAATTTTAGGTTTTTATGTATACAAACTTTGTCTCAGACTCTCAAACAACTGTTCTAAATCTACAACAGTCAATTCATAGTAACTACCTCATTGTCAATGTAGACATCCTCCAGAGACTAGATAAGCTTAATCAGACATCACACTTATAGAACTTATGGAATGCCAGTATCTCCATCCAACCACAAAACAAATTTGTCACGCCATGCCTATAGAAAGAAGCCTGAAGGTCAATTTCATTAATTTTTTCCATCATTGAATTTCCATCTTTTCAATCTTTTCTGGTTCTATACTAGAGAGCTAGAAATTCAACGTATGTGAATATGAGAGAGAATAAGAAATACTTTAAAATAAAACTATGTTAACCGGACAATTAACTTTTACATAACTTGAGTATTAACATTTGTTCAAAATCCGTGCATCCAATAAACGTTAACGATGCCTGACTCAAACATCATTCGTAAACCTCTCACTTAAACACTCATGCAATACACATGATAAGGCATGCCGACACAGATAGCATTCATAACACACGGGTAAAAGTTATAACTAACATTGTGTTGCACCAGTTAGAGAGCTCTGGAGGTGGGTTAAAAAATCTAATGAAAGCATTTGAAACAGATACATGGTTATCAGAGTCAATAAAGAAGCCTTAAATAACTAGCACCAACTTAGAATTATTGCAATTTTTCTATTTTCCTGGAGAATAAACAAATAAGAGAGCAACAAGAGAGATGAAATTCCTAACTTGAAAGGGATATGCAACTAATACTAATACCAATCAAATAAAAAAGGCAGAGGAGAAAAAAGATTCCTCACCTACAAAGGGAAACTTGCAAGATCGCAAGTCTTCGTATTCATCACCAGCTTGCATAAATTTAAATCATAATATTGAATCAGCAAGAAATGGTTTTTTCCTGAAAACCTTGACTCGATACATCTGAAGTCAGAAGAGTTCCACGGAATCCTTCCTCAGCCTTTGGTGGCTCCATCTTCTGTTCAGAGAGCTCATCTGCAAGAGGCGAGTGTATAGAGGTCATAAAACAAGAAACACAAACTTCTCCTGGCCAAAACAAACTCAACAACAAAGAAAAACACCTATTTACTACCAGCTATATCACGATTCTCATAAATCTCGGTATCCATGACCCATAGAGTGTCTCCTGGAAAAATATTTTTGTCTGCAAGTGTAGCAGAATCCCCATCAATTTGCAGAGAGCCTTTGTGCAGATTTTGGTTCTCCTTCACAACCTGATAATCTCCAGAGGTGGAAAGCTTGAGTAAAATTCTTATTTCAAATTCAAAAGTTAAGCATGCATAAACAATTACAACCTCATAGGCAGTAAGTGCTCAACTACATTAGTGACTTCCCAAACTCCACATTGATAAAAGTCTGGGACACTGTTCAATTATTTCTTTTAATTCTTTTTCATCAGTGACCATTTTCCTTTTTTTTTTCTTGAGATCAGTTCAGTAGAAACAAACGGTACAGTTAGATGCATGTTAAAGAAAATCTAGATGGTTTCCTCTAATGAAAACATATTTGGAAAAGAAGGCATGAGTATCAGATCAAAGAAGATTACAAACTATAGATGATAAAACCATTATCAAATAACATACCCCAAAGGCTTCCCATATCATCATTTTCAGCTGGTATATAGATGTGGTGCTAGAGACTTTGAAATTTATTGACTTTCCGTATGAAGTTTTCTTGGACCGCTTTGAAGTGCGGATAGAAGCAGCTGTAGATGCTTCAATAATTGACCGGGGAGCTTCCTTCCCTCGTACAAGATACACACAAATATCCTCATCACTGTAATTAAGCTTTCGAACCAACTCAGAGCTTTCTCTCTCTCCAATGCAGTCTTCACATAACTAACAAATTTATTAAGGGAAGGATTAGCTTGACATAGAATTGTAGTGCATATATAGGCATGAACACTGCCATAGCAAATTATACGATATAATTACTACGCAAGTAAAAACTGCCCCTACTTCATATGACGTGACTTCATTTTAATTATCTAATTTTGATGAAAGTAAAGAATGTAAGTTGCCTTAAGTGCTCTAATTCCTCATAAATTTCATCTACTATGCTGCAATAAACCAAAACTTCTTACTTAAGAATTATCGTCCATTGAAAAGCAATTATTAAAAAGAAATAAGAAGAAACAACAAATTAGATTTGATACATAAAAAAGTACCAAAAACTTGCATGAGTCGAAATCAAAAGGAACAAATTTATGTCTAGTTTTGCACCAAGGAACTGGGCCTGAAAACCATATCCAGTCAATTTCATGTCTACAAAGCTTGCTCGATATTCAATTTGATTCCACTCAAATTTACATATATTTAATATAACATCATGCTACATAGTAAGTAGTAGTTGGTCCATCTGTTATTATTATTATTATTATTTTTTAACTTGTGCAAGAGGTTTTGGGTTTAATCCCACCTCCCAATCCTTATAATTTTTCCAATTTTGAGTTAATTCAATAGATTTTGAGTCGTCTCAAAATTGAATGTAAAGCTAGCTCAAGTCAAATTGAGCCATTTTGTGTGGATCTAGCTCTACTCAAAATTAAATCAATTTCAAGTCAAATTTAGTTGACCCAAATTTGATAATTTTGAAGTTCAAGTCAATCAAAACTTCCTTAAACTAGATTAGTTATGAGCCTTAAAACAAGTGACAATGGATAAAAAAACTTTATTTTCAATAGTTCATCATATTTTTTTTATTAAAGGAATATTTAGAAGATAAAAGATTTATAATAAGAAGAATAAAAACCAAATATAAAGGGGCATAGCTATCACATGGAACTCCCACTAATGCAAAAATCTAGGGTAGGCTTAATGTGTGTAGCCTCACCCTAGCATTTATATAAAGGTTGTTTCTTGATTAGAACAAACATTAAATTTATGTTATGTAAATATTAAATCCTAAAATAATCCCCCCTGATTATTCATGTGTGGTCAATTTAACCCTAGAATATCACATTTCTCAAAATTAGGCCCTCAACTATATAAAACTGATCCACAAAAGGTCCCTAATCCCTCACATAAAAATGTGTTAAAAATAATCATTAGTTCCTTGACTATACAAATTAATCCCAATTTAGGTATCAAGAGACAATTTTGCATCAATTTTCTACAACCAAGGAACAAATTTAGAGAAACACACACATACACACACATAAAAAAGTTTTCATATGTTAACAACATTATAATATTAGCATTCATCAATCATTACTAGTTGTCAAATATTTTGAAAATATCAAAAATCTTAAACAAAAGAGTAACACCAACGTCCACTTCAAAATCATCAAATAAAATATGACTTGCATATTGATGATGCATAACACTTAATGTATTGTCATCATTAACACTAGTATTTGTGGCCTCTTCAATTACACATTCACCTTCATCTACAAAAACACATAATTTTTAAAGATAATTCATTTATAAATAGACTAACAATTTTAGGCATGCTAATGTCATCACTTGTAGTTAATATCTCTCCATTAACATCCCCCATCTTAATTTCCATGATGCAAAAACATCACTAAATCCAAAAAAGTTAGCAAACTCCACCTTAAGTTAATTAAATAGTGCTTTCTTTAATAATTGGAAAAAAATATTTGTTCCTCCATTTGATATATCCATATCATTATGTGGTATAACACAATTTGGAATTTTAATTAACCAAGAATAGATATGATACCCTTAAAAAGAATGCATAAAAAAAAAGAGGTTAATAATTATAAAATGGGATAACTTAGATTAATATATTTATACTTTCTATATTTGTATAAGAATATTATAAAGCACCTTATAAAAATGAACTTCTCATTGTCTCTTTTTCTTTTATGTTGATATATAATCTCTTTCATCTGTTTGATAATAGACACACATCATTCATAAGGTGAAGACAAAATTTTTATCAACTGCTCTTAACATCCCATATATTGACTCTATAAAACATCAAAAAATTTACATACATACCACACAATTCCTATGTATTTATAAATCTAACACCTAAAGGTATTTATATCTATGAATTTCTCTCTCTCTCTCTCTCTCTCTCTCTCTCTCTCTCTCTCTATATATATATATATATATACACACACACACACACATATTTACATTTCTAACACTTAGGTATTAAATATGTTAATAGAAAAAATTATGCAGTATATATGTAAATGCCCTAAAGAAATAACATAAAATATTTTGTCCCACTACATATTATCTAATATCTTTCTACATCAACTTCCATACATGCTCCATTAATCATCATATCTTAGTATAAATAATACCAAAATGAAATTAAAACATATAATGTAACTTAAAAATTGGGTAAATAAAGTAATTACTATAAAATGATTATGCAACATCACATCTTTGATAGTAAATGGTGAGATGTCATATTGACTTATCATATATATACTCATCACAAGAATCTCATAAAAAAGGACAATCATTTTAATTCATTTTTAATTGAATAAAAATTGAAAGGTTTGCAAACATTGTAGTTGAATAATAAGGGCCAAGTTAGGGTTTAAGGTATCCCTTTTCCTCTAAATGACAAACCCTCTAAGCTCATCTCCATGAACCTATTATACATGACCAGATTGTAGTTGATTACATCCTAAAAAATGGCAAGCAACAGTGTTGCCCATCAATGAGGCTTTGGAAATGTGCATGTAGAAGTTTCACCATCACAAAGGTTTAACATTGTCATGGCTATCACCTCAATTCCTCAAAACTAATGATGCCATGCTTTCAACATCACTAGAACCACCCTCACTATCCCTAACATACTAGTTTAGAATCAATGAAGATATCAATTTTGCTTGAAATAGAATAGTGAGGCATTGTGTGCTTGATACATTTATAGTTATGAACATCATCTTGTGTTCTTCAATGTTGTATGCCCAAGGGTAGCAATTAAGTTTTCCGCTACCTCTAGTAGTATCATTGACAGAGAAGAGCTAGAAGGGCTAGAAAAAGATAAGGAAAACTATACTAAAAAAGTAATGTCAATATTGTACAAGAAATATGGTCATTAGAAGTCTTTCTATTTTAGCTTATAACATGAGTAGTTTAAGACACTAGTATGAGTCCTAATCTATATAAAAAGGGATCAAATATCGCACTAGAACCTGATTATTATTGAATTAAATATTAATTCTCTAGACTCCTTTTATCTCTCCCATCTCTCTTCCTCTTATAGTATCTCTTCTTTTTTCTCACTTTTTCTTTTCTTCCTCTTCCATAATCTCTTCTTTGAAGATATTATTTGGTATCAAAGTTGAATTCTTATTTTTTTACTATGTTTAGGTCCTTGCCAAAATCTCACTCTTATTAAAAACTTGTGGAGCAAACCCAATAAACATCTACAACACTCAACCAAACACCACAAACATCAAAGCCAACAAGGACCCGGGTACTACAAGTAGCCATTACCCACATGTGATCCATTCTTGTCAGTACGTACATGTGCCTTGACTTCTCCCATCACACACCCATCCTAGTTGTTATCCTGACACCATGACATTGTGGCCCAACTAAGCATCTTGCCCTACATGATCCAAAGATCAGAATCCATTGTCACATTTGTGCAACCGCTCTAGATCCACAACTTTGTCTTCACCATTTCCCATGACGCAATGCAAAAACTACACCTCCCCATCTCTCTGTTGAATGTACTGCACCATCACTTCCACCACCATTTTCTAAGGTGTGCTTATTCACACATTGTGATGTATTACTTCGCTTCAAAGTTTAAAATTAAGCAATCGGGCATAAGCCTCAAACCAACAAATTACATAAAATAAGAAATATTGTACACACATTAAAGTATAAAGCATTAAGTATCCTATGTTAAAACATATTGAAATGCAACATAATAACATCATAATATAGTAGGAAGTAATAAATTTTACAAAATATTAAGAAATATATTAATATCAGGACATCATATCTTGAAGTAAGAACTGTTACATTAATATCAAAGTAAAACCTAATGGCATAATGATTCAAAATAAGTTTAAATTATAAGTTTTTCTCTCCCCCACCAATTATCTAATATCAAAATAAGAATATCACAAGTAAAAATGGTAAAGCGATGGCCAGCACTAAGTGTGAGTAGAGAGGACGTTAGAGTAAATGCGCTTAAGTAATGTCTATTTTGAGATCGGTTACATGTTTGTTAGGGCATGTGCATTACTTTGATAACTTAAAATAATATTACTTTTAAAGCTAAATATAAAAGCAAATGCCTCACAAAACTTGAGATGAGGAGAGCCTTGAGGCTCATATCATGTGAGGCATAAGCCTCACATAACACCAACAAGGCATAAGCCTCATTGCAATTTTTTTGAAAAAGTGTTGAAGCGAGTTTTTCTTTTTATTGTGCAATTTTTAACAAGGCTTTGCTTATAGCACATATGAAACATGTTCTGCCCACCACTAATCACATGTATTCTCCATTAGCATGTATCATTTGATCAATAATTCTCACTTGCCTCATAACTCAATGACAACATGCTCTCTTTGTTGTAGTGTCTACTCACATCTTGTGTCTCGCACCAAAAGTATCCTATGTTGGATCCTTGTTAATCATCATTGTAGCTCAACCACAGCTACCACTAGCTGCTCTACGTAACGATCGAGTACACTCCACCACACATCGATACACTCTAAAATCAACAACCACACTCAAAGATCTTTGCCTGATCCCTACGATTTTGGATGTCATTAATCCCATCATGGCCTCCGCTCAACTAAAATCTCCATCAATATTCATGATTGTCACCCACAATGCGCCCACAAAAAAATTCCTACAACCCTCCCTTCAATAGTCCATTAGCAAGATTACTCGCATACCCTTGTTGTCACACCCTATAATCAGATCTTGTCTAAGTATTACATCCATCCATAAAAGATGGCTCATCATCTCACACTCCAAATTGCACCATCATCTTGCTTAAGAATAATAATTTATTTTGGGTACTAT
This sequence comes from Cymbidium sinense, assembly GCA_021442155.1. Lineage (NCBI taxonomy): Eukaryota > Viridiplantae > Streptophyta > Magnoliopsida > Asparagales > Orchidaceae > Cymbidium > Cymbidium sinense. The sequence continues at coordinate 108,055,379 of CM038226.1, forward strand.
GAGTTCTTAAATTGAGACTCAGAAATTTACGAATCTCTTTATATGTTATCATGACATCAACACAATCAAAAGAAGTGGGTTGTTGAAAATGCCTGGAAGGGAGTATAAAAGAAATACAATGGCATGGTTATGGATTTTTAAAAGTTTAAACATTCACTATGGAGCCACAAATATTATGTTGTTGATTTTTATCATCAAGGTCCTCAACATCCCTATAAGGAAAAACTAATTAGGATATAACTATGGTGCTTGATAATGAACTTGTGATCAAATCTGAACCTACAAAGTTAGCTACAATTCTATAATTGCTTCAGATGTCACCAAAGGAGGTTATCTGCAGTTACTAGTATTATTTCATCAAGGTCCTTGATATCAAGTTCTACTCACACTTCCATCTCAACAGCACTTAATATCATTCCAAAGTCCAAACCAAAGATTGCTTCCAACTATTTGCTCGTGTCCCAATTTCTTAATTCTTTTTCTTTCTTAGCTTGTCATTGAGTTTATGCTATCACTATGACCATCGACTACAACATGATTTGGGTTGATCGTTTGCACTGTTTGGTTGGATGCATTACCATGGCTGCTATCAAAACCTCCAAATATATATTTTATGATATGTGCATCCTCTTCTATTGATTACAAGTATGTGCATGAGCCAATTCTACCTCCACAACCAAGATCTCATTCCGAATTTTTGGAGAATAATTAATTTGGCTCAGTGAATGATGCAAGAAAAATATGATCATTAGGAATCTTTTCAATGTTATTTTTAAAGCATGTATCTATTTAATTTAAACATATTTGAATTCTGATTCAAATATTTTATATAATTAATACAAGTGCATAATTTCTTTCTTTTAATGTCTAAGTTAATTAAGCAAGTAGTATGAGCCCAAACCTATAAAAGGGTTCTAATATTGTATTGGAACTCGATTATTATTAAATGAAATATTGATTCTCTAATCTCTCTTCCTCATATATATTTCTATTATAGTCTCGCCCCCTTCTTTCTCTCATCACTACTACTGATCTTTTCTCCTATAATAACTTATTTGTCCACGCTAGCTGAGGTTACAAAGAAGCAGAGTTAATTTTAAATAAAACATATGGAGAGGCAGAAAAGAAGCTCTTGTTACAAAATTCTCCGAAATTGGTCGCTTCTAGGGAGAAGGATACAATCTCTTTTTCCACCCTCTTCTATTGATTACAAGTATGTGCATGAGCCAATTCTACCTCCACAACCATGATCTCATTCTGAATTTTTGGAGAATAATTAATTTGGCTCAGTGAATGATGCAAGAAAAAATATGATCATTAGGAATCTTTTCAATGTTATTTTAAAGCATGTATCTATTTAATTTAAACATATTTGAATTCTGATTCAAATATTTTATATAATTAATACAAGTGCATAATTTCTTTCTTTTAATGTCTAAGTTAATTAAGCAAGTAGTATGAGCCCAAACCTATAAAAGGGTTCTAATATTGTATTGGAACTCGATTATTATTGAATCAAATATTGATTCTCTAATCTCTCTTTCTCATATATATTTCTATTATAGTCTCGCCCCCTACTTTCTCTCATCACTACTACTCATTTTTTCTCCTATAATAACTTATTTGTCCACGCTAGTTGAGGTTACAAAGAAGTTGAGTTAATTTTAAATAAAACATATGGAGAGGCAGAAATGAAGCTCTTACAAAATTCTCCGAAATCGATCGCTTCTAGGGAGAAGGATACAATCTCTTTTTCCGCCCTGATAGTAAGGCTACTTTAGATGGAACTTTCTTCCAATCCTAAGGCTTCAAACCTATTTAATGCTCTTTCTTTGTCCCCTGATAGTAAGGATTTTATAAGTCATTGCTATTGAAAAGTTACATGCAACATGATGACATTTCACCGAACATGTCTTGACATCATAGTTTAAAAAAATGACTTTGCCATCACCATATATTTGTGATCGGAAAAATTAGTTTCAAAGATTAACTGTTAGCCATAAGCATCAGATAGAAAAGGAATGCACTTAAAAAATGACTGAACTTAGTGATAAGTGTAAATACAAAAAAAAAAAAAAGCAGATAAAAAATATATGAGAATCTTATTGATACAAAAACTAATTTTTCAATAATTACATAAGATCTCATTTATAACATGGAAAACATCAGGAATGAAGGCTGAAGCTCGGTTACCTCTGGATCAGTTATAATAGTAGGAATTCTTTCCTCCACTTCAATTGTTTCCTCTTTGATGTCATCGTGTTCCGCCGTGTCATCAATTGGCATTTCATTATAAGGTCCAGCCATTTTCTTTGTGATGTTACTAAAAGCAATTTCTGCACGTATACCTTTACTTCCCTGACCATTCCATTCGTCGCAAAAGAACTTCCAATCACTCTCAGAAATAAGCGTTAATCCATCTGTCTGGAAATAATAAAGTAAACTAATGCCCATCAAAATGAATTTTACCCAGTAATATTAACATACAACACAACAAAAAGGAAGATCAAATGATAATTTCACGGAGTAATTTCTCACAGCCTTTAAAATATCAATCCCGTAGAGAGAAGATCAAATGATACATACTAGAGGTTATTATCCGTCATTTCAAGAGCATGATAGAGTTCAAAAATCTGTCAACAATGTTACTAAAGTTCAGAAATTACTATATTATGCCAAAGAAACTGTCCTTCATGTTAAAATAATAATGAACTCTATGTTACCAATTACTGCTTTAGACAATCATGGCATGCTTTATCAAAATGAACAATGCCAAAAAACTTGTACCTGATGCATGAAGGAAAAAAAATGGAAAATATTACATCATTAAAATGCATAACCAATATTTACAGTATCAACAACAAACAGTACACCAATACTTATTTGATATCTTGAACACTAGATACTGAGCAAGATAATTTTGTGATGCAACACAAATGCCAACAATGTATAAGGGTTTTTATAAACTACAACTAGTATTCTTTTTGACAATACCTCAACTTTTTAAGCAGTAGTTAAGTAGTCTGTAGTGTATTCCAGAGGTCTTCTAAATATAAGAATATGTTATGAAGGTAAGGTTTCAGTATAACCTCCCCAGAACTTACATTAGCAAGAGCTGCATGAACTAGGTACTCACTTTTTATCAATTTTCCGGGACCGCTGCTACAAAATTCAAGATCAACAAGATATAGCATCAGCTCTTCTAAATATAAGAATATGCTATCGCATGTACATATTTGTTCCCTCGTTTTTATTCGATGTATCTGTGCCTGCACTTCATGACACTAATCATTCGTGTAGTTTGTAGGGGTGTAAATGAGCGAATTGATTTGACTCGTGTTCATTTCGTAAAGACTAAAATGACTAAATTTTAGTGTTTGTGTGTCAGAATTATTCAAATCCATATCGACAAATGCAATAATCAAAAAATCGTAAGAGGGATTCAACCCGAGCCAATCTTTTACATAACAAAAACTTTAACCACCAAGTCATGCTTATAACTGTGATATATATATATATATTCAATAATTATATAAACTGGATAATGGAATAAATATTAAAATTCTTAAATATAATTTAAAGGACATAATAATATAAATATGTGACAAATATGTAATAAAAAATAAATAGAATTGACATATAAGTAATATTTTCAATAATTATAAATTAAAATTAATATAAAACTCCTTAGGATATAAATATGTGTATTATAAATCAAGATATATGTATATTAAATATAAACAAATATTAAAAAACTATAATATATATAGATTATCATAAGAATATAAAGTTTATAATATAAGGAAATATTTTGAAACTTTTATTAAATAATAATAATAATATGGTATGAAAAATACTTATAAAATATTATTACAAATTTTATATTATAAAAATAACTTTTTATATTATAAAAGATAATTAATAATAAGAATATAAAGTTAAAAATTAAATTATTATTCTTATATTCTTACATCTCAAAACCCATTTATATTTTTAAAATCACCTAAACCCTAAACCCTAGGGTTTCTGTATATTCACAATTTTTTTAGTTTCATATCATATAGACAAAAAGAGCAACTTGTAACTTAAATAGGTGGTGATTTGGTGGGTATGTTATGGATTAGTTTGGCTATGCTTATGTTAATAATAAACATATTTTTTAGATTTATAAGACTTATTTTAATAAAATATTATGTTAATATAACTTTTATAAAATTTTTTTTAACAATTTGATTAAAGGTGATTAAAAGAGTTTAAGTTGAACCATATGATTTTATATAATTGAGACTAGACTATAGGTTCATCAATCAAACTAACATTTCAAGCCGATTTTCAATTGTGTGATCCGAAAGCAATCTTTAAGGCTAATCGAACTGACCGTATGCCCAGTTTATGATTAAACTGGTTGAACTAGCCGATCTGGTTTGATTTTTAAAACATTGTTCCTTACACAAGCATTAAGCCTAAACCTTTCAATAGATGATTTATATCACTATCCTTCTAACCAATTTTGGTGATTGATTGGAGTAATTGTTCAAAATTTTGTCAAATTTGATAATTTGATTATCATTTTTGTGCTATGAATTTTAATCGCTATAGAATTTATATTTTTAAAATTTTTTACAAATTATATTTTGATGATTATCACATTATCATTTAGAGAAAATGAAGAAAATTTTTTCTTTATTCTGCAATTAAAGAGATTGATCATTGCTTAGATCAAAATATGTAAAATAGTGAATTAAAGTTTTGGTCGTTTATTTGAGCATCTGATCGTAGAATTGTGTGACCCTATATTCTAAGATGCCCAATAAAAATTTTGACTTTGGGTGGGCCACAATAAGGTAGATTAAACTAATGATAGATGCAACATAAAAGCTCATAACGCTCCTTTAAGCATCCACTATAATGAAGCACAAACAAAATGAACCACTACTTTAGACTGCCACAATAGAACCGCCCATCACAAAATAAACGTTTTTGGCTTTCAATGATACTTACAGATGATATTTTCTGAGAAATGACACCATGCTTACAAACAAGCTCCAAAGGCCTTTCTAGTAATCGAGAATGCTGCAAAACAAATAAAACACCATCTATTAGTGCAAGTATAAAATATCCAATCAAGCAAACTTGAAAAGTATTTTTCTTTTACTAGCCAGCTCAAAAATATATTTAATGTAATTTCCACATAAAATAATTCGCAATGAAAAGTGCATGTAGAAAACAAATTGCAAGTCCAAGGGGATTGCTTCAAATCTTCACTTCTAGCTCTTTCACGGACTAAAGCTCAGACTAAATACGTCTTCGAAAACCAACAAAATTTAGCATTTAGTTTTGGTGAGTATTTAGAAAGCCATATATTTAAAAGTGTAAAGTGAAGAGTTGATTGGTTCACACTTTCACATGCCAGTCAGTTCCTCTTGCAATTAGTAATACAGATGTAAATGAGCATAAAAAAAAAGAAACTGAACATAGCAAACAAACAGAGTAGAAGGATGTAAATCGCGGCGAAAAAGAAACCATTTAAATTCCGTTTCTAAAATATAGTGATCACACTTAACTATCTTTCAATCTGTTGGTGTGGCTGACAACACTTTTGAACCAATTACAAAAGAGCAGCATGCAACCCCACCTAACTTCATGCCGATGCCCTTATGCTTGATCTGGATCTCGGTGTTACTACACCTGCAGTGTTAAAATTTCGTGTGCTCTCTCGTGCTGCCACCATGTCATGGCGATTGTCACAATTGCTCCTATTGATTGTTGTCAAGCCATATAGGGTTGCAGCCCTATGGTTTTTCTCACAAAGTGACCTCTACTTTCCCTTCCAAATGGATTTCACATTTCCTTCATCTAGATATGCAACACTCATGTCTACTAATTTTAACTCCTCGATCATTTCCCTCTTTGATAGTTCCTATAGTTTTGATGGTTTGCTCAATTCAACCACCATTAGCCACCTATTTTGACAACTATCATCTCAAAGACTCTTCCTCCTACTATTTGCACTTCTCCTTCCTTTGCAAATGTTGGGGGTAGTTGTCGGGTTTAGAAGAACTTCCCTCTGATAATTTACCTTTATATGTTCATCAAGGCTCAACTCCACCTCTACATAAGCAATCTTCTATATTTCAATGCAAACTTGCAGTCATTTCCTTTCATGATGAGATCTTTAAGCTTGCTAGATCACATTCTTTTTTTATGTAGGCAAATTCACCTTGGGCCACCCTAATTTGGATGTTTGCAAATTCATGTCAGATTTACATAGCTTGGTGAATATTCAGTAGGACTCAATGATCCTCATCATATCATTATAAGAGTTGCATTAAAATCGTATTAAAGTAGACTCTTCTCTCGATGAACATACTATATCGATGGCTATTCAATGCATATACCGAAGTGGCCCATCCATTTTGACACATCCGAGAAGCCATCTGTTCAAAATGCTAAGCGCAATGCAATGCAATGCAAAAGAGTTCTTTTTTGCTTCAATGCTCAAAATGGAAAGTGAAGATGTGCTTTTACTAACTAGGACATTCATAAGTTATACATCATAAGTCCATATATTATGTGCATACAATAATTATTTAATTAAATAAACTTACACCACATCAATAAATAATTTCTATAATATTTTTATAGCTACCCAAAATAAAAAAAGATCATAAATAATGAAGTGATCTAAGAAAATTTACAACCTCAAGAATATAATTATGAAATTTAGTGGCAACAAAAACCGAGAGATGGAGATTGTGAAGCTGTAAGGATGAGGTATCAAGAAGAATTCTTAAGAAGAAGCATGTGAGCAAAAAGCTACTAGAGTCAACAACAAGAATAGGGAAAATCATGAGAGAACTAAAGTGAGAATAAGCGCAAAAAGAATAATCACTAAGAAGTGAGTAGCTCAAACAAAAATAATGAAGAATCAATAAGTAATGACTCGATAATAACAATAGATAGTGAAAGGAAACAAATGATGGTGCCTAGTTATTATGACGAATGCTGAATGGAACCATGAAATATGAACAAAAAGTTCACTTTGAGCATGAACCAAATGCATAGCGCTATGTCATGATGTGGAAGAGCAATGGAACAAATACTCTTTGTTGTCAGCTTGCAATTCATAGGTAAGCAATGTGTGGGGCACATCATTTTGCTTTGCTCCTAATGTACAATTTTAACAATGCTACATAAGAGAATAGATCTTATAAACTATTATGTTTATTCTAGATTTTGTTTTTGTATAAATTGTAACTTGTATCTAGGGTTTTTACATTTAAAATATTACTCAATGCATTTATGTAGAACCTAAGAAGCCTCTCAACACCCTCCCTCATCCAACTTGCCTAATTACATTGAAAAGCCCTCTATTTGCAAAATTCAACAACCCCTCTATAAAAAACATATTCATCCTATCAGATTTCTCTTTACTTCACTCTCCCACTCTCTACCCAAGAACTCCAAAAGAAGGGAATTCAAAGCATTAAAAGAAATTATGAGGCATTTAAGGAATGACAAAAAGGAATAAGTAGTCAAGCAAGAAAGATCAACGATGAAGAATCAAAAGTAAGAGATCAAAGAACTGCAATAATCAAGAAGACTACAAGTCGTTTTATAAGGATCTAACTATCCCTAGTCTTTTATTCAATTCAAATCCTTAATGCATCATCTCCTTCATCTTATTTCTTTTTATACCATATCCTCACCTTCAACCCCATTTAATCAATTATCACACTATAAAGATAACCTAACTCAAGGGTTTTCTACAGTATGGCCAACCTACATAAACCCTCTAAGAACCATCTATTTTATTTTTCTCTGTGCACCCCATTTGATAATCAGACCTATATTATAGCATTGACTGATAGCTATGGGTGTTTCAAAGATCAAGCATACTCATAGCCTTGGTATTTAAGACAACGCTTTTGCACCTAAGGTTAAAGATGAAAGGTTATTATACACAGTGTGCAAATGCAAGAGAACCCGAGTATATGCAAGGTTGACTGATCTATGAGCAAGCAAGTTGAGTGGGTGATGTCGAGCGTGAGTTGCGACTATGGTTTTCAACATCACCATTACGGCTTAAAAACAAGAGGACATGGTGACAACTCAACAACGTGAAGAGAAAATTTTATTGATTAATGACAAATTATAATTAGAAAAATAGTTTTTAGGAATAGATGGAGTTTGAATTTCGTGCACATTACCTTAAAATGAATTAAGGAAGAATCTATAGATTTTCTCAAAAATTATTTTGTGTGGCACAATACACAACTTAGGCAAACTTGCTTAATAGTTTTTATGAATGTAAGTAAATTGGTAAGATGTTTAATAAAGAATGTTAAGTAGTTAACAATTAAAAATAAAATAATATTTAAAATTATGTGAATAAAGATGCAAATAATTTATTTGCATCAAGTGTACTATACTGGACAAACTATTTGAACTAGGTAGGTTGATATTGAGGTAGCTAAAGTTTATAATCAAGGAACAATCCTTCATAAGTAGAGAAATTTTTTGGCCTTCTAATTTTAGTACATTCAATCGAATTGGTTATGATTAATGCTTTTTTTATAAATACTCTAGAAATAATGTTATCTCAATTAGATTGTTATTACAAATGATTCTACAATGTTTTATCTCTTCACAACACAATTGGTTCCTTGCATATGAATCACATGAGTGAGTTTCAGTGGTTATGTTTCAATTACTTCTATTGGTAGTAAATTTCATCATGTACCTTGCCTTATAAACAAACTTAATGTATGCTGATGTTAAAGCAAAACAAATAATGTATAACAATATTTGTATGTGCATGTTGAAAGATGGATTCACTCCCTTATAGTACTAATTGTCATTAGACACTTCAATGATGTGATAAGTTGAAAAAATTTATTGATAATGAAGTATCAAATTGATAAAGGAGTTTAGATAGTTCCCTAGTAATGGATGATATACTAGTCATTTACCCAAAATGATATGGCATGATATGATATGCTTAATTCCATGTTTAGCTTTGAGGTTAAGCAAAAGATTAGATTAAATTATTGTTCATGACTCTAAATACAATGTAATGCTTATGACAACAATTCATTATTGAAATGAAAAGACAAATTTTCTTATTTTTTAACATTTTAAATATGATGATTAGCATGAATATTATTCTCTTTTTCTTTGAATTATAACAATTTAGATATTTATACATTCAATTGTGCATTTACATATAAAACTCGCTTATTAAGTTTACAAATGTATGCCTTTTTAAAGGAATTCCCATAAAGATTAGATTGGTGATAGATAAGATTTTTTGCATAGCTGATGTGGGACATATTTTGATAAGTATATATGTAAGGATGATTAAAGAAAGAGTTTTAAAATTCATTTGTTTAGAAATATTATCTTATCTATTAGATCTATTAGATCTATTAGATTTATGCATTGTTGATGATACGGGCATCAATACAAAAAATGAATAATAAAATTTTACTTCTGAATTTCTATATGAGTACAGTTCTTTGTCTTGCAATTATAATAAATGACTGCTTTCCTTCTTGTTGATACTTACTTTCTCTACATGCAATTCTTTCGGAAAGAACTGCCAGTCAACTAAAAGCCCCAATTATTTACTTGACTTTCTCTACATGCAATTCTTTCGGAAAAAACTTGAGAAAAGGCTCACTTTAGCTCTATCACCCTTTCAGTTTCAGCTCATTCGCTGCTCCCGACTCCTCTTCTCCCTCCGATGCCGAGTGAGTTGAGTTCGTAGCTAACGACCGCTTCCTTAGCTTAGTTTCAAGACTTTGACTTTCAGTCTTCCATTTCCAGGTGAGTGTGCGTAGAGATGACTTCTGTCAATAGGCAACTGTCAAGAAAAGAATAGAATCCAGTTGGGTGGAATTGGCCAAAATGGGAGAATTCCAAACCATTTTCGTCTCGCTATTCCTGAGGATCTAGATGTCAATCCATATGGAACATTACCACTTAGGTTAGCGAAAAATAAAGATTTAGTGGTTCAACGATTTCTTCAATGGTTATATATTGTTATAAGTGGTGCAATGGAATGCATATAAATGTGACATGTATTATAAGTCATGAACTTTCTATTTTAGGTTGTTGTTAGATATATTATTTTTAGTCATAGTAGATCAATCATATATAAGCTGTTCGCCACTTTCCATCACTGTCATCAATTCCCTCCTCGATACTCTGAGATCTTGAGTTGGGATAAAGCTTGATAGGTGGGATTAAACAAAAGAATGTAGACAACTTGATTGTAGAAATTAAGATAAACAATACAAGCGACAAACTTCTAAAGAAGGTATGGGATGTATGACAACCTATCATACTGCTTGACAACCAAGTCGGTGGCATTAGGATCAATGAAGAGATTTCACTCAACAAGATCATTGTGATTGTAAGAAGTGTGTAAGGTAGTGGTAGGATCACAATAAAAAAATGTGAATGTCACAAGCAAAGTATTGGCAAAAGTTGGGAATACTCAACCACAAGGAATGATATTGGACACTACATGCAGAAAAGAACAAGCAAAACTAACACTTCATATCAATTACGGGTGTGGATGTGGGAAAAAGCCAATGAAAAATTTTGGGGTAGGAATCACAAGATACTGTAAAAAATTTCTACAGGAGAACCAAAACAGTTGGAAGATACATAAGAATAGAAATAGATGCAAGAAAGAATGAGGGATCCACATGTGTGAAGATGGCACCAGAAAATGATATTTCAATTTGTTAACTTCGGTTCGCAACATGAATGTGTAGAGTGGTGTTAATGCAAGTTGTGACACAACTTGGGGAGTTGAGCGATTCGCAGACACGAAGTGGATCTAAAGAGAACACTTAATTAGTTTAGTTTAGTTTAACAACAAGCCTTAATCCCACTAGATGGTCTATACATGAATCCTTTCTGCTCCATTGTGTCTATTATGTGTCAAATTCTCATCTAATTCAAGTATACTAAGATCATTTTTTATACATCTTAACCAAGTCTTTTTAGGTCTACCTCTACCTTTCTTAACATAAGGCAAATCTAATGCATCTACTCTCCTAATTGGTCATCAGACGACCGACGCTTTATGTGGCCAAACCATCTAATGCGGCTCTCTCTAATCTTATCTACCACTGGAGCTACTCCAACTTTTTCCCGAACATACTCATTTTGCATTCTATCTCTCAGAGTAAAGCCACTCATCCACCTAAGCATCCTCATCTCGTAACACTTAACTTAGTCTTATGCTTCTCTTTTATTGGCCAACATTTTGCACCATAAGTCATTGGTGTCTTACCACCATCTTATAAAATTTTCCTTAAGTTTAAGTGAACTTTTCTATCACATAATAGGATGCATTCCTCCACTTCAACCATCCAACTTGAATTCTACTAATAACATCTCCATCTATTTCACCATCATTTTGAACAATAGAGCCTAAATATCTGAATCGCTCATTCTTATTAATGACTTGATCACCTAAAGTCACAACACTATCACTAAAACTTCTACAACTAAAATTACACTCCATATATTCAGTTTTAGATCTACTTAAACGAAAACCTTTAGACTCTAAAGTTGACCTCCATAATTCAAGTTTGGACTCCTCTAGTCTTATCAACAAGAAGAATGTCATCGAAAAGCATACACCAAGGTACATCTTCTTGTAAATGCCTCGTAAGAACATCCATAACTAAAGTAAAAGATAAGGGCTTAATGTTGATCCTTGATGTAATCCAAATAGGAAAATATTTTGTCAATCCTCCTTGTGTTTGGACACAAATCTCTAGTATACATATCCTTAATGACTTGAATATAACCAATATTAACTCCTTTTCGTTCTAGAACTCTCAAAGAACATCTCTTGAGACTTTATCATAAGCTTTCTAAATCAATAAATATCATATGTAGATCCTTCTTACTTTCTATGCTTCTCTATTAAACCTCTTAACAAATGTATAGCATCCATAGTAGATCTACGGCATGAAACCAAAGCGATTGTGAGAAACTTACGTATCACATCGTAACCTATGCTCAATTACTCTCCCATAATTTTAATGTATGGCACATTAACTTAATTCCTCATAATTTGCACACTTGTCCATCACCTTTATTCTTAAATATAGGAACCAATAGACTTTCTCCACTCATCCGGCATCTTTTAGTCTTTAAAATAACATTAAAAGATTTGTGCTAAGAAATTCCTTGATCTCCTAAACATTTCCACACATCTATTGGAATATTATCCTCCTTTTCCACATTTCATTTTCTTTAAAGCTTCACTAACTTTAGATTTACTATCTGACGATAGAAATGAAATTCTATTTTGTTTAGGTAGATTAAGGTTCTAAAATCAATCGTACTTCGGATCCTTCATGAAAAGTTTATCAAAATATCTCATCCACCTATTTTCATATCTTTTAAGAAAAGTTTATTATTTTCATCTTAATACCCTCACTAAACTATGTCTTTCTCTTCTTTATCTTGCATTAACTTATACATACATCTTTCACCTTCTTTATCTAATCTATTGTATAAATCACTAAAAGCTAAATTTTTTGCGTCATATATCGCTTTAGAATCTCTACAGTTTTATATCTTTCCCAATTCTAATTTTACATCTAAACCAAGTTTTATAACAACGCTTTATTTTTATCTTTTCAGACACTTACTCCTATTCTTATTAAAGAACTTTTCCTTGATTCTCCAAGACATCTTTAAAGAACTGCTTAATTTCATTGATATTTTTTTCCCACATAACGTAACTTCTTTATGAACATCCCAAATTCTAATATCTTGTAGCTGCTCTTAAAATATTTTATTTGTGTTCTTTAAGTGTCCCATCTAATCTTGGACAATAATTTAGTTTATTTTTCTCTACAATCTTTCATCTTAAAATCTAAAACTAATAGTGACTTAAAATTTCACGCATTTAATCTTCTGATTTAAACGATCTATTTTTCTTATCAAAAATAATCAATCTGTGTTTTACTAGATCCATTTTATAAGTAATAATATGTTCATCTCTTTCTTAAAAAAAATATTAACAACTACAAAATCGTTTTAAAGAAAATCTAATATACTTTACATTCTTCATTACACTCTAAATCCATAACCACCAATGAATCTTTTAAAATCTTCTACTACTCTACCATGCCCATTTAAATCTCTCCGATAAATACTTTTCTTGAGATCATTGTATTAATCCTCTAATTCATTCCAAAATTTTCTTTTCATGCTTACCTAAAACCTACTTGGGAGCGTAGAATAACATTGATAATCTTGTATCAACAATAATCTTTAAAGTATAATTATATCTCCACATCTATTAATACTTATAACATTATCCTTCAAACTTTTCTATAATCACACCTACACCATTTCTAGTTCGACTTTTACGAATACCAAAGTTTAAAACCTAAACTATCAATCTCCTCCTTCTCACCAACCCATTTAGTTCTTGAACACATAAAATATTTATCTTTCCATGAACCATATCTATTAATTCCATTAATTTACGTAAGAGTACATATATTCCAAGATCTAACCTAATTTTAGTTTCATGGACTAACTTCTTTGCATCACCAAAATGGAACCCTTGCTTATTTAACATCGCACACGTGGCTCTAACACATTTTTCCAGTATTCATACATACAAGCTCGGGGATGCCCCAAGATTAACACAAATGATTTAAAGGATTAGTGTCATGATTATTTCGACAAATTTTACGCTGGCTGTCGACTACCTAACACAACGCTCCACTTTTTGCATCCGGACTTGGGACCGACAATGGTAGTGTTAAAGAGAACACTTAATTGATTGCATAAATAATTTTCATCCATTTAATCATGAAATAGTCAATCATATCAATTGAAAGCCATAGTTCTCTATTTATTAAAATTGGGCTGCAAAAATAAAATCAAATAATTTAAATCCAAATCTAATATTATCTAAGTGTAAATTCAAACCTAATATAAATAAAAAATAATTGAAGCTAATAAATATTTTAAAAATTTTAAAATAAAAAAAATTAGTTAAAAAAGAATCTATTTTCAAAATGGCTGAAAAATTAGCCCAATACAACTCCTTTGCAGCCTGATTCAACTTCTTTAGTTATTCTAAGAAAATTTGGCCATATAAATTCATATTTTAACCACATTATTATCAAACAAATACAGACAAATAGATAGCATCAATTGCAGGACATCAAGTTATCTATTATCTAAAAAACATGATTGAAAGTATTTGTCAAAATTTTCGACATGTTACTCAACAACAACAACAACAAGCCTTAATCCCACTAGGTGGGGTCGGCTACATGAATCCTTCGTCTATCCATATTATGTGTCAAATTCTCATTCAAATCAAGTATACTAAGATCATTTTTTATACATCTTAACCAAGTCTTTTTAGGTCTAACTCTACCTTTCTTAACATAAGGCAAATCTAATGCATCTATTCTCCTAATCGGGTCATCGGAGGGCCGACGTTTTATGTGGCCAAACCATCTAAGGTGACTCCCTAATCTTATCTACCACTGGAACTACTCCAACTTTTTCCCGAATATACTCATTTTGCATTCTATCTCTAAGAGTAAAGCCACTCATCCACCTAAGCATCCTCATCTCTGTAACACTTAACTTAGTCTTATCTCATCTCTGTAACACTTAATTTAATCTTATGCTTCTCTTTTATTGGCTAACATTCTGCACCATAAGTCATTGCAGGTCTTACCACCATTTTATAAAATTTTCCTTAAGTTTAAGTGGAACTTTTCTATCACATAATAAAGCCGATGCATTCCTCCACTTCAACCATCCAACTTGAATTTTACTAATAACATCTCCATCTATTTCACCATCATTTTGAACAATGAGCCTAAATATCAAACACTCACTCTTATTAATGACTTGTTCACCTAATGTCAACACTACCACTAACTTCTACAACTAAAATTACACTCCATATATTAGGTTTAGATCTACTTAAGCAAAACCTTTAGACTCTAAAGTTGACCTCCATAATTCAAGTTTGTTGGACTCCCTCTCTTTATCAACAAGAAGAATGTCATCGAAAAAAAGCATACACCAGGCGTAAATGCCTAGTAAGAACATCCATAACTAAAGTAAAAAGATAAGGGCTTAAAGGCGATCCTTGATGTAATCCAAGCGAAATAGGAAAATATTTAGTCAATCCTCCTTGTGTTTGGACACAAGTAATAGCTCTAGTATACATATCCTTAATGACTTGAATATAACCAATATTAACTCCTTTCTACAGAACTCTCCAAAGAACATCTCTTGAAATTTTATCATAAGCTTTCTCTAAATCAATAAATATCATATGTAGATCCTCCTTACTTTCTCTATGCTTCTCCATCAAACCCCTTAACAAAATGTATAGCATCCATAGTAGATCTACCTGACATGAAACCAAACTGATTGTGAGAAACTTCTGTATCACCATAACCTATGCTCAATTACTCTCTCCCATAATTTTAATGTATGGCACATTAACTTAATTCCTCTATAATTTGCACTCTTGTGCATCACCTTTATTCTTAAATATAGGAACCAACAAACTCTTTCTCCACTCATCTAACATTTTTTAGTCTTTAAAATAACATTAAAAAGATTTGTAAGCCAAGAAATTCCTTGATCTCCTAAACATTTTCACACTTCTATTGGAATATTATCCGTCCTATTGCTTTTCCACATTTCATTTTCTTTAAAGCTTTCCGACTTGATTTACTAATATGACGATAAAATGAAATTCTCTATTTTTGTTTAGGGTATTAAGGTTGCTAAAATCAATTGTACTTTCAGATCCTTCATTGAAAAGTTTATCAAAATACCTCATCCACCTATTTTCAATATATTTTTCTAAAAAAAGTATTTTATTATTTTCATCCTTAATACACCTCACTCGCAGCATTAAAAAGTTAGCAAATCCAAAGCAAATTTTTTAAAGAACAAATGAGGTATATACCAGATCAAAAACATATTAACGAAATTTCTGATCAAAATCTATCATATCCGATCAATTGCAATATCATGTTGGGGCGAAACACAAACAGAATCGAGAAATATTAGGTGCAAACAGAATTGAGAAATACTGGACATTTCATATATACATTGTGTTCCACTCACCTTCTCACAGATTAGTGAACTAATGATCACTTCCAAGTTTTCGGGTTCGACTGCCGAGGATATATTTTTTCCAGTGGTGGTAACATAAGCTCTCCATTTTGCCAGCCATGATGAAGGGAGTAAGAAGTACCCGCAACCCGTATGAAGTGCTAAACTCTTCCCTATGATTAACTTTTCATGATGCTGTCGTTTTCTGTTCTTTTCAACCCTATGAACCATAAAAAAAGATTGGTGTGAATGAAGCATATAAATTCTAGTACATCTTAGAATTAAAGTACAACTAAAGCCCTACCTTAAGGAATCTTCAAAGTTTGCAACTTCCGTTATCTCCCTACTGCAAATCTCACAGGGTTCACAATCAGAATGAAAGGCCAAAGAACACAATTTATCCTCAGGCTTCACTTTACTTGCACTCTCATAAAAAAAATTCCAGAGAGCATCGGGAACAAGTACGCGCTTTGCTCCAGTAGCTTGCTCTGGAAGAAGATTGCCATGCGTGCATGTGAGAGCAGATGTTGGTCCTGCATCAGACTCACAAGGAGAATCAACGTTCTTTCTCCGCAACCACAGCAATAGCCTGACATAGAAAACAATACTACAATAAATACATGAAAGTTCACAAAATCAATATAGTTTTTCCAACATAAGATGAAATAATCACAAAATCAATATAGTTTTTCCAACATAAGATGAAATAATCATAGTGCCAATGAAAATCCTTAGAAAATCTAAAAAATGAACTAAAACAGTGACCTCTCCTCCTTAAGTTCTTCCTGCTGATAATTTAAGGAACAATTTGGAAACTAATGCTCATTCCACCTTTTGAGGTGCAACAAAAGTAGAATGCAACTGAATTTACAACTTCCGTTATTTAAGACAAAACCAAGTTCAATCTTATTTCACCAAACAGCCAAAGGACCTACCCCTGTAACCTCACCAAACAGCAACCAAATCCTGACAATTTTGTGTACAGAAATTCATGGCTTATCCTCATTTTAAAGTCCCATATTACCAAAGGACCTCTTAAATTGTAGTTTCAGACCGATTAATAACAACTTAACAAGGCCAAATGACTATCTTTTCTTAATTAAAGAGGGACTTTATCTTCATGTTATAATACTCCGCAACACCAAATTAAGCAAAACAAAATAAATTAACTAGTATATTCACACATAATCTGATAAGTAAATGCGTTATTCATTATCTTGAATACTGGAGGTGGTGCCGTCGCATACAAATCTTTCCTGCACAAGTAAAAAATGACATGATGGGACCAATAAAGCGTTCGTTGCTCCTGAAAATGTTACTTTTTTGTTGTTTTAGAAAGATACATTTCATTGGATTCCAGTGATTATCAGCTGCATGATCTAGGTTCCTTGAAACTTTTAGGTGTGAGAATGGGTGATACATTAAAAGAAACTCATCAAAATTAATTTAGCATTTCTATATCATTATAATATGTCAGAATTATTATTATTTTTAATTCATTTTTAAACTGAAAGGAATTCAGACTGTTTTTATTGGACAAGGAAAACTAACATATTGTTGACTGAATATTGGTGTTTATGCATGAATATACAGAATGATACGAGAGGAAGATAACAAAGAGAATATCCTCAATTAAGAGGACGTAAAAATAGTTATAAAAAATATACCTTCTTAACTAGTACTTTCCAAATATAGTTCATTCCAATCTAGCATTTTCCTTATAATAATGCTTTCTTTCAAGTTGAAACACATATCAATAATGCACACCCAAAAGCCTAAGAGGGCACTCATTAGCAGACAAAAAACCAGCAAATAGGATTCATATGCAGCAAAGTTATAAAAATCACATTAAAGGAGATCAAATCAATATTTGGGATACTCACCACCCCATTACCACCAGGTAGCCCGAGCTCACTCAAAGAAGCATAGGTGACCACTACAAGAGGATTCGCCCCATACAAGCGACTACCACAGCATCACTCGTCTTAAGCAGGAGACTACTTCAAAAGGAATCGACAGTAGGCATCACTTATTTGCCCACCCTCTAGAGATAGGGCAAGCGCAATATCTCACAACAGTTATGATAGGAACATTTGAATATGGTCTGTAAAGTGATCATATTTGTTGATCTTCACATATGGTTCATAAGTCAAATGAACCATAAAAGTTAAAATAAATAATTAACGAGAGGAACATCGCATGAATCGAGTTTAAAACCCCCTAATTGAGATCGGATTCAATCAAATTTAGCTTCGTAATGCATCAAACTATTAAAATTAATTAAATAAAAAAATACCGGATCAATAATAATAGATCAATTAATTAAAATCAATTTTTAATGAAATTACACGCATATCGAAGTTGACAGGCCCTGACGACGTCCGCGCGACCTCTGTTCCCGAAATTAATCGCGTCAATATCGTCGAAACGTCGAAATTTATCAAACAACGCCTTCTGCGGTCAATTCGGCAAAGTGTACGCGAACGTCGATCGATTCGAACACGACGTCACATAATTTAAGCTCAATTTTACTCTGATCATCGCCGACGAGGTTTAAACGACCTTCGATCATAAAATCGACTGAGCCGTTGCGTTCGGCACAACATAAATACCTAAAATCGACATCCATATCGCTAGGGTTTATCACACAAAATAATTTCATCATATTTGACGCGAAATGATATTAATTTGTAATTAAAATAATTAACAGCTGCTTAATCCCTTAATTCCCCCTAATCCTTATCCTAGTCGCCCATTTACCCAATTAAAGTAGTCGGCCGCTATTTCTTATTGGTTGCCGTTTAGGCAACCAATTAGATGAAACCGATCAGCCCTATGTTCGAAGAGATCGATCGGCTAGGGCATCATTCTCACACACAACTCTCCCCTCTCCCGAGCTCCTCTCGCGCGATTTCTCCCTGATTCCGTCTCTTGCCCTCAGCCGAAGTTCCCCCACGCGATTCTCCCCCTTTCGTGCGATTTGAACTCCCCTCTACCGTCTGTCTCCTCGAGCTGAACGGACGAACTGGTCGTTCCTCCTCTTGAGCCAAGTCGAGCTCCTCTTCCTTTGCAATCGAAAGATCCAGGTTGTTTCTATTCAACCCTAAGTTTCTTTCTTGCTTTGCGGGTAAACTAAGTTTTTCTTAAAGGAAGTGATGAGTACATAGTGTTCATGTTGATTCACGGATTGCTTTTGATTGTTGAAATTTATTGTTTTGGTTTTGTGCTTTGATTGAGTGATCCTTCTTCACTTATGTCCTTTTTCTCTCCGGCTAATCGATCGAGCTCGGCTCTCTTTCCTTTTCTCTTGTTTGCATTTTTTTGGCTAAGTGCAAGTAAAAGAGAGGGAGTTGGTAAGCTTAAAGAATATGAATTTCTGGGCTCTTTTGTTCTTTCCGATTTATAGAATCCAAGACTTAAGCCAAAACAAATTCTTTCCTATTTTTATCAAATAGCAAGTTCGCTTGATAAAAAAGAAAAGAGGGGCAAGAAAGATTAAGGCCATGAAAGAAATGAAACTTTCTTTTTATTATTTATGCAACACAGGGAAAGTGAAATTTGTTTAAGTTTGAACAACTTTATGATACAATGTGGATGTCTTTATTATTTCACATGATGTGAATTGGATTCCGTTCAGATTTTCACATCAAATCAAATCCTTTTATGACAAGTAAAGTGGTAAAGTTTTAATCTTTGAAGGATTTAATGTTACATTCTTCCTATTGTTGAAGGTGTAAGCTTGCATGGCCACTACATCATTTTTTTTTACTTGCATATTTCTAAGAGCGAAGCTCCCTTTATGCTTGGGTTCCTTTCTTGTGCAAGTGAGATGAAGAGGGAATATGGAACTCCTCAAGTAAATGGATTTGATGTGTTGCTTTAATATCAAGTATTTGCATGATTTATTCATTATAGATTGAAAGGGGCAATATTATACTAGGAAATGTTTTAAATCCTTATACATATTCATTCATTGCATCTGTTCTCTTTGGATTACTAAGCAAAAGAGAATGAAATACCTAAAGATCGTTGCTTACCTAAGCCTTTATTTCTTCATCTTTAACTCTTTCTAACATTTGACAATCTACTACCATGCAAATAGCATTCTATCTAAATCTGAATCTGAAATTTCAGAATCTTATTTGACATGATTATATGCAACAAAAGAGGAAGGAAATAGCCATGACTTTGTTTCGTTCTATTGTTTAGTGATGAATTGTTTTGCAAATAGCTGTTTATTTAAATAAAAAAAATCCTTAAATTGAATAAGTATGAATTAAATTTTATCTTGCGTACATTGAATCCTATTCAATTATCATGTTGAGGCAAAAAGGATATAAGGTATGCATGTGTTTGCTTAACCTTATTCTTACTTCCCTCACTAATTGCCATCAAATATTAAGTTCCTCTCTATGTTAGTATGAATCTAGAGAGATGTTTGTGGCTAACTTTGTTGTTAAGTTGAAGTAAAGAAAGAGACATTTTGGTTTGACATTGGTTCAGAACCTCTACTTATATTTGAATCTCTTGCTCTTTATAACTCATGTAACGATCTTCTTACTCCTTATGATATGACTTTGAGATATCATTCTAATTTCTATGTATCAAGGTGGATGCTTCTCATTATTAAGGATGAATGAAAGTTACATGAAGATTGCAAACTTCTATTTTAATTACAATGCATGCCTATGATTTGACATCTAATTGTTATTTCACTTGTTAAATATGAGAGAGACACTTCACCTAGCATGCTCAAAAAGAAAATCATGTAATGACATTCATATGTGATTAAAAATTTAGATTATGGCTTATTATTTGTGATGCTTCAAATGCAATATCATGTCATGCACATATAAATGCAAGTTAGGAAATATGATTTGTTATAAGTACTCGTTCACATTATTCCAATGCGGCAGAAAAACTTGTGATAAGACTGCTTGTTAACGCGAGAAATCTATTCTATAGTCGTTCGCACATTGATCCAATGCGGCAGAAAAACTTGTAATAAGTATTTGTTCACGTTGTTCCAATATGACAGGGAAACCTATTGATACAAGTATTTGTATGCATTATTCCAATGCTATAAGAAAATATTATTGTAATATTAACCCATGCACGCCTTTCTTGGCGTGGTAGGAAAATAAATTTTTGGCCGCGGTGTCTCACGCGACACACCACCACGCGCCTTTCTGGTGGGAAGGTCTAGTCTCCGGCGCCCATGCGGGGATGCGCCGGAGGCTTTGATAAAAAAAGGAGATACAAATGCTTAAGTTATTATTTGAATTTTCATACCATGCGTATGTGCATTTATGCTTAGCTTAGTATCATGCAAACTATCCTACCATGTGACAATTATAATATGTTTATCAATGCTTAGTCTAATTGTCATTTGAATTTTCATATTATGAGGCAAATACTTGTTTAAAATTCAAATCTCTTTTGTCTAAATGGTGATTATACTACATGAATGAGTTATTTGAAAATAAAACACCTTCTGTGACATGTGACTTAAATATTATCTTATTACTAAGCATATATTTATGACATAATTACCTCCCCTTTGCCTAAGTCATGAAATAATATTGAGATAAAGAAATCAATATAGATAATTGCCTAGTCAAGTATAAATTTTTTATTTGTGATCATGAGTTTAGTATGGATATGTATCCTATCTCACTTATTCATTTTGCAATAATCCTTATATGCTTATGAATAGTTGAAAATGGAAAGAGTGCATCTTATTGTTGCATGATCTAAATCTTGCTTTATTATCAAATGTCCATTCATATGAGTGAGGAAGGAAATATCTAAAGCATTAAGTTAGACATAACTTACAAGTCAATGTGATATGAATTGAACCCTTCTTTTGAAAGTTGGGTGAACTCACTTAGAAGACTTAGAGTTGCAATATATCTTGTGAGAAAAAAGGGGAGAGATGGGAGAGTAAAACTTTCATGAGAGAAGGATTCTCTCTTATTTATAATGATTAGCCCATTAGCATGAGACCAAAAAAAAGATATAGGACTTATGTCGTCCCATTAATTTATTTTTTTTATATTTATTTTACATACCATTAAGAGGGAGACCTTTACTCTCTTTCGGCATTTCTTCTTAAAGCCCCATGACATAAACATAGATTTAAGGGAAAGACCTTTACTCCCTTTGTCATTTTCTCTTAAAGCCTCATGACATGAGCATGGATCTAAGGGGAGATTAACTCTTTTGCCATTTTTTTCTTAAAGCCCCATGACATAAACATAGATTTAAGAGAATGTCATTTACTCCCTTTGTCATTTTCTCTTAAAGCCCCATGACATGAGCATGGATCTAAGGGGAGATCTTAACTCTTTTGCCATTTTTTTCTTAAAGCCCCATGACATAAACATAGATTTAAGGGATAACTTTTACTCCCTTTGTCATTTTCTCTTAAAGTCTCATGACATGAGCATGGATCTAAGGGGAGATCTTAACTCTTTTGCCATTTTTTTTAAAGCCCCATGACATGAACATAGATTTAAGGAAAGACTTTTACTCTCTTTGTCATTTTCTCTTAAAGTCTCATGACATGAGCATAGATCTAAAGGGAGATTTTAACTCTTTTACCATTTTTCTCTTAAAGCCCCATGACATGAACATGGATCTAAGAAAAACCTTTAATTCCCCTTGTCATTTTCTCTTAAAGCTTCATGACATGAATATGGATTTAAGGGAAACCTTTACTTCCTTTTGTCATTTCCTTCTTAATATCTCATGACATGAGCATAGATCTAAGGGGAGGCTTTTAATCCTTTTGTCATTCTCTCTTAAAACTTCATGATATGAACATGGATCTAAGGGGAGATCCTTACTCCTTTCGTCATTTCCTCTTCTCTCATTTATGAGTATGTGTTATGATAAAAAGAGGAACATGGGCCATCCTATTGGATCTTAATATCATGGGCTATCTTTTAAAACAAAAATTTTTTTTTCTTACCTGGGCCTCTTAAAAAAAAAAGCAAATGGCCCATTTAGAATTGGTGAACTTTTTCTTTATAAAAAAAGGGTCATTGTGCTTAACTTTGTAAATGAGCTTATGCAAAAGTCATGAAGTGCAAATGGGCTTTTAAAATGCTATTTTGAAGAGATGTTTAATGCAATTTCAGCCCCATTTTAGCTTGCTGATTGGCAATATTAAAATGACATTTTACCTAATGAATGTTCATGCTATACCCATAAATAAGTGTCAAACTTATATCTTGCATGAATGGCTTTATACTTAAGTTAATGGGCTTTTAAAATGCCATTTTGAAGAAATGTTTAATACAATTTCAACCCTCATTTAGCTTGCTGATTGGTAATATTAAAATAGTATTTTACCTAATGAATATTCATGTTACACTCATAAATAAGTGTCAAACTTATATCTTGCATGAATAGTTTTATAATTGAGTTAATGAGCTTTTAAAATGCCATTTTGAAAAATATTTAATACAATTTTAAACCCCTTTTAGTCTGCTGATTGGTAATGTTAAAGTGGCATTTTACCTCATAAATGTTCATATTATATCCATAAGCAAGTGTTAAATTTATATCTTGCATTAATATAAAGATAAAATATGATTCTCCAAAATTACTTGTTTTATATGAAGCCTAAGTTCTAGTTGATTTTCATAAAAAAGAATGAGAGAATCAAAGATAGGAAGTGAGTGAGTAGCTTCATTAACATTAGTATCATTTTTTTCTTTCTATGAATATATGAAGAATGTCATTAAACATAAAGCTCTCTTTCAAATTCGAAGAGGCATCGAACGAAAACCCATCTGCAAGCTTACATTTGAATCGATCTTTATCCATCCAAATTCTAAAACGCATAATGGGGTTTGGTTGTGACGTGCAAATTTATACGGGATTCGTAACCTTTCCTCAAATTTCTCTTAAGATAGATATCGACTCGAGCTGCTTTTAAAAGGTTAAAGGTATATCCTATAAAGATATACATATTTGATTCATGATGAGGCGAGAAGGGTTTAAATTCATATCATTAAAGAACAAATGTTCACTTGATGTGAAAGTAAATGTTTTGCCTCTTTCGAACAGATATAGGCTTGACCATCTAGAATAGATACTTGTTTGGTTTGCATTTGGGAATGTTGAGTTCAAAAATAGATACATGCTTGATCAAGAATAAATTTTCACTTGTTTTATAACATGTATTAAAAATGACATATCATACTAAACATATTTCAACTGTACATTTAAATGTCTACGAATATTTTAAAAGTGTATCAGAGCATGATGTCAAGTCATTTGAGATGAAACATTTCAGAGAAAGATGCAGCCCAAATGCAAAGTGAAAGAACGGATATACACTTCCCGGTTTGGTCTTAGGACCGGGTCCGGGTTAACAAAATCCAAAAATATCATACCAAAATCAAAACTTGCAATTTGACATCTTAACGTCCATACAATATTTTAAAAGAATAGATACTCGTTTGTGTGTTGCAGTGTTCAGACATCTAAGAACATATGCAAGTTAGATAAAAAAAAAACAGATACTACATTTCCCGGCTTGATCTTAGGACCGGGTCCGAGTTAACAAAATTTAAAAATTCATATCAAAACTCATGCTTGCATTTTGACGCATTCATCATGTCAAACTCAACTACTTTAACTTAGACATCTTAATGTTTATACAATATTTTAAAAGAACAGATATGCTGAAATATTCATTAGATCAAATATCTAGAAAAATATGCAAGTTATGTGCAAAATGAAAGAACAAATACTACACTTTGGTTTCTTGTGATCGCCGGTTAACAAACCTCTGATTATGATATTATAAGAATTTCTAATAATATCTAAAAGCTAATTTATATATAATTACAAAATATGAATCTATTGACATAGTTTTTGAAGTTCAAGCCTCGGAAAAGTCTTAAACCATCCTCTACGCCGTTTGAGTGATAAAGACTAAGGATTATACTTCGCATTAAAATTAATTTGGACCTCTAAAAAAAAAAAAAAAGAGCAAAGTAAACAAGGTCTATTAATCGATATGAGTCATATGATCGAGAAAGGCGATTACTATTAAAATTCAAATAATCAATAATCATATATTCAAATCTAAATCAATCATAAAATGATCAAAATTCAAATAAAATAACAAAATATAAATGAAATGAAATTAATTATTTAAATTAAAACTTAAAATCAATTCACCCTGCAAATCGCTTGTTTGGGGTGACAAATTAAAAAACGCTTCACAAAGAGTAATGTCAAATCAAATGCATAACTATTTTCACATTCAAATTATCTTAAGTTCGTGCGACGTATCGGTCGGATTTTGTCGCAAAATGACACCACATAAGCTCTAATGGTTCGGAGCATGACACCACTAAATTACGGCCATAGCATGTTCAACGGCCAGACTTTGATGTGAAATATAGAATGTATTTGATTAGCAAAACCCTTTGTTACTAAGATCGACTTATATTTGTCCCCGACAAACTCCACCCCGTGATCTACAAGCACCTCGACGACGAACCCATGTATTGGCCGACAAGGACCTTTCAGTCAGGTTGGGATGACTACCTCCTCTGACTAAACGGACTAGAGATCGTGCGCGTCATCGTTCCCCCAAGATGACGGAACCATGTGATCTAGATCGTGCGCGTCATCGTTCCCCCAACCAAAAATCTTAAATTAAAATAATAAATTTCATAAATCCTAAACTCCACTCGCTGCTATTATATACTCGTTATTTAACGACTCATCGACTTTAATCGAAAGTGTTCTCTCAGTATTGGGAGGGGTAATTAATTATAGGGGCTTGCACCTATAGAAAACCTGAAACCAGATCTAAAAAGTTTTCACAAAATGAGGATGAAATCTCTGAGTAGTGTCTTATCTACTATTCATTTGTCTTTTGAAATTTTCATCGACACTTAAAACAACTCTTTTCATCCAAAAGAGGTCGGTGGCGAATTTTCGAATTCCACAATATTTATTGTAACTTCCATATTTGTAACCGCCTTGCAATTTCCATACTTATAACCATCCCTCAAGCCTTGTAAAAAGAGAGATGAAACCATGTGAAAAGGATACTATAGCTTTTTTACTATTGTTCTTTGTACTAACATTCTTAGTAAAGACATTTACTATCTCGATGTTTATTTGGGTTTTTATTCTTATAGTTCTTTTTACATTTTTTGTATTACTTGCCCCATCTCATATAGTCCTACTCTCAACAAGTTTCTAATAAGTGGCATCATCTCCACAAATAAATTTGGATACAACAAATACTTATTACAAGATTAAAAATATAAGAGGTCCCAAAGCATTAAAGAGGAAATCAACCAATTGTTCTTCATTAGAGACAAGTGTAGTGATGATCCTTATAAGATTGCATCATTGATAAACTAGTAAACATCCATAATATATGATTATTTCATAGAAGAAACAATTATTTGCATTGTAGATAGCTGTTAGATAATCACACTAGGATCATAAGTTCTATACAAGGAATCCAAATTCTTAAGATATAATTTTATACACATCATTTTCCAAGTTAAATGAATTGTAGCCTTGAATTCAACTATAATCCTAGATCTTACCAGAACAACATACTCTTTTGCTGTTTTAAACATAAGATTTTCACCCACAAAGCAACATTATCTCAAAGTGGATTTTTCAATCCTCAATAAATCCAATTTAATTTGCATTATCAAAAGCTACAATCCTTAAAAGATTATGTTTCTAATAGCTTAGATCTTTTACTAAAATTGCTTAATATATCTTAAAACTCTTAGGACAGGAAGATATTTATTTTTTAATTTATGTATTTGTTAATTAACCACACCAACAAAAAAGATAAAGAGAAATTTACAAATCAATCACCTAATACATATGTATTTACAATTTAACCACCCTCTCTATTTTTTTTGAATTGCCGGACCCATGCATTTGCATGTGCCACGATCAAATATTTGAAAATTTACAAAAATGAAAAATGTGGGTTGAGCTTTTGTTATGAATTTCAATATTTTAAAATCAATTTGAAAAATTAAGATTGAAGATGGTTAATTTGTAAATATAGAAGAATATGGTGACTGTGTATGTAAAAGCCCCAAAGATAAAATATGTTGAGTTACAATCAGATAGATAATTTTTGCCAAAAAATATAAGTGAACTACTATGCTTAGGGCAACAATCTAACCTAGCATGTGTTTGTTCAAGCTCAAGCTCGTTTATCAATTTGAGCTCAAGTCCAGCTCGACTTGAGCTCGATTCTGGCTTTAGGATTGTGTTCGAGCTTGAACTCATTTAAAAAAATCATGTTTGAGCTTAGCTCGAGTTTGTTCACTAGCTTAATTCAGATTAGGATTATCAAGCCTATTAACAAACAACTCATTTAATGAAATAAACGAGCTTTAATCAAGCCTGTTTTGAGTAGCTTATTGAGAAATATATAAGCAGTATCAATTAAAACTTATTAAGTTTAAATGACATTGTTCAAGAACATGCTTTAATCGAGACATAAGGGCCGTTTGGGGCTTAATGGGTGCGGTGTGTCACATGCATTGTAATGCCGCTTTAGTTCGCCGCATTTTGAGGAATCTGAGATGAAATGTTTTCCAATCTGATTTGCCTACTTGCGGTGGCGGTTTGACTTTTGTATACAACAACAAGCCTTAATCCCACTAGGTGGGGTCGGCTACATGAATCCTTCGTCTCCATTGTGTCCTATTATGTGTCAAATTCTCATTTAATTCAAGTATCCTAAGATCATTTTTTATACATCTTAACCAAGTCTTTTAGGTTTATCTACCTTTCTTAACATAAGGCAAATCTAATGCATCTACTCTCCTAATCATTGACGGCCGATGCTTTATGTGGCCAAACCATCTAAGGCGACTCCCTAATCTTATCTACCACCGAGCTACTCCAACTTTTTCCAACATACTCATTTTGCATTCTATCTCTAAGAGTAAAACCACCCATCCACTGAGCATCCACATCTCAGTAACTTAACTTAGTCTTATGCTTTCTCTTTATAACATTCTACCCATAAGTCATTGCAAGTCTTACCACCATCTTATAAAATTTTCTCTTAAGTTTATTTTTCTATCACATAATAGGCCATATGCTTCCACCACTTCAACCATCCAACTTGAATTCTACTAATAACATCTCCATCTATTTCACCATCATTTTGAACAATAGAGCCTAAATGACTTGTTCACCTAATGTCAGAACTCTACCACTAGAACTTCTACAACTAAAATTACACTCCATATATTCAGTTTTAGATCTACTTAAACGAAAACCTTTAGACTCTAAAGTTGACCTCTATAATTCAAGTTTCGTTGGACTCCCTCTAATCTTATCAACAAGAAGAATGTCAAAAAAAGCATACACCAAGGTACATCTTCTTGTAAATGCCTCGTAAGAACATCCATAATTAAAATAAAAAGATAAGGGCTTAATGTTGATCCTTGATGTAATCCAACTAAAATAAGAATATATTTTGTCAATCCTCCTTGTGTTTGGACACAAGTAATGTTCTAGTATACATATCCTTAATGACTTGAATATAACCAATATTAACTCCTTTCTCGCTCTAGAACTCTCCAAAGAACATCTCGAGACTTTATCATGCTTTCTCTAAATCAATAAATATCATATATAGATCCTCCTTACTTTCTCATGCTTCCATCAAACCTCTTAACAAATGTATAATATCCATAGTAGATCTACATGAAACCAAAGCAGAGAAACTGTATCACATCGTAACCTATGCTCAATTA
This sequence comes from Cymbidium sinense, assembly GCA_021442155.1. NCBI lineage: Eukaryota > Viridiplantae > Streptophyta > Magnoliopsida > Asparagales > Orchidaceae > Cymbidium > Cymbidium sinense. The sequence continues at coordinate 108,084,313 of CM038226.1, forward strand.
CTCTCTCTCATAATTTTAATGTATGACACATTAACTTAATTCCTCTATAATTTGCAAACTCTTGTCCATCACCTTTATTCTTAAATATAGAACCAACAAACTCTTTCTCCACTCATCGACATCTTTTAGTCTTTAAAATAACATTAAAAGATTTGTAAACCAATAAATTCCTTGATCTCCTAAACATTTCCACACATTTATTGGAATATTATCCGGTCCTACTGTTTTTCCACATTTCATTTTCTTTAAATCTTCACTAACTTTAGATTTACTAATACGATGATAAAATGAAATTTCTATTTTAGGGTATTAAGGTTGCTAAAATCAATCGTATTTCGGATCCTTCATCAAAGTTTATCAAAATACCTCATTCACCTATTTTCAATATCTTTTCTAAGAAAAGACTTTATTTTTTTCATCCTTAATACCCCTTCACTTGAACTATGTGTTTCTTCTCCTATCTCTTTGGTTACTAACTTATACATACATCTTTCACCTTCGTGATCTAATCTATCAGTATAAATTACTGTTTAAATTTTTCAGATCATATATTACTTTCTTAGAATCTCTAGGCCACTTTATATCTTTCCCAATTCTCCAAGTTTTACATCTAAACCAAGTTTATAACAACGCTTCTATTTCTTATCTTTTCAGACACTCGACTCTACCACCAACTATTCTTATTAAAGAGTTTTCCTTTTGATTCTCCAAGACATCTTTAACAACTTGATTAATTTCACTGATATTTTTCCCACATAACGTTAGCTTCCTTAACATCACAAATTCTAATTTATCAGCTCTTCTTAAAAATATTTTTATTTATGCGTTCTTTAAGTGTCCCCATCTAATCTTGACAATAATTTAGTTTATTTTTCTCTTACAACCTTTCATCTTAAAATCTAAAACTAATATGATGGTACTTAAAATTTCACTTGGAATGACCTTACAATCTTTATAATTTAAACGACCTATTTTTCTTATCAGAAAATAATCAATCTATGTTTTACTAGATCCATTTTTATAAGTAATAATATGTTCATCTCTTTTCTTAAATAAAGTATTAGCAACTACAAAATCATAAGCTAAGACAAAATCTAATATAATTTAGGATTTAGGTGACAACTGTTGTTCAAATTCATATATAGCTTTCTAAAGCTTGCAAATTGTGATTTCCCGCAGCGTAACACACATTAAAGTTTACTTCATATAAATAACTTCAATAAGATCACAATAGAGAAAACATTCCCAGCATCTAATTGAAGCATAAGCCATTCTTGATTAAAATAAACAAATATAAGAAAAGAAATAGAATTCAATCATGGCTAAAAAAAACTCAAAGTAATTAATGTCAAAGATCAAAGTACATCCTTTTACCAGTAGTTGAGCTTTGTAGCAATTAACAAAACCATCAAGATTAAATTAAATCATTAAGACTCATCGACAAAAAAATGAATTTAACCCCATCAGGTGTAACCAAATCCAAGATGTGGTGATCAAGTAAGCTCCTAATATCACCTTGAGAAAAAACAATAGACAGACAAGACAAACTGATGAAAGATAAAAAGAGTATAGTGGGTAATTAGTGCATTGGCATTTACCTTTGTGCACAGCTATACAAAAATCTAGATCTTAAGACTCCGTGGCAATCAAATACTCAACCGTAGTAGATGAGATAGGTAAAATGTGCTGTGAATGGAAATAATTGAGAACGATAAATATAGAGATTATAAGAAAGAAAAAGCAGTCATTAGGGCTAAAAGTGGTAGAGGTTCAAAAAAAAGGGTTATTGATTGGGATGAGATGAAACAAAAGCAAAAAAAAAAAGAATAGGTTTCATAAATGATAACATCAATAGAGAAATAGTCTTAAGCAATAATGACATTGATAACATTTTTTAGCAGTATAATAACACAAAAAATGCATTAAATAGAATAAAAGCTTATCATGATCAAAATGTAAAGAATGGGCAAAACACAAAGATGACACAAGCGGTCAAGGAGTAAATGCCCACATTTTAAATAAAAAAATTTCAATAGGAAAGGGAATGTTTGCCAAACATACAAGCATTATGTTCAAAATTTGAAATAGATGATGGCACAAGTAAGCTTAGATGTTGATGTGGATGACCAACAAAATGATGTCATTAATAAGGAAAAATATATTATAAAGTAATAGGATCAACATTGAGATGATATATACCAACTTCAAAATCTCCATCAATTATCTTTTTTTCTTATTGAGATCCTAAAAGGCGCAGTAAGGGGAATAAAAGATTATCGAACAATTGTGGGTCTTGAGACAATATACATACAAAATGTATAACAAAAAATTATGAGATATAAAATATTACCTAAAGTTAAGGAAGAAGGATGGATAAATCCTTTGTCATGGACAAGACAGAAAAGCTAGCAACAACAATAATAGGTATAAAAGATGAAAATAATTGTCAATTACCTGCCACATAAGAGAAAGCATCATAATGTAAAACCCATAATAAAGCAGCATAAACAACTACAACAAGCCTACAGAAAGAGTTATCATGAGATGATGAAATAGATTTTTGAGATTATTCAAGCAATTGATCATACTCTTCTTGAGAGAAATTGATCCAAACGACTATGTAAAATTGGACTAATTGACGAGATAACTTAAGCCTTGGAGGGATAGTCGAATTTCTCCAAGCGACATTTAGGCATATGACTTGTAAGACTACTGAAAGAAGACAAAAAGCATTGCAGGCTACAAGCTACAACCACATTTGTCACTAGCATTGACACCACATCCACAACTTCCTAACCACCCCTTAAAACTAGTAGCCCCAAAATCTTTTGATATTAGACTATTTCTAAAAATAGGATTCAATGCTTGTTATTTCCACTATCCATTATAAATTGAAATTCCAACCAAAATTTCCCCTAATCTCCAATAGATCTATTCTCTCTCCTCCCCTCTCTTCCAAAAATCTATTTCTTTATGCTAAGATAAAATGCCCAAATCACATGATTCTCTAATCTATGGCTCTCTTTCATCTTTCTATCTAACATCTACATCATTTGCATAAATCAAAGTAATGACATTTTGAAAACACCACGGTCATATATACGCCCTTACTATCTATATAAATATCCCAGTCTCAGTTACATACCTCCTCTCATTAAGGCTAGATTTAAAAGAAATGACAAATAATTGTTAAGGAAAATCTAATAAGAAAAAAATAAGGAGATTATCCACAATGACATATAATAAAATTACTATGTTTTTGTAACGAAGCGATCTTCTTGATCAAGTGACATCAAAATATACTATATTAAACTCATTATCACCACCCCCTCCATAAAATTTCAAAATAAACCCTAAATCTAATCATAGCCCTAGCCTTAAGACAAAAATTCCATCATGAATTAACATGGCATCTTTAAGCAATAAATGCTCAATGAAAGATGTATGGCTTATGCCTAAAAAATATTTTAGGAATATGTAAACTTACGCGTAGAAATACAAAATTATCCAAACTCAATTTGAAATCAAAATTTTCTTCAAGTTCAAAAATGTTATTATGAGTGTTGTGTAATTTTTTTCTCATTTTATGCATAGGTTATGTTTAGAAGATATTTTGGGAACTTGTAACTCAGTTTTAGAAATATAAATTTTTCTAGACTCAATTGAAATCAAGATTTAAAATTTATCAAAAGTTCATCAAAGTCTAAAACATTGTAATAAATGTTCTATATATTTTTTTCTCATTATCATGCTTATCGCAATATGACAATTAAGAGTGATTAAGAGGAGTTTTATAATTATGATGATTCATACTATAATCATAACTATTTCAATTACAGTCCAGTCATTACTAACCTCATAAAATATCCCAATTAGTCTTCAAGGCATCCATATTAATAAATATGATCATACCCAATTCTCATATGATGATAAGTATCTAGTGATATGTCTTATCACCATTGGCATCGCAAGAGATAATATGACCATGACTTACATGATGCATGTCAACATCTCAACCAAAGCCTCTAAATTTTATAAACCATTTTCAATTTGCACATGCTGAAAATTTAAAGATGCCTTGAATGAATAACACCATCATATCCTCAATGAAAACCAAATTTTCAAGAAGATAAACTTAATTTGCAATCCCAAGATATTAAGGTTGCTCAGTAATCCTATCTAAGAAAAAAAAATTCGTTATTCTCTCTCAAAACAAAATTCACTCAACAAGCCCCATCCATTTACTCTCCATCAAGAGTGAATTAAGCAATTGTAAGGCAAGGTCAAGGGAAGAAAGAAGAGATCATCAATAAAGGCCTGTCATCATCTTATCATTGTACTACAGTGATCTTCCTCACCAATGAGAAATGAATTCAAATAAAATTGTAAATGGATTTGATATTGCAAGATAAAATAAAATTGTAAATGGATTTGATATTGCAAGATAGATTTCCTGCAATAAAAAAAAAAAGATAAAACTTCAAATACTATAAAATATCATGCAAAAATCTTCGTCTAGATTTAAAGTTCATGAATTTTGATTTAAGGGATTAGGTGGGATTTATTGTAAATATTAGTGAGGATTATAAGAAAAGAAAAGAAGAAATTGAGAGAGAGAAAAGGAAGATAGAAAAAAAAAAGTCAGCGAGAAAGAGGTAGAGAGAAATAATAAAGAGAGAAAAGAACCAAAAGGAGGAGAGGGGTACCATGAGGGGCTACAGTTTATAATCACATGTAATTCATCAAAAACCTGAGAATTACAACTCTAGACATCCTATTTAAGGAATAATCCCATTAACCAAAAGCTCAAAACACAATATAATGATGTTCATACCATGACAAAAATGGTGACATTATTAAAACCAATTAGGATAGCAACAAGACGATACATAGAAGAAGTTAAATAAAGATGAATTCATGATATTTCAATGATGGCCCACCATCATATTTACGAAAAATTTTCTAACAGCAAAGCATTTAAAAAAACCTGTTCCAAAAATCACCAATATTATGGAATGTAAATTCCAACAACACAAAACAGCGAAAGTTTCATTGACAAGGGTTAGCAGTGATGATAAACTAGCATCACAATGGTTTAATCTAGTTATATGAATAGCAGATATTTACAATAACATCAAAACATCAGCTTATAAACAAGAGTTTATACTTATATAGATTCAGACAACATAAAAAACTGCAGGAAACAAATACCAGAAGGTTAAATGCATAGCTGATATATTTAGTATTTGAAACAACTAGTTCTTTCAATTCTAATCAAAATTTATTCACGTCAGTCAAATGAGATGTCCGGACCATATATTTTTTGAGCAGGATGGTAAAAGATCAAGGATTGCCAAATCCTTCCCCAAATCAAACAATAGGCTATTAAAACTTGAAAAAAACCCAATGTAGACCAATCAAGCTGATTAGGGCTTCCCACGTTTGGATCCTGCATAAGGAGTGGTTACCATTTTTTAATGCAGTTCAGCACTAGACATGATTATACCAATCACAATCCGTGCAACAAAAGACAGAAGTTATCAAGCATTGCAACATGCATATTCCTGTTGGCATAAACAGTTTATTCTTGTAAAGCATAACTATTGTGCATGAAGAGAAGGAAGAGGAGGGAAGGAATTTTCAAGGTGGGGTTGGAGTTCAAGTATAAGATAGTGATGACATCAGGAGTCAATATTTCCCGCCAACCAACCTAAAGACTAGTCATTAGTTTAGCAGAATATAGTCCTGGCATAGCAGCATACTTCTAAGCATGTATGAGAAAAGACCTTGAACAATGGCAGTTTAATAACAATGCCAAAAAAGAAAATATCAGGCTTAACTATAAATATCAAAATCCTAGATTTGCTCTTAAAATGGTAGAACTAGAGAAACAACTAACATGTAAAACGGAAAGAAAACTATACCATGGCCTGGAAACATAATATGCAGTACCATCTAGGCAATCTCCTGCCAGAGCTGCTTCAGCGAGATTTTTTAAAAGAGCTCTTTTTTCCTTGTAGTCATCAGCATTTACAGCATTCTCGGCTGCATTCTTCAGACAGATGATACAAAAATCATCACTAGACAGCGTCGGGCCTCCTCCATACTAAAACCACAACACGCAAAATTGGAGTTTGGTTGGGAGAAGAACATGTCGAAAGATGAAGGAAAAATACACAATACAGACCAAAATGTATAAGAATTTAGTTGCTACAAAGATAAATAAAAGGAGAGTGAATGAACAAATAAATGATATGATGAGAAATGTTATAGTTTTCTCCATAAGGAGGCAAATTCTCACATAGAAGTGCGACACAAAAAGAGCAGCAAATCTTTTGCAAATAACTTACCAAGTCCTCATTTTGGAGAACAACCCTATTTGCATAAATCTTATTTCACATTTCCTAAAAATATTATCTTCACATGCACCCATCTTTAATCTAACTTTGAGCACCTTATCTTCAACAATTTTCATCAATTATCCAACCATTCAACTTACTTGAAAACTATTCTCATCAATTAGGATCAAATCCTTTACAAACAGTACACTTCAATATCGCTTTTAAATATTTGTGACAATAATCTTCATAAATACAAGTTTGTAGTTAAATATTGTCATCATTGTAAATTATTCTGTGCTTAAAAAGTTTCACTCCACGAGCACTTTTTAATTCTAGTCACTTCCATATTATAATACCCTCATAACATCCATGACAGGCACAAGCCTTTCACCTCAAAGCTTGCCAAACATGTACAAGACAGAAGTAAATAAGATTTCCCTAAAGATAGTTTCCTATTTTCTTATAATTCTTTACTGATTGCACCTACAGGAATATATATATATATATATATATTGGAGATCTTCCTAGGATCGCACCATTAATTCTCAGATTTATTCTCCTCTCCATCAACCTCTGCCATTTTATTGTACAACTCACACACTTGATACGCACAGTTGCTACAACATTTTAAAAATCAGATATCATTAAAATGGCAGTTAATTTTTTTCTGCAATGCTATGGACATTATGCCAATATTCAAGTTATTAAACGATCTCTTAAGAAATATACTCTATTATCTCTATAATTCTCTGATCTCAAATCTAAACAAAACAAAAAAAAATCTTTGTAAAAACTAAATTATAAATGTGTTTAAATTATAATTTATATTATGTTTGAAGTTTGTCGGGATTGAATTATTGACTTATTGTTTGCACAATTGTTGTTTTAGAAGGAATGATAGTTAACTTTAAGGTTTACATAAATGTTAACATTTGGGATTTATTGAAAGATCTGTTAACAATCTAACTCGATTATCCCATAAACTCTCAAATCTCAATAGACATCTGATTTAAACCCTAGAGTTTCACCTAAACATTTTATTTAAACCTTACCTTCCTTCTCTATTTAAATAATGCATTACATACTTTATCTTCTCCGTTGCATTTCCTTTCACATAAGCATCCTTTGAACGATGCAAAAAAATAGTTCCACAAATAACATTCACATAATTAACAAAATATCCTAAGACAAAAATCTATCAAGTCTCTCTTGATACACATAATTTGGCATATGTCGACCATAAATGTCTAATTGATTTAGCCTACCACAGTAGTTACTAGGTGAACGGACAGAGTTTTCACCTTGAGTTTTTAAAAGTTGAAAAGCACCAGCTGGACCATAAAGTATTCAGTAAGGATACTTTGCTTAACATGTAAGAAGAAAACTAAATTTTAAAGAGGTCATTCCCTGGGAGTTCACTGTTATTCCTTCTAATACCACGATGGTGTAAACAAAAACTCTAACTCAATCCCATCTAACTTCAAACATAATGCACAAGTTAATCCAAACACAAATTTCTAATTTAATCCTTCCTATAAAGAACATAAAATTAAATGCATATTAAAGTCAAATAGAAGGATAATCACAAAGAGAACAGATGCTTGAACACTTTGAGATGAAACAGAAATAATCCTTTAATTTCTGAACATGACTATAATAGAAAATACGTCAAATGAGATTGCTTGAGTGGCATGCAAAGTATTTGAGCATTAAGTATGACATATATATTTGCTATATAATTCTAGTGACAGCATGTTAGCTATTGATTAACAAATATCTTAAACCAGAGGGATTCTTACATTGAAAAAACAAAATTGATGTGTGGAGAATAATAGAGATGGGCTACCCTTGTTAACTACCTTAAGAACAGTCAGCACTATATGCACAGAATATCTATCAGCTGTGTTCTTGTGCATGGTTTAGCACATTAGATGTTTAGTTTTCCTTGTTGAAAAGAAAATGAAGATACACAATTTCATGCGTCTCATACAGTATCATGATACATAAAATACATCTACATATTTTGGACTTAAAAATTGAATTTCCAATCATCTCTACAATCAAAACTCATGTGAATGAAATGATTTTTACATAAAACTACACTTTCAAGACTTAAATTATATGCATACATGTCATGCAACATTATTTCTAAAAAGAAACATGGCACTTCACAACAAAATGGCATTGGTTATCTATAAATAAAGATAAGAAAAACAGAGGAAGAAAAATAAGAGATCTGTCACATTAGCTGATTCTCACACTGTTGCCAACAGGTAGCATTAATTAGTCAGTTGCCATACAATTGCTAATGTGCAAAAGAAACACTAAAAGGTGGTGAGCAGCCAAGATCGCTTCACATTAAGCCATTTCCACTCTCATGCTGTAACGAAGCCCTATCAAAGGCTTTAATGGCATTAGCTGTACAAGTGATGGCCATAATTGAAATACTGCTGATACACTACACAAACAAACCAAAGCAATAAACATCTAATGTTGACAGCTAGAAACAGTGAACATACTTTGCCAGTTAAAAACAATGGGCCATCTGGGGAGAAATAACCTCTAAAGGGACTTCAAGGTAACATTCAAGAGTTTAACCTACAATTGAGTAGAGTCACTAAATAACACGACCTATCCTAAGTGCGAACTTAGAATACCGAGATGGTCATTTAAGTAATTTTGTCATTGATCGAAATGTCTCAACTTCGATCCATGCAAAGTCACGTCTGTAGTCTATCGATTTGATCATATTTGCCCTCTTAGACAAATGGAATATATTTGCAGGTCAACAAATAATCCAAACAATTCCTTCCGCCATGAGACCCACAGCAATCATAGTTTCAAATGCTCAATTCCTTTCTGATCTATGAGACATTTTTTCATATTCTGAATTATAATTAGAACTTTCAAGTTAGCAAAAAATTTATAAGAAATTCTCCACTATAAGGGTGATGGATAAGATTTCCATTCAGGTTTTATGAGTATATTAAGTTATAAACTTGTAACTTGTAAGAACAATGATTTGAATCACTCCACAGATAATCACAATCAAGAACTTCAATCTTAACATTAGCACTCAATGTAATTCTCTAGAAAGCATTCTTTTAAGTTCAAGTTCTTGGTCCTTTTTTCAATGATCTCCATTTATGAACATAAGTTAGGATAAGGCTAATAATGACGAATAATTAAAAAAAGGAAAGAATGAAGAAGAAGAATATATATTATAGTTGTTAATTTCCTATTAGATGCAGTGGTATTTTGAGTTGATGTCATTGTTCGTCACATATTTGTATCATTGTTACACAATTTAAGCAATATTTAAATAATTTTAATATTTATTATGTCATACAATTCAACCGCCAATTTAACTTTGATCAAAAGTTTTAAACCATAAATCTTTTCTTCTTGTCAAAAATATGATATGATTTTCATAACCTTGAAGCATACTCAAAACCATTAAATATTATCAAAATATTGTTAAAAAACTGCCAAAAATAGCCCTAAAAATCTCATGTTTTTCAAAAATGTGTAAGAATTCATAGAAATCATTTTCTCTTATACCTTTTAGTTGTCTTCATCAATTACTATGAAACTTCTTCTACTAACTTTTGCTTATAATTTTCTCTTTCTAATGCCAGTAATCCTCAATAGTTGCTCCATCATTTGAAGTCAACCCAAAAACCTTATTTGCATCACTTGATAAATGACTAGTAATAAGATCAATTTTAGTATTTGTTAAGAGAGACTTATTTAAATGGGGATGTCTCAAGATTGAGAGATATTGCATTATATTCTTTATTTTAGGCATGACTATTTTGTTGTGTCAACTCTATCACTCATATACAAAAAATCAAACATAAAAAATTGTTGGGCTATGGGTCCTATCTATTGTGCTCTTCATTACCATTTTTCAACGATGGACCTCGTAAATCTACTCATTACCTATAGACCATCAAGTAATAAATAGTTATCGAGCTATAAACAATGTCCACCCTCAAACATAAAAGGATCGGACCTTGAAACAAACATGCCAACTTTGCTAATGCAAAAACCCAAAGATTGAGAAGCCCTATAGATGGGGTAGCCCATAGATTTTTCTCATTGAATGAATTTTCACCCAAAAAAAATTTGAAGGCCTTATGCAAATGCATTATCAAGCATTTCGATGAAACCCTTGTTCAAATTGGAAGAGACGTATTCAACTAACAACAACAACAATAACAAGCCTTAATCCCACTAGGTGGGGTCGGCTACATGAATCCTTCGTATTCAACTAAAAACAACAAAATTAAAATCATTCTTTTCTGAACACAGACACATATTGAAACATAAACCTTGTCAAATCCAAGCCTCGCATGCGTAGAATTGAGCTTGGCAAACCCTATATTTTCCCAAATCTTTTATATTTCTCAAAATATTAGGTATATACATGATATACAATACAAAATATGACATTATTCACTTGATACAATCTTAAGAAGGTCCTGAGATTTAAACTTGACAAAAAATTTATGAAGCTTAAGGGTTTTTTAATAATTTCTTAGATTTTCTTTTCATTTTTCTCCGCACGAGTATTTTTTTTCTGTTTATTAGGGTATTTTGCATTTTCCTTTCATCATGAGTTTACTTATTTTCTTGATATTCTATATATTTTATATCATGATGCTCAATTAGATGCCAAATGTCTTATTATGGACTTCTTAGTCAACTTTGGCATGAGACAACATAAAGACATTTAAGACCAACACAGTAGAATATTTAAATCAAAATGTAAGTACACGCATCATGCAAAGTTGATGGACACATGCATGCAAATGCACTAGTTTTGCACTTCACTTTCCTATGGATCACAAGTTTACAATAAAGTGTGTTTCATGCCACTTCACTGCGTGCACCATAGCAATTGCAACATTGAATCCAATTCAAGATGAAATCTTTCTATAGATTTCATAATTCAGTTCAATAATTGCCACAATAACCAGAAACAAATGCTTGATTTAGCTCATTATTCTCGTACTCATTGAGCCGTTGCTTATTGGTTATACATTCCCTCATTGGAACTAATTTTCTCTTGCTAGTGCTTCTCTTCATGCTCTCATCTACTAATTTTCTTATACACTTCCTCACTAATTCTTGTTGCTGGTGATAGTAGTTTATTGTTTGTAGTTTTTCACAAGAATGCTTTACTGGTGCCTCATCTTAACACTCTCTTGCCTCATGCCACATCCACCTCTAGGTATCTAGTTGGTCATTAAATCTCATGATTATTCTTTTAACTCTTTTGGTATCACTTCTTTATTTATATCTTTAATTGGATAGCTAAAAATTACTATTAAATGCATCATTATATTTTTTTTAAATCATCATCTAATATGACTTGATTTTGATTAATTAAATGGCTATTGTATGCATGTAGCATTAACATATATGATGTGCAAATCATAAATTCTCTAGTTTATAAAGCGTCACTTCACTTTATAATGCATGCATTGAAGGAAAAAAGAACATGCGTTTCGCATAATGCTTAGTGCTTTGAAAACATATATATATAAGAACAAACTTATATAATATTTATAATTTAATAAAAGTAATAATAATAATAACAAATAATTATTTATCTTTTAATATAATGCTTACTAGACATGTATTATTATTATTGTACTATTATCATTATATATTATTTATTTTATTATTATTACTTTTGATCCAATTTCTAATGCAATGGCATCTACTTGACTCAAATGTGGTTGTATTCAATCTAATCAGCTTTGAGAATCACATACAAAGATTAGCAGCATTATAACTACAACCTAGAATGACAATGAAATACCAACATAAGATATGATTCAATTCATAGTTGTTATGCATGCTCTTAATACTCATTCATCATATTACATGTATATTGGGTGTTTAGTGTTACCTCTAACATTATATAACATGCCTAGTGTTCTAGTGGAAATATCCAACAAAATTATGTTACATAATATTAATGAAATGCATTTATCATGATGTTTTGTCTTTATATGCATCATGTATTTCACATTTCATTGTTGTTTATGTGCAATTTTCATGTTATAAGTTGAGTAGTATCGAAGAACATGACATTAGCATCACACATTCTGTAATTCGAACAGGTGGCCTTGGTCCATGGTTGTTAATCGAGTACAATTTATGGGTATACAACTGTTTGAGGTAGAATGCCCCCAGAAGATAGGTGCATTTCTATTTTAGTGGCAAACAACATGCCAGTTATTGAAGCATAATTAGTCTGATGTGTATTTTGCAAAAAGACAGGCAATATCTGTAGGGGTGTCAATAGTTAAGCAAATTAAATTAAGAGTCATTAAGAGAAAAAACAGAGCCTATGAAAAAAAATATAGCAAGCTGAGAAATTCAGAAGTTGAACAGCAAATTCAAATGAGCAGACCTACTTTTGTGAATAGCCTCTGCCAAGAGGAGCTTGATAGCCGCTTCATGGAAGTGACTTTAGAAAATGGAACTTTTCCATGTGAGCACTGAATTGAACTATTGTCAATGGAGCTGTAACAATAAGCAGCCGTCAGTACTCATTTTTAGCTAATAAGAATTCATCTAAAGCCTATTAGGCTATTCTAAGAATCATACATAGATAAATATGAAATTATTTAAGAGATAATATAGTTCATGAATATTCATTAGAGGATGTTGTAGAGTAAAACAAATATTTTGCAATTACAATATGAATCAACATCTAATTATTTAAATCTAAAATTGCACATTTACTAGTGATGAACTGAATATATATGATTGAACAAGCATAGAAGTGGAAAGAAAAATTGAGCATGAAATCCTATACATAACTCTAATTTCTAATGGAGATTGAATTAACGTCGCATGTGAAATTAAATCAATCATATTTACTACATGTAATGAATCAAATGAGAAACTTGAAAAAAAATGTGACTCTTAATGAATTATTTGTTGTTATTACTTTTATATTGAATAATTATATTGATGTTAATTTTTACTTCGGTTATTGACATAGTGATACACAAATTCATAAAATGAACCTTATGATGAAAGCCAAGAGATGTTAATTTTTCAATGAATTTGTTAAAAGTAAATATCTTAAAAGAAACTTGAAATATAAAACTCCATTCATATGATCAATTCTGAAGATGCATATCTCATAAAAACTCATATTTAAATATTTTAAATTCATTCTTTATAAAAAAACATTGTCCAGGTTGTCCATTCCATATAGGCATATCATAACTTTATAATCTGTCCACTTAAAATTTCATTAACATTTCATTTTTTTAAACATTTAATAATAATCCTTATCAAAATTCATTAGAATACGTATTAATATTTTAGCATTTTTATTCATAGTCTCCTATCATTTATATGACCCAATTAAATTACATGGCAATACTTGCATTATCTGGGCTATTTACTATAACAATTATAAGCTTCTACCGATGTAAATGGGAGATAGGTGGAGATAATACCTGATGTAAACTCAATGTGTGTTTAAATTTAGAAAAGCTTCAATCAAGAATATTTAGGAAATCAAATATGAGGAAGTTGTCAACATTTAAAATCTTACACTGCATTGGAATTGATGTCAATGAAACATCAGTATAATTCCTGCTAATTAGGACCCACACACTATTAAGACTTATGCACTTTTCCTTCCTCTTATGTTGCCACCTCATTGATCCATGGGATCCCTACTACCTGCTCATTAATCCATGAACTATTATAATTATTCTATGATTATTATTATGCCTGCTCATTAATCTGTGGACCATTATAATTATTCTATAATTATTATACCCTAATTTTATATATTTTCTATTAGAAGTTATCTTAGGATTGTATGAATACCACATAAATGTTAAAGTGAAATATTCAACTAAATATTCAATTCTTATCAAGGTATCAAAGCTCTAGGCTTCTTATATTACCATTACAGCAGCCTTCATTAGTGCATTATCACAATCATGTGGCCTACAATATTCTCTCTCCCTTTTTTTCCATATTTTTCCATAACGATAGCATTCATTGCTATAATGTCGCAAACATTTCCCATTATTGCAACCTTCATTGTTGTATTTGCACATTTCTTTGCTCCTCTATTTTTTTTCTTATGAATGGAACCATGATTTCCATCTCAAAGGGCAATAATAACAATACCCACATACCATTGGTCTCAAGTTCTCTTAAAATTGAAAGATGCAATCTAAATACATTGAAATAGTTTCAAAACATGCACTCAACATACAGATTGAATGAAAAAATATCAAAAATGGCCATAAAAGATTTCTAAGTTCTTGAAGTGATGAAGAAAATTGAGCCATTTATAAAGCACAAAAAGACAATAAAAACTTAATAGGAACACCTAAAAATATCAATAGTGGAGAAAAAAAGAAGCTAACATTCTCACCAAAAAATAATCAAGGGAAATCTTTCATAAATTATTAATCAAATTCATTCGCCTAAAAAGGAGAGTGAAATGGTTTAGTCTGATGAGACCCACATTCACTAAAACATATGCCCTCTTTCCTTCCTTTTCCATGTCCACCTCATCAATCCATGGAATTCCTACTACCTAGTCATCAATCTTGTATGTATGTTGGATATATGATTCATTCAAGTGATGAGACCCACATTCACTAAAACATATGCCCTCTTTCCTTCCTTTTCCATGTCCACCTCATCAATCCATGGAATTCCTACTACCTAGTCATCAATCTTGTATGTATGTTGGATATATGATTCATTCAAGTGCAGTATAAGTGTAACTACTTAATTTCAAAAGAAGTCATCTAATCACACCCACATGACATATGAATTTCCTTCAATTTGGTGAAATTCTTTCATTGTATCTTGTCTTTTATATATTTTTGTTATTGCTTGCTAGAATTTTTTTTTATTTTGTTTATACTTGTTACAAATGAAATTTCAATTGCACTGAAATTTTTTCAACATTTGTTGATTTTTCATCATCGCCCCCACACAGTGGGATAAAGGTTTGTTATTGTTGTTGTTGTTGGCGGTGGTGTAGTTGATTTTTCAATATTAAAATTTATCATTTTTTTTTAGTTTAATCAATAACTGTACTAAAATTTAGCTTTTAATTCTCATATTTTATGGTCTAAATCAAAAGAAAATAAGTTTTGAACATTTGGTAGCTTAATTTTTCATATAATCTATATTCATTAAATCATCTTAATTGTACCAGGACACTCAAACCTTAAAATTAAAATTTATCTCACTCGGCGATTGAAAACTACATAGATGGATATATTAAAACCATGTAAATTGCATATGGAAATTCAACTAAATCATTCACTACATTTCTAGTCAAAATGTCAATATAAAATATAATTAATTACTATCCTCAAGTCAATATTCAAATATGCAGTCTTCACAGAGACAAACTTATCCAATTAGCACACCAAAATGAACCAAAACGGAGGCAATTAAAGATCATTACTTACGAAGGAGTTACAGCATCTGCCCACTGCCGAAGCCAGTCAGTTGAAATCCAAAAGTATGGTTCATCAAGACACTGAACGGAAGCTTTAGAAAGAATCTGTTTTACTTCCTCCCGCCTTTCTGCTATATAGCTTAGATGCCTATCCTTTCTTGATTGGTAGTCTTCACAATCCTTGGAAGCCAAAAAATTTAGTTCTTGCATTTCCTTGTGCAAATGAAGTGGCAAAGCGATGTTTCTTGCATCAACATTACTTTCAACTACCTCAACAGTTTTAATTGGTTTGGTAAGATTTTCTTTCATACAAACAGAATCATACATCAGCATATAAGCATCAGAAGAAAAATATATGTCCCCCGGACTGTGATAAATAACTTTATGGTCACCATTAGCAACAGAGTTCACTGTTTCAGGCCAACTTGACCGGACCACTTGCTCAGTTTTCATAGATAAACTTGAATTTTCTCCAAAGGGGTGCAAACCCAATTTAGATACATGCTCATCATCAAATTCCCACCAATGTCCGCTCTTTTCATCCTTAATGTGGGCCACGTAATGCCCGCTATTGACAGCAGTGCCTTTGTGAATAAGTATAGCTGATAGCTCATACACAAAACTGGTATCAGTTGAACTACCCAAATGCTTTCGCATGTTTAAAACCCTAGGAAAACCAAATACAGAAGTGATTTTCTTCTTAGTTGTAGTCTGCAAATACAATAACAAAACAGATTAGAGACTATAGGGATAAAGCATAATCATGCAGGTAAAATCAAACTAATTGCCTGAAAGAATGTATTAACTTCAATGTGTAGAAGCTTAGATTTAGGTAACCTAAGACATTAGATAAACTACTTGCACTTACCTTTGGCAGGAATATATATCGTTTTAGTTGCAAATTAAGGACAGAAGGAAGTGAGTGTAGTTTTATGAATCTAGTAGCATCAACTCGAATACCACATGATTCACAGAAGTACTGATTTTCTCCATGCAGTTCTTCCAAACTTAGATAATCATTTAGACTTTCATCTAGATTATTTAAACCCTTGATATTCAGTTCAAGTTCATAGAAGTCCTCCATCTTTGAAGAAGCATCAGAATCTCTTCCACAGATGGAGCACCTGCAGAGCATCAGGCTTAGATACATGCATATGTTAATTTTCCAGTAAATGATGATTTTTGAAAAGGCATCCAGAATGAAATTCGAGACACAAACTACATATAAGCTCTATACACTTAAAAATAAAATAAAATAACTAACAAAAACTATCAATTGAAAAACTATCCTAAATTAATGAGAGCGACAGGTAGAAGGGTGAAGAAGAGATCAAGAGAGGCGTGGAACAAGGGAGTGGAAATAAATGATAAATATAGATCAACTGACGGGTATACAATGTTAA
This sequence comes from Cymbidium sinense, assembly GCA_021442155.1. Taxonomy (NCBI): domain Eukaryota; kingdom Viridiplantae; phylum Streptophyta; class Magnoliopsida; order Asparagales; family Orchidaceae; genus Cymbidium; species Cymbidium sinense. The sequence continues at coordinate 108,101,532 of CM038226.1, forward strand.
AACTATGCTAAAGTGGGCAAAACAATCGTTTAAAAACAAAATAAAACAATTGATTGCACCAAGTATATCCACTACAATAGAGAAAAATCAATAATAAGATTAAAGCACCAAGCTCACACAAGGAATTAGAAAGAAGAAAGAATAATAAAGTATCAAAATATTCCAAGAGCATAAAACTGACATGAATGCTAATGCCACACTAAGTATAAATGGTTGATGTAAGAAAAGAGAATTCATGAAGCAGCCTAATATAGTATCAAAATATTCCAAGAGCATAAAACTGTCATGAATGCTAATGCCACACTAAGTATAAATGGTTGATGTAAAAAAAGAGAATTCATCAAGCCGCCTATCATAGTTGGGACATGACTAATGATGATAATGTCAACAAGAATACCTCAAGCTATACAGAATCCGGTTGCTAAAAATCATAAAGAAAAACTAAATCAGAAACAAGAACAAATAGTCATAGGTTTCTATGAACATCAACTAAAAATCTTAATGCCAAACTCCTTACCTAGTGACATGAGACACGCTTCCACGGAATAAATCCTGCACAATGGTTCTTACATTTGGGAACTTGGAATGGCTTAAAGAACGCTCTAGCAAAGAAAGAAATAAAGTTAAGAATTCATGGCTATCCTGCTGAACACCATTATCAAGCTCCAGCGTCTTGATAAAAGGAGCCGAATCAATACATGCCAATTTGCTGGAGTGCAACTTTGCAAACAGGCGAGCAAGTTGATCCAAAACAGGATGCTGATTCAAAAGGTCAGGTTCAACAGAGAAAATGCCTTCCCGGAATGCTGAGTTCATAAAAAGGCATTGAAGAATGCTGTTGGCATAGCAGGTAGCTCCAAGATTAGTTAATCCAGCAGGTATTTCTGTGGATGTACGGAGATCTTTATATGGGTTAGGACCAAGAGATTGAATAATATCTGGCATCCTTTGCCACAAGCCACTTTTTCTATATCTATTAGGTGGCGGAATTAACCCACAAAAGCAATTTGGTGAATCCTTAGAATTGCCATGGCATTCTTGACAGAGAGGCTTCCAAATTAGATATAGCTGATAAAAATCATTCTGAGAAATCTCTCCCGTTAAGTGAACTTTCCTGTCAAAAAATAAATTACAAAATCAGTATATCAATAGATTCAAAGAAAAGAAATCAGCATCTGATGCAGACAAGCACAGTTAACAGAAAGCACCAAACCTCAGGATCTCCGAAGAAGAAGAATCACTATCATCAGTCCTGTGCCTTTTATTTTTGTTGCGAGTACAAGGCCGGTTCATTGTATTATATAATTTTAGCAACCTATAACATTAAGGTAACCGAACATCTAAGCAGAAACAAGATAACCAGCACAACATTTAAATTGCATGCTCTAGCATGTCACTTCACAGATGTAAAGCAATATAGCGACCACTGACATCAATCAGCATTTCAAAACAACCTGAAAACAAAACATAATCCCATCATTTTCCAGACCTTGAAGTGAGGTACAATATATACAATAAAAGAATGTAATAAACTATGGAAAGCTCTAAATATGGAATGGAGAAATATTAGGGGGAAGATAGTCAACTAGTCCAAATCCAGAATACTTCTTTTCTGCCTTCCTAGGGCCTAAATGAAAGAAGGTATGAAGCACAACATTCCGAAATGGTTAACAAATTTCACTGAGCACAACAACAAGAACATCTCTTTTTTTTTTGGGGGGGGGGCTTTTTTGGGGAATTATTAAACATTGTTTGGACCATTCATGCATAGCCCAGTAACAACTGGACAAAATGTAACACGAACCAAATGAATCTCATTTTTCATTTGACTAGTACTGAAGTCCTGTGGATCGTTTCTTAGCTTAACTGTGTTTGTAACATACTAAATGGTATTGTTATTGTGTATCTATATTATATTGTTGCATGTGCATGCTAATCAATCTCAATTATGATATGTTCTTCTATCACTTTCTAATTTGGCAACCTTCCTCATGATCACTATGATTTTGAAACCTACCTTACTGCCAAATCCGTGGCGTGTGTTTCCCATGTTCCTACTTGTTTCATAGGTAGAAAGAAAGTTTATAAAGTTGAAACAACTATAAAAAGTAAATTGTTTAAAATAAATCATTATTAAAAGAATCTATGAAGTACCTTACTGTTTTGGAAGAGTTGATTTTACAATAAACTTCAATGATAGCTTCAGAAAATTAAAAATCTACACTCAAACTGACACTCTTTTCCAATGTTGGTCCTTGAAATGGTAATAAGGCTTTCCACAGTATAGAGATTTTCATCATCCTAAAGAACATCCAAAAAATCTGTAAATGTGGCTTCTCTATATTAAGCCAAGAATAATTCTCCATGATGTTAAAAAAGGGTGCAAGGGTTTTTTCTTACTATGTTCACTTTCTAGTTCATGTCAATGCACAGAAAGGTTTATAGGAAAAACAATCATCTCTCTTCCAAAGTAAACTGAAAGCATACTAGACATCACAGCATGGGCTATGGAGATAAACAGAACATAGCGATGAAGAAATCAAAATGGCAAAAAAGAGATTGCAATCAAGGTAAATATTTGAATTATACTACCATATGTATAAATGTCCACAAATTATATGAACAGGAGGAAAACTTGAGCAAGAATACACATATACAAGCATGCATCAAGAACAAAATGTAAGGGAACTATGACTAAAAAGATGAAATAAAAATAAGAAAGTTTTAAAAATTCTATAAATTTGGAAAATATAAATCAAGCATAAGATCTTAAAAAAGCATAATTAGTACAAAATTCCATTATAAAATGGCTAGTTCAAGTTCAAAATTGGTTGAGTTGAACCGGTTGCATAAATGCATCAACATTTAACATGTTCAAGAAACAAGGACACTACAAACTTGGTGGAGATTAATCCTAGCCAAATCTCCAAACTCTTCCCAGACATGATTTAAGTGTACATTCAAGCAATGTCAATGAAGCACAGAGTAAATCTGAACAGTAGCTAGAGCAACGAATTCATCAGCTTTAGAGATGTTGCTAACCTAACAGCAGTCATACCTAAGATGGGAAAGGCAATTAATGCTTTAGTAATTAATGTCTAGAACTAGCATACCTCGGAATCGAAGGCTTGCATTAACATCGATGCTTTGTTCAAGAAAAATTGACGTGTATAAGAGTTTCCCATCAATTCACAGAAAGTGCAGACGTTAATTTGGTTTTAACAACAAAATTTAATGAAGACTGTGACCACTTAATAGCCCAAATCAACATATATAGTTTATATGCACTCAAGCAAGTTGATATAACATAAAATGTTGGTTAATAAAATAATGCTAAAGAACTAATTATAACTGAGGCTAAAAAAGGAAACAAAGATATGACCCAATCATTAAAGCCCAATTAAGATCAAAAAATTAGAAATTTTTAAATTATAATTGCACTAGTATATCTGTACCTCTTTCAATCTTTATCTTTTAGGAATAATAGGGTGCAATGGTTAAGCATCACTTCAGTATCAATTCGGCTATGGTTCAACATACTATCCTCTATTAAAGTATTACCCTCTTTTTAAGTGTCATTTCAACATTGATTTAGCAGCCTTCAACATAGTATCATTCCATCCTAACATAAAAGAAGAATTTATCAAGAAGAAAAAAGACATTCCTCTAATCCAAAGCAAAGTGACAATAACATGAGGAAAGAGCTCAGGAGGTTGAAGACCAAGAGCGAGAAGGCTGGAAGTAAAAGGCCTTGGTAGGTGCGAAGTCCATGAACATGGCAACATTCATGGAAAACTGGAATGAGAGACCATAATATTTGGCGTGCAATAATCATCAATAGCGCATGAACCATGACTATGGCCAGACATATGGCTGCCAATCTCTGACACTACTTTGTTTTGACACAATCGAGATACGGCAAACCATGATTATGATCAAACCATAATTACAATTTTTGAGTCGTGGCATATGGTTGTCAATCGCCTTTGCTGACCTATTTTTACTCAATTGTAGCTCTATGAAACACAACTGCAATTCCGTGGACCATAAATATAATTTGCTTTATGGGGGGTTCATAAATTCAATGTTGGAGACTGTAACACCCAATTAGTTCACTCTTATGAAATTACTCAATCTTGTAGAGGGCTAGTTTGAATCGGAGATTTTCACTACAGCCTCTCCCAAGACAATACAAGGGTGTCAAGATTGTGAACTAGGCTAACCCTTCCTTCAATCACAGATGTTCCTACAAAAGCATTTCATATAGATTTTCAACATGTCAAACAAAAATCACTTCTATGCACAATGAAGCACCTGGGATTATTCAAAATCTATTTGTCACTCTCATTCTTCCCCACCCTACTAATGTTTCATATGAACTATTGTAAAATGAAATTATCATTTTTCAGGTTAATGGACATAAAACTAGCATCCATGAGCCATGCCAAACAAACAAAGGTAAAACAAGTAATTAATTAAATGAGCCCCAACTCACAAAACAAAGTATTGCTGAATATGAAAGAACAAAAAAAAAAAGATTATAAATGAACAAATATTCCTAATACATTATTACCTAACATAACGCTAAGCATTACAAGTTTACTTAAAACAAAGCACGTACAAACATATGTGTAACCACACGTAATCTTATCCTGCTCTATTGAAAATTCCAAAATTAGAGGTTTACACACTTTGATATTTAAATTCAACAAATAAATTAGACCTGTACATAATGACAGAAAAATTTTAAGTTAACTGTAAGATGTGTTCACTGTAAAGTAGAATGCAATTATGAGATTCAATATGTTGCAGTTTATTAGTAAGCTCAAGTATAACGATAATATAGGAAAGCAAATCACATAAGGTATTTCTTTTCACACCCTAATTACCTTTTATCCTGAAAGATTTATCAAACACACAAAGATAGCAAAAGATTGTAAAGCAATGGCATAAGTTAGTCAAAAACTTCAAAAGAGTCGAGAAATCAACAATCTTCCTAATAGAAAGAGAATTATTATGTTAATTGAATAAAAAAGATTTGTCAAGGTACAAACAAGAGGATGAATGGTTCAGTTAAATGCTTCCCTGAGATAAAATGTGTATCAACTGCAAATGAGAAAAAAAGTCATCCATAAAATAATAGAATCTGAGCACAGGGGCAAATATAAGTTTTATTCGTTCCTAGTCAATTAAGGCAATTGATATACACATATATACAAAATACATAAGTAAAATATAGGATATTGGAAATGAATAAGGTTGATTGATGTTTGCGGATGGTATAGAAGAGTCGGACCTACAAGTCCCATAGAGAATCATTAAGCAATAAAAAGAAAATGAATTCCATAACTCATAAAAACATTTCCTTAACCTCATTAAAAATGTCATGATCGCCAAAAGTAACTGCACTGTTTCTGGTGCAAATGCAAAAGCATCAAAAGGGGAAATGATATATACTAGTCTCATAGAGAATCATCAAGCAATAAGAAGAAAATGCATCTTATGCATCATGAAAACATTTCCTTAGCCTCACTAAAAATGTCATGTGCACCAAAAGTACAGGTGCAATGCAAGAGTTTTTAAAGGACTACCCTTCATAAACCAACCCAATCAAGGCAAGTTGTGCAAATTTTAATTTTCAAGTCATGGTTCACCACATTAATTCTACAACAAAACTACCAAGGAAAATCTCATGATACAAGTATATAATTTATGGTTGACAATACCAAAGAAATGGCCTAAGACCATCTCCATTGCTTGCGATAGGAATTAACCACAATGCCCAAACAAAATGGCACTTGAAACGAGTAAATAATTAAAAATAAGCTTTTCACAAAATCACACACAGTGACATTATATCCCAAAAAAAAAAACAATTCTTTCCTAGCAATCAACCGCATTTCATCCTCCTAAGAAATAAAGATATTAAATAGGTTATCGCATGGTGAGAGCTTGGTCATCTGTTAAACTAATTCAAAGGGGAAGTGCAAGGATAAAACCTCCATGTATGCCCACAATTGTCAAATTCATAAAAGGTCACATTTCATCAATTAAATTGTGTTAAGACATACATATATAAAGATAAGAGGAGATAACAATAAGAGAGACATGCTAAAAGAGAATATCCTCAATAATGAGAATATATCATACTAATAAAAAAATATATATATGCTATAAATATTAGACACATGTTATAATACATATATAGTGATAAATAATTCCAATAACTCTAATTAATTCTAGCATTCCCCTACAAGCTTAAGATGATGCTATAAGAAACATTGAGAATTTGTCAATCAAAAAGTGGTAGCTCTCTCACATTACCCACCAATCAGCAACTAATTTTCTTTTTTATTTAATTTTTTAACACAACCTGCAAGCTTCTCCCAACATACATCTCTAAAATCCCAAGCCAAAAATGTCTCAAATCTCAACATTACAGCTCTCCACCATGCCACTGACTGGATTCCTAAATACATAGCACACAATTCTTATATTTTACATATCTATCTCCTAAAGTTTTACATTTACATAAACATCACCCAAATCTTTAATATTACATCAAAAATAGCACTAGCATTATTTTATTTAAAGTGAAATACACATTTTCATGCATAGGGAAAGTGTCATATCTGTAAATATCAAACTTTGGGTGTTAGATATGTAAATGCATAAGAATTGTATGCCATGTATGTAAATTTCCCAAAAAAACTATAGATGTTTACTATAAAATTTGGACAAATTAAATATTTATATAATAATGAACAATTTCAATAACTCTGATAATTCTCCGTGCACACTTCCTCCTGAGAAACAACGACATTAGATAAGCCATCGCATCGTGAGAACATGGACCTTGTTAAACCTAATTACAAGGGGAAGTGCAAGATTAAACATCCATGTAACCCGATAAATCGTGGTAAAGCCTATAAAGACCTAAGAAATTTATAAAAAAAAAAAAGCCCCAACTCCAAAATCTTTCATTGAAGAAAGCGCTATACCCTGTACTCAGAAGATTGAAAAACCCAAGTCGAGGAACAGAAACCGCACAAACACATCTTCGAACAACGGAAGCGACGTCTCGGAAAATATAAGAAAAGGGGCATTTTGTTTTTCTCTAAGAAGTTTCAAAATCGGAGACTAGGTGAAAATGAAAGACAAATAAAAAGGCGAACCAGATTATGAGAAAGGTAAAAGCCAACCCAAAAGCGGAACCCTCCATCCCGGGGGCTTCGGTAAAGCGGCAATGGAAGAGACACTTACAACACTCGAGTGTAGAAATAGAAACCATCGGCAAGTACCTTCTCAGATGAGAACGGAAGCATATTTACTGATTCCAAGAAGAGATAGGGAGCGAGAAAGAGAGAGCGCATGCGCACTGGAGAGGGAGGAGCGGGAAGACGAGAGTGAGGGCCTACCGGACAAGGGCGAATGGAGTTATTTTAACCGGCGAGTGCTGCCATCCTCGGTTGCCACGGCGGATGTACGGGTAGGCTGGAGACGGAAAGTGGTTTTACGAATCGTGCGAGCTCAATAAAATAATTATGAAACAGATGGACACGAAAAAAAAGTCAATAAGATCAATTAATATCAGAAGATAAATAATATTATAGGTGTTATAACATATAATGGATCTATATTTTAAAATTTATGATGAAGAATATAACAATTAAATCTTATATTTATTAAAATTATGATTATCTATATATATATAAGATAAATAAAAATTATAAAAATATTTAAGTATCTATTTTATGAAATTTGAATCATAACCTACAATCATCATAAATCAATAGCTCATATTAATTTAATCTAATATAAATAATGAATTTCAACTTAAAAAAGAGAAACAGGAGGAGATGATATCATCATCTATATTCAAGTAGCAACAAGAGCCCAAAATCTACTGGTCACAATTAATAGAATTAAGCATCGCATTGACAAGCTATAAAATACACGAAAAAGTAACCTCAAAATTAATATAGTCTGCATAAGAAATTAGATATTTGCATAATGATCTTAATATGAATTAAAAAAAGTACCCTTCACTATAGCCTAACCACCATAAGGACATAAAAAATCTCAATTAGTTATATAACTATTCAGAGAAATGGACAAAATGACACCTAACTACCTCTCAAATAAATACCTAAATTTAGACCATATAAACTTCAATTGAACTGTTGGTAAATCTCCTTACCCACCTACCTCTAGGTCTCATGTAGACCTAACACATCCCAAATAAACAAACCTTGAATCCAAACTCGAGCCTAAAAGATGTATCAATTCATCAGATAGAGCTTCCAACTAAACAAATCTTAAACCTAAACTCGAGCCTAAAAGAGGTACCAGTTTGACTTATAGAGCTTTCCTAAGTTTAATTCAATATAATTGAAGATTAGATTGAGCTTCCCCACAGCCTAGCCTCTCAATGAAACTAACTCAAGTGGTCTAGTTTGGCTCTAGTCATTTCTCTCTCCTTTCTAACTCATCAATTCAAGAAAATGAAAGAATATGTAGCAACCCATGATATGGAGAGTGTGGTTGTTATGTAGCATTCTCAATATTATAAATATTCACTTGATATTATTGATCATCTCTTATTGTTAATGGCCAAAAAGTCAAAAATTCACCCCTTTTCCGTGGCTAAAATGGTGAAGAAAAAATGTTAATAAATAGAGCTTTCACTATGTGTTGACATTGTTGGAGAGTTCCTCGTTCATTTACAATCAAAATCCAAACTTGACGCCTCTTCTTGAGCATTCTTCAATTATATCGAATGAGCCCTCAAATCAAATGTGGCCAAGACAATCAATAGGGAAAAGCGAGGCTAAACACAACCTCATCGTGTCTTTGTCTCCTCAAGGCCAAGGTGCTCAATCCTTTAGAACTTTTAGATAGAGTTTTTGTTAAGTAAAATTTAGAAAACTCTGACACAAATCTTTAACTGAGAGTTGACTCCATATACTGCACAATTCACTCTTCCTATTACACAACATTTAAAATAACTCAATAAGTTGCTTAGTTTAGAATTTTAAATCCTTAAAAATGGTTTTAAGTATTAACACTAATCAAGCTTTGCAAATCATCAACATTTTTTGTTCTATAAAGATTGTGGGAAAGACAGAATCATAGTCATCTATTTTAAGGTAGCTTTGATGTTGGTTTGAGATAACATCCAAGATTTTTCCATGTTAAAATTTTATTTGATTTCAATCATCGGATGGTCCATAACTATCCCATCATTTCCCTTGCGATAAAGCCGCGTATGGTTTAATGTAAAAAACACTAGAACTATCAAAGATATGCTAAATGACGTCAATTATTACATAGGCTTGACCATTGGATAAACAATAGACAACTAAGATTATGTTAACAAGTCACTTGTTAACAACTAGCTATGTGATTAGAATAATTTTATATAATGAGTATTTTTAAGCTTTATTAATTCATATAAATTCACAGAACTTAAAACATAAGAAAAATAAATAAATAAATAAATATATATATATATAATATATGACATTTTGTATTTTTTTTAAATGTTAATTATATTTTCTATATTCTAAGTTTTTTAAAATCATTAAAATACTATTAAGATTATTAAATATTTATAAAATGATTAAATGTACTATATTTTGATTTTTTTTTAAATATAAGTGAAGGCATAGAAGAAAGTTTTAATGAAGACATATCAAATATAAACATAAATTAACTCACATTAATCGTCATGTAAACCACATGTTTTCTTAAAAGCATATATATAATTGATATTTTATTAATATATTTTTTAATAAAATACCATGGCAGAAAAAATGATTCTTTTTAAAGTACATGCATAAATACTTTTTATAAATGCACATGCATCCATTAAAAAATTAGAAACAATTATATAAAATCAAAATATGTCATAAAATTAATAAAAACAACATACTTCATTATTACAACCATTAGAGAAAGTATGTATGCATGTTTTATGCACCCAATTTAATTTTAACTTTAATATATAAATTCCTTGTAAGCATATAGGAGGAACTAAGGAAACTAAGATTCTCTAATGTATAAAAGTGAAGTAGCTAGTTGCACTTTTTTTTTTCTTTATAATTATATTGTACAATCTAACTACACATATCTCTTTAGATATTTTTTTCCCACCTATGTTTGGAAGATAAAACTTTAATAATGTATAGGCGGGATTAGGATACAAGACTTTGATAATAATTTCAAGACCTTTATCAACGAGACTAATTAGCACTCACACCTCTTTAGATATTTATTATTTTCTTATATATTTGATTGTAATGAGATTAATTTTTATTTTACATTTTTATTATCTGATTTATAATGACATAAAATTATGATCTTATGATAACTCCTTTAAAGATTATTTTTCTAGACTTAAAATATAAACAACTTTTAATCGATTATACAATCTTGTTTTTTATAAGAAAATTAAATTTATGTCCTCTATCTTCATTGATCATTTCAAACATATATTGTGGACATATGATTAGTAGATTAGTAAGCATGCCATTCATAAAGGTTCACCTCTTTTAAAATATAACAAATAGCTTTACATCACACACACACACTGACAATATATATATATATATATATATATATATATATATATATATATATATATATATATATATATATATATATATATATGTGTGTGTGTAAAATGTATAATGATTGAAAAATTTCACTAAAGCATTTAATCGATATCGAAAAGCAATATGATTCTGAGTCAGGAGTAACCTAGATCAACGCTTAAAATATAATTGAAAACTTTGTGATATTAATCGGCTCCTAAATATGGAGTGTTTATAGTCAAATCGAGCGTCTTGACGAGCCGAATCTAACAAGCCTAAGATCTCCTAATTCTAATTTCATTTGAACATTCAAATACTTAAAATACATCAGATGATCGAATGAATCATTTCGAGCCGTCCGATGGAGTGTTTCAAGATTTTGACTTCAATGACCAAAATGCCCTCTCAAAATCCTATAAATAGGACTCCATTCTTATCATAAAGGGGAGGAGGGAGCTAGAAGCTAACTTGAGAGCCAAGCTAAAGAGAAGAGAGAGCTCCAAAGCTTGAAAATCCTCTAAACACTGACCGCCGACCACCTTTGCCATCAACCACCATCATAGTCATTATTGCGGATCGCCAACCATCGCCGCCGATCATCCTCGCCACCGATCTGGCCGCCGACCACTGTCGTAGGTCGCCGCCGCCGACTATCGCCGGCCATCTCCGCCGGTCATCACCACCACCGACCGTCACCGTCGGTCGCTGACCCCCGTTGTTCATCATCATCAACTACCACTAATAACTGTTACAATCTAAACATGGCTATATAGCTGTTGTTGTCTGATTCTGAGATTCTCATTGTCAGCCCTTCTCATATACAATTATGTAATCCAGTTATCGGGAAAATTTTGTACTATGAAAGTGTACATAGTGGAAGATTTTCTGTTGACGTGATTTTACCCTCTTCCTGAAGTTTTTCTACGTAAAAATCCCGGAGTCTCTTGTTCACTCTTCCAATATCTGTATGTGTGTTGGATTTCACAACAAGACTAAGGCGTAAACTTTTACTCTACCGAATCGATTTTCTAAGACAACAGCTTGACGCCGTCGGAACATTCCCTTTACATCTTCACAATAACTGACTTTATGTTCAAAATAGCACCACCTATATGGTGAAGACAATCTTACTCGAGGAACACATAAGAAGAATGAAGATTCATCAAACTTGATCCTTCATTTTATTGAGACCGAGGGCAACTCTTAATCTCAAAAAATTATACAAATCAATATTCTAGATATCTAATTGATTATCAGTTCGAGAAGCAAGTCAGTAATACTAATGAGAAAGACAAAGGTCAAGGAGCAACTTTGGCTATAAGCTCAAACAAATATTTTGATTTGACTCATTCTACGCAAGTTAACGTCGTCGAGCGAAGACTATGACAAACAACCTCGGATTGGTCAAAACTTCGCACCTACTCCTCATAGGTTAACGTCATCGAGCGAAGACTCTGACAAACAACCTCGGATAGGTCAAAACTTCATACATACTCCACACAGGTTAACGTCATCAAGCAAAGACTCTGAGAAACGACCTCAGATAAGTCAAAACTTCGCACCTACTCTACACAAGTTAACGTCATCGAGCGAAGACTTTGACAAACAATCTCGGATAGGTCAAAACTTCAGACCCACTCTACACAGGTTAACGTTATCGAGCAAAGACTCTGACAAACAACCTCGGATGAGTCAAAAATCCTCAGCGGATTCAATTCGACATCTTCCACACAAGTTAACGTCATCGAGTAACACTCTGACAAGCAACCTCGGATGGGTAAAAAATTCTCAGTGGATTCAATTCGACCTCTTCCATACAGGTTAACGTCATCGAGTAACACTCTGACAAACAACCGGATAGATAAAAATCCTCGATTCAATTGACCTCTTCCATACAAGTAAACGCCATCAACACTTTGACAAACAACCTGGATGGGTTGATTCGATTCAACCTCTTATGCATTATTATCAAATAATATTTTGACAAACAACCTCGGATGGGTCAAAAATCCTCAACGGTTCCATACAAGTTAACGACATCAAGTAATATCATGAAGAATGATACTCAGAGATTATCTAACAGACTTTCTGAGTTGTTCGAAGGATGGTTCCTAATTGACATTTCCCCGCCATCTTGGCAGTTGTCAACTGTTAAACCATCCATCGGAGTTTCAAGAAATTCAATTTTCTACAAGAAGAAGTAGAAACTACGAGTCTTGAACGCCTCCAAACCCGATCGGTCCGAATGGATACCTCTTGGCAAACAGCTCGCCAGATGAACTACGCCTTGGAACACCTTCAATCCCGATCGGTCCGACGGTGAGCGCCTCTTTTCGAGGGAAAATCGAGCATTATCAGATAAACCACGGCCTTGATCGCCTCAACCGGCCGATTCAACGAGACAATTGACACCTCTTCGAGGGAAAAGCGGCCTCATCATGAACTACGGGCCTTGAACACCTTCAAACCCGGTCGACGGCGAGGGCACACTTCTTCGAGAAAAAAGAGCCTAATGATGAACTGGTCTTGAACGCCTTCAAACCCCCGGTCCGACGGACGTTGACTCTTCGAGAGAAAATTGAAGCTCATCGTATGAACCACGCCTTGATGCCTCCGGCCCGACGAGGATAGTTGACCTCTTCGAGGGAAAACCGCCTCGCCATATGAACTACTGCCTTTGATCGCCTCCAAACCGGTTGGTCCGACAGGACGTACGCTCTTTCAAGGGAAAACCGAGTCTCAGTATGAACTACGGCCTTGATCGCTTCCAAATCTAGTCGGGTCCGACGAGGACGCCTCTTCGAGGGAAAACGAGCTGTGATGAGCGGCCTTGATCGAAAAGCGAATGACCTTCTCTTAAGAAAAAAGGTCAGAATTTCGCTGACAAAAGAAAGAAAAAAAAACCTTTTTACTTTAGCCCTTAGATAATTTCTCATCCAACGTAGAAGAACACTAAAGCATATGGGAGTTGTGTCTCCTTACTTGACCATAGGGAGGTTTTTATACATCCACTATAGGGGGAAAGAGAATAAATTTTAAAAAAAAACTTCATCTCCTCATTATAACATTTAATTAAAAAAAAACCTCTCATCATTATGACATTTAATTAGAAAAAAAATCCTCTCCTCATTATGACATTTATTTTTTTTTTTAAAAAAACTCTCCTCATTATGACATTTAATTAAAAAAAACTTTATCCTCATTATGATATTTAATTAAAAAAAATCTCTTTGCTCATTATGACATTTAGTTAAAAAAAAAAAACTCATCTCTTTCAACACTAAATGTCGATATATATAATAATCAAATAAATAAACATTAATAATTAGTTAGTTAATAAATAAATTAATACATATAACATATTAAATTACAAATCAATAAGTAAAAGTTATATTATATTTTTTTGGATGAAATAAGTAATGTCATCCAAAAATAAGAGGGCAACTAATATGACATTAAAAATTCCACTAAAGACGAATCTGATGTGAATATGATTCGAGTCAAGAGTAACCCGATCAAGTGCTTAAAATATAATTGAAAATTTGATATCGACTCCCTAAATATTGAGTGTTTATAGTCAAATCAAGCATCTTGACGAGCCAAATCTAACAAGCCTAAGATCTCCTAATTTTGACTTCATTTGAACATTCAAATACTTAAAATACATCAAATGATCAAAGGAATCATTTCAAGCCGTCCGATGGAGTATTTCAAGATTTTGACTTCAATGACAAAAATGCCCTCTCAAAATCCTATAAATAGGACTTCATTATTATCATAAAGGAGGAAAAGCTGGAGGCTAAAGAGAAGAGAAATTTTGAAAATCCTCCAAGCACTGGACGGTTGCCGAACACCTGTTGGCCAATATCACTGCGCCGTTTATTATCGCTGCAACCATCATCGCCGCATCTCCGCTACCATCGCTCGCCGCTGCCAACCACCGGTTGGTCCCATGCTATCGACCACCGTCACCGCCATTATCGCCATTACTATAATCATCATCGTATCAACCATCGTTGTTGTCATCATCGCTGACCAGCTGCGTTACCGCTGCTGACCATTATCGCTGGCCGCCATCATTATCGCCGCCATCTCTCACGGTAATCACCACCGTAATTATTACCGCTTGGTCATGAATTGTACCATCATCAATTCACCATCAAATAACTTAACCATGGCTATATAACTGTTGTTGTCGATCGGATTCCCATTCCTCTTATCATATACAATTTTGTAATCGATCAAAAAAATTTTTTTCAAAATACATAGTGGAAGATTTTATCTGGCAGCGTGTTTTTTTACCCTCTTCCTGGGATTTTTCTACGTAAAAATTCCGGAGTCTCTTGTTCACTCTTCAAATATGTGTGTACGTGCTGGATTTCACAACAAGGCTAAGGCGTAAACTTTTATTTTACTACAACTGATTTTCTAGCACGCAATAATATATATATATATATAGGGAGTCTCATGCTAGATAAATTAAAAAAATTACATTGGCCTATGTATTGTATACCTTATGTAAGTCAAACTACCCTTGCTTTAATGCAAGGTTTTAAGTCCTACATTTTTAAATAAAACAACTGCTTTATTTTGCATAGCATTCAAAGTTTGATGACATGCCTTTCAAAATGATTAGGTGATTTAGATGATAGTCACTTCTAAACAAAATTGATCACATTCTTATTAAAATCTTAAAGTTTAATCTTTTGAAACCATTTTTGAATTGAATACACCATCATAACTTTCATTGAGAGATTTTCTTAGGTTAAGTCATCTAAGATGTAAATAATCATAAAAACTTTTTTTTTATATTCCTTGCACTAGGTAGGAGAAATTATTTTAAATATATTTTCTAATTACTATATATTTATCTTTAGAACTTGTGAAGTGCTTGCCTTCCACCCATCGAGGTAATATGATACTTTCCTTCACTACGCATTCACAAGATAAATGCATAAATTGCTTTCTATTTGAACACATAAGAGATGTATCTATCTTTTAAGATTCTTTCCCTTATAGTGACTAGTAAAACTTTGGTTGAAAATGCATTCCGATAGTAAAAACATCAATCGGTAAAAATTTGACATGGTTTTCAAACGGATTTTTTGTCGGAATATTTTTTTGGGATGAATCGACAGACTGACCCATAGGAAGCTCCGCCAGGAAAAAACTCTCACTGGAAATTTCAGACAGGCTTGGTTCACTAGAAATTCCCTCGGAAATCTTACTATCAGAGATTGTCAAACTGTTAGAAAGATCACAATAGTTTGTATCGACCTTAGCAATGAAAAATCCATCAAAAATATGTTGGAAATCTATATAGATTTGAAAAAAAAATGAAAGAGTTGCTTATATGTTCTAATTTTTACACTTGCAAAAAACTAAACAATCACTACATAATTAATCATTAAAGAACTTTGATATGATCACAGCAATCTCAAAAGAAATTCATCTAATTTAAACAGATGATTTTAAACAAAATTTTGCAAACATAAGTTTCAAACAATAAACATTACGCTGAAATGTTTACTACTGAAGTTAAACATATAAAAACAACATGATTTTAAACAAAAATCTAAAAGTATAGATAGATAATATGATATGCAAATAGAGAACTACTGATCATTGATCTGCTCATCATCGTTGTCATCCTCCTCCTCTACAATTGGCTCTTTTCCCTTCCGACTCTCTCGACACATCTTCTCCATCTTGGCTTCCAAAGCAATCATCTGGTCTTCCATTTGTGCATTTATCCGAACCTCGATGTTCTCGGTCATTGCAGCAACAAGCCTTATGACAAGCTCGTTGATAAAATCATTGCTCGTTCTAGAGAATGAGTGGTGTGCATCGTATGACAAATTTTGCAAACCTAAGCCATATATTTACATTATTTTTAACTCTGTGGCTTGAATTTAGGTGCTCTATAAAATTTGCATTCAACATTTATTACATTATTCTTGTAGTACAACATACAATCATTGATACAATACTCTATCTTTTTTGTGCTCAAATAAAATTTTTACACCAACTTCTTTATTTTATACAGGTCTTCTAGAACTAATTTTTTTGGGGTTTGTCTCTTTAAGCAACCCTGCAAATTGATTAAAACATTCATGTGATATATTATATTCAATTTTGATTATTGGCATTCTTACGACCATAAAAAGTTTAGTGTAGTTCATGCAACTTTTTCATAGTGGTCGTTATACTACATTTAGCATGTCGTAGAATTTTTGAGCTTCTTTTTAAGTTGTTTCTTTTTCTAACTCCCACAAACTCAGCTCTTGCAATATGAAAGATCATATTTTTGCAATATTATTTAGAATCATGTTCAATCTAAGGCCGTGCATAACTCGTTGAGGCTCATGCATTGACATTAATATGTGTCTAGAACTCATCACGTGAAGTCCAAAAACAATAATTTCATTGGAAATCTCTACGATAAAGATCTAATTAGACTTCACCTAGCATCAAGAAAACTTGATTCTTATGTTTCACACATGGACATCGGAACTTTCCTTCTGAAAGATAAATAGGGAGTTGAGATGTCACATGTACAAAGTGTTCAACACCATTCAAAAATTCGTTAGTTAATCCTTTTCATCTAGAAGCAACCTATTGCATATCTATGATCGTTCGCTACAAATATCTATATACTGTATAGATTAAGAAGTGTGAAGGCTATATATACATTCTATGTAAATTTTATAATTAATAATGACTACATAAGTAATACCCAATACAACATAAGTGTCTAAGGTTGTAATTTAGTTTGCCCTAACTATTAAATTATTTGAGATTCTTAATTTGGCTGTTTTGGATTCTGAAAATTCTGGTTTAAAATATTTCACGAAAAGTTTATTTGTCTTTTGCTGAAAATGCTAAAACGGAAAAGGAAATGGAGCTAAAACGCAGCTTTCAAAAGACACTATTCAAACGGGTATCAAAATTAAAAATTCACGCTCTCAAAAGCAAAACGCACTAAAAAGCCCTCCCAAACGAAGCCTTAGTCTATACCGATTAGTCAAACCTAAAGCTGATCGCCGAGATCAAGGGAAATTAGTGGAGTGGAGAGCTCGGACAAAGAGAGTGAATTTTGTGTGTCATGAGCAGAAGACACAGGATCTGCAGGTGTAATTTAAAGACTAATTTGAGATCGCAGTGAAAGTAAAATAAAAGTTATATGATTTCAACACTAAACATGATTATAGATATATTCAAAACATTGTGATGAACAATGTACCTCTAATTTGGTAAATTTTAATTTTGATAATTTTACATTCTCTAAACAATTGTTCATACTAGCCTATAATAACCCAATTAAATTTTTTATGAAATTATATACAATATAGATTGTCAAATATATATGTATATATTTATCAAAAAGTGTTAAACATGAGCAATTAAGCACTTAAATTTAATTGAAAAATGCATAATCCAAATATCTCAAATTAAAATTTTAATCAAAAAGTAAACTCTAACATAAATGATGTTAGACCTAACTCTAAATAGATTACGTAATGTGAAATACATGAATTTTAAATAAGCATCAACAAAATCTAGGCTAGATATTAGAAATTTTTTCAAAAACATCAAATTCATTAAAATGAATAAATGAAAGCACTACTAAACAACTCCACTAAGTCGTTTTGGGCCTGATTAGAATGCGATAAAAGAAAATACAGAAATAATTAAAAAGATTACTTTATAGTTGTTTGGTTGAGCTTTACAAATACACGACTTTCAGATTTTTTGTTTGGTTGATAAAATGTAATGAAAGTAAATTATAGGTTTGACGTCGGCTTCTTGATCAGGGTGGTGGTGGCGTGACCAGCGGGATGGCGGGCAGCTGAAGCGGCCGGTAGCTGCAAGAAGCGCAGGCGGCTGGCTGATGGCGGGGCACGTGGCGGTAAGGCGGCCGTACGGGCCCAGTGGGCCGGCGCCACGGCCCAGATCACTTTTTATTGCTCAGATTTGGAATCCAGATTTGGGCGAATTCCAAATACACTCAAACTGCCCTATCTGGTGTATTTCAAATGCCTCAAATAAATACAATGTATTTGCTTTACTCATACAAAAATTAATAACGACGTAAAGTGAATGCAATACACTCACTTTACTTGCAACCAAATAGCCCCTAATAAGAGAAAGTGGTTTACTTTCGATTTCATGAAGAAATCGGATGAAAACAAGTGCTTTGGAGGAGATTTGATGTTCCCTAGCTCACCATCACCTTAGCGTGAGAGAGAATGAGAGGGAGAGAGAGAGAGAGAGAAATGTCGAGGGAGAAAAGAACTAGGGGTTGGACATCGGTTTACCAACCCTTAATAAATCAGCTTTCCAGGGGAATTTCGGATGGACCATCCGCCAAAACTTTTTTCAAGTGAATTTTCAACCGAAAATTCCACTGAAC
Organism: Cymbidium sinense; assembly: GCA_021442155.1. Lineage (NCBI taxonomy): Eukaryota > Viridiplantae > Streptophyta > Magnoliopsida > Asparagales > Orchidaceae > Cymbidium > Cymbidium sinense. The sequence goes on from CM038226.1 coordinate 108,120,540, forward strand.
TTAAGTAAACTTTGCACTGTCATTTTTTCAATAGGAATTTTCTTTGAAAATTTCGATTGTAATTCGTCGGTTAGTCTGTCAGTAATTTCCCATGAAATAATCTACTGGTATTTTTTATGCAGTGGTATATATATATATATATATATATATATATATATATATATATATATATATATATATATATATATATATATATAAATAAGAAGTCTATTATAATATAAAGTGCTTATTTTATAAACAAAGAAATGAAAGATTGAGTTTCTCCAATTACTTGTGTGCTTGTGAACATTCTTTGTTGAACTGAAGGTCTTCTTTAGTGATGGTGGTACTTATAATTGATAAAGAAATAACAAAGATTGGAAGATTGCATGATGAAATATTGCTTATAGTAGCAATCCTCTAGATGTTTGATGGATCTCATTCATATTTTCTATTCTTCTTTAAACCTCACATTTAGGATTTCATCTATAATATTGCCTCAGTGGTTAGCATAAGGTTGGGTCAAAATTAATATTAAGAATAGAACTAATATTCCTTATATTCAAGTCATTAAGGATATGTATTATGGAGCTATCACTTGTGTTTAAACACAAGGAGGATTGACCAAATATTTTTCTATTTCAGCTGGATTACATCAAGGATTGGCTTTAAGTCTATATCTTTTTTGCTTTAGTTTGGATGTTCTTATTTGACATTTACAAGAGGATGTACTTTGGTGTATACTTCTATTGATGATATTCTTCTTGTTGATAAGACCAGAGAGAGAGTTTAAGAAAAACATGAAGAATGGAAGCCCACCTTTGAGTCTAAAGGCTTTTGTTTGAGTAGATCTAAAACTGAATACATGAAGTGTAGTTTTTATTGTAGAAAATCTAGTGGCAAAGTGGTGACAATGGTTGATCAAGTCATTAAAATGAGTGAACGTTTTAGATTTCTTGGGTTTATTGTTCAAAGTGATGGTGATATAGACGGGGATGTCATTAGTAGAATTCAAGTTGGATGGTTTAAGTGGAAAAATGCATCGGGCCTATTATGTGATAGAAAAGTACTGCTTAGACTTAAGAGTAAATTTTATAAGATGATAGTGAGACCTGCAATACTTTATGATGTAGAATATTGACCATTAAAAGAGAAATATAAAATTAAGTTAAGTGTCATAGAGATGTGAATGCTCAAGTGGATGAGTGGTTGTACACTTAGAGACAAAATGAGAAATGAATATATACGTGATAAGGTTCGAATAGCTCTAGTGGTAGATAAGATTAGAGAGAATTGTCTTACATGGTTTGGTTACATTAAATATCGGCCATCCAATGACCTAATTAGGAGAATAGTTGTATTAGATTTGACCTATGTTAAGAAAGGTAGAGGTAGACCTTAAAAGACTTAATTAGCAGGTATAAATAGCGACCTTGATTTATTAGGATTAAATGAGACTATGACACTTAATATAACAAATTGGAGAAAAATGATTCATATAGCCAACGTTATGTAGTGGGATAAAAGATTGTTGTCATTGTTGTATGCTCATATCTATCTACATACACTTTATCAAATCTATCTATTTTGCCTTGTCCATGATAGTTGCGCTAAGAGGAAACTTCAAACTATTATTTGCGAAAAAGCTATATAAGCCATCTTGAACATTAGAGTGTGGTTAATTTTTAATATTATTAATTTCTCTATTTTTTTATTTCTATGAGTTTTACCTTTTGCTTGCTTATTTGATTTAGTTATCTACTACCATAATAAAATTGAGATACAATTCACTAAAGTTGTGATCAATTATAGTATTTTGTGCGAGCTTCTCAGTTCCCTTAAAATATTTTAGAGTTCTCACTTCTTCTAGAATCTTAGTTATGGATTACTGAGCTTTACTTAAAAAAAACATATGTGATTTATTGATCAGAAATATACACTGTTATAATTTGCTAATAGACTCCACCTCATCAAATATAAAAAACAATATGCATGTTTTCTACATTTGATAATAATAGTTAATTGAATAAAGTATACAATGAAAAAACATGCATCTTCATGAATATTTGCACCTATAATATCAATTGTATAATATATCAATATATCTCTTTAATAATTAAGATAAAAATAGATTAAGCATATTTTATGATTGAGATTAATCTATTGGCTCACTTACTGAGTTCATCCCCTCCTTTGGCATCTGATTTATTGAGGTTTATACCACTGTTGTTTATTTTTTATTTTTTTAAAATGAAATACATATTTTCATGCAAAAGAAAATATTAGATATGTAAATTTATAAGAGTTGTGTTGTATGTATGCAAATATTTGTTTATTTTTATTTTTTCAGATTGATGCTGTGAGTTTTTAATAGTTTATGTATATTTAATTCCTCTATGATGTTTTTGTAATTTTAATTTATTGAGTTTTGATTCATACTCTCAAAAATTATTATTATTTTTTTTTGACATAAGAAAAAATGGGCAGGTAAAAAGAAAATGGGACGTCAACTTTTTTTTAATTAAATTGGCGTACACATTTATGTTTTTATTATATATTTTCTCATTGCTTTTTTTTTATTTTGCTTTTCAATAAATAGCGCACTAACGCCAATTTAATTATAAATATAAATAATTTATAATCGATTGTACAATCAAATTTTTTATAAGAAAATTAAATTTATGTCCTCTCTCTACATTGATCATTTCAATATAAATAAAGAAAAAGCTCCATTTATACTTTAGTAGATGTTGTGGACATATGATTAGTAGATTACTAAGCATACCATTCATAAAGGTTCACCTCTTCTAAAATATAACAAATAGCTTTACATCACATACATTGGCCTATGTATTTTATACCCTATGTAAGTCAAACTACCCTTGCTTTAATGCAAGGTCATAAGTCATACATTTTTAAATATAATGTTGACCTCCACATATGCGACAAAAGTCGAAAGTTTCTGACAAGTCGATTTCGAATCAATAAGACTAAATCGAAATGAAATACACTCGATGATACCAAAAATCAATCGAAATGACCTTTGATTGATGAATGGATATCGCCATCGTCGAACGCCAAAATGATCGAATATAAATATTCCAACGGTGAACCCATCAATGATCAAATAACGAACGATATATCGTAGGGAAGCTGCTGTTTGACGACTTCCGATGAACCGAAAGTGCCATTAACTTCAAAACATCAAATATATCAAACGGATCATTCACCATCACCCATACCAGTCTACGGCATCGAATGGTTGGAGACAAGATACGCATTTTTGAACTAAAATTCTCAATCGACGCCGATAACCAAATGACTGACATTTAAAAAGCGGCTATCAGATCCAAATATCTAATCTAAAATTGATATATATATATATATATATATATATATATATATATATATATATATATATATATATATATATTAACTATATGATTTTGTTATAATAAAATTCAGATTAGAATTGATTAAATACTTAAATATAAAAAAAAAATCATATATACATCCTCATTTCTACAACCCTAACTTCCAATTCACAGTTCTATACCCACTTAGACGAACGCACAGAGACATTCGTTCGTCCCTCTCACAGCCCTCGGTTCGTCCTCTAGAAGCCGCGAGCCCGATTTCCTCCCTCACGACTTCTTTCTCATTCGGTTTCCTTCTACCATAAGTATGATCCTTCCTCAACCGCTTCCGCTCGTTCGTCCGCCAAAAATCGAAAGCACTCGTTCGATTTTCTTCCTCTCCCTAAACCGCACACGCGAACACTGGTTCCATTCCCCTCAACAACTGCACGGGTTCTCCGATTCACACAAGCATTCACCCCTTCCCTCTCCGTTTGTCTCTACCAAGACCGAAAGCCCTCACTTTCCTCTCAGGTAGGCTCCATATGAAATTCCTCTTTTTCCCGTACTCTCTCGTTCTTCCTGTCTCCATTCAAGCCCCGAGCAGCCTTCCTCCCGTTGCCGCCTGAGTCAAATCGTAAGCCCTATACACTTCGCCGGCTTTCCCTTTTCACAAAAGAGGCTAGACGAGAGGCAACTCCCTTATCAAGCAATTCCTCTAGGTTTAATCAGCATCCTCCTACATCGCTTTAAAGTCGTTGATTAGTTATATTGACTTGCAAACTTATTATTGTGGCTAGATGTGCAAAGAAACATGTGCATGAAAATTATATATATATATATATATATATATATATATTTGTTTTATACCGGAATGAAGATCTCGTGATGAGATGAAAATCGATCAAGGTGTTTCAAGAATCTCGCCATCAAGACGCTGACAAGTTCAAAAAATTATTAGATGTGACGCTCTTATGTCAAAATATTGCCAAAATTTAGACTAAATTTTAGGACTTATAAAAGAAATGGAGAAATGAATCAATATTTATATATATAAAATTCAATCACATCAAAATAAAATAATATAAAATGAAATTCAAGTATGTTAAGTCGTAAAATTTTATAAGAGACTTAATGCGGATTTGAAATAATTTGGAGGCTCGATCTTCTTCACTTCTTCAATGGACAATTAGAGTTTTGCAAGCCCATGAAAGAAATCAAATAACATAATAATAAGAATCACTCAAGCCTCCAATTTATGAAAATAAAAGGAAACGTGGAGTTCTTTACTTCATTCTATGCCAATTCTGCTCCACATACGAATATAAGACATAAAGTCTTAAAATAAACAGATTTATAAAATTGAGATTAAATATGTTCAATAAATATTATCATCATGTGAAAATATATTAAATAAAAGTGAATTTAGTCACTTAGTTTATTACTAAAATGAAAGCTGAGTCTATTGCTTTATATGTTAAAACAAAATTGCTCAAGGTAAAATTAGAGATGAATACTTGACTCATAATGGATTGATAAAAAATTTAAATAAAAATGGAACTTAAAGTGGAGTAAAAGATAGGGTAAGATTGGGTTTGATAATTCAAATATGAGCAAGAACATAACTTGGATGTTTGCCATTGAGCCTAATTATGATTTATTCCATAAATGTTGAAGTTACAATATCTTATTCTGAGTAAAAAATATATATAATTTCAATTGAATACAATCAAGCTTGGAGAATGAATATGAAGCTTGATAACTCATCTACGAGCAAATGTGGATTTCAATATTTCATAAGCTATTATGAACAAGAATTATCATTGATTATTCCAAATATCAAGATCTTGAACAATAACAAGCGTTACAAAGCTGCTCGATTAATAAATAAATTAAGGTTTAATTCACATTAAGCAAGTTGAGAAGTGTCGATAAAATTTAAGTAAGACACATAAAGAATTTGTTACATAATCAATAACTATGAATATAATTCTTACAATGTGCTTTAAATGATCTAAGAGAAAAATCTAATAGGATTCATAATCAAAATCACAAGACGCTTATAGTAAGCTTGAAAGCTAACATTCAAATATAAATACAATTCAAGCATGACTTAAGCAACAAGAAATATATTTAATAAACTAAGTTGAAAGATGTATAATAGCTTGTCTATGGGTGAGAATGAAAGTTGAATATGATGAAAGAAAAATATAAAATCCTATTAATATGCATAAGCTAAATAGCCGTTCTATTTTTGCTATCATGTTAAGTATAAGCAAAGTTATACTACTTTGAATCGAAAATATAAAGTTGAAATCTTCATCATCGAATTTGCAATTCTTACATAAAGTAGTAAGACGATACCAAATTAAATGATACAAATTACGCTCCTTCAATCCAAAATTAAGAATTTCATTCTAATATGATATTCAAAAATCAATAATTTTATTAATTAGATGAAATTATCTAAGTTATAAATACTTGCATGTACTTAGATATAGAAATTTAGAGTGCAAATTTTAATATCTGAAAAGACTGTGTAGGCTAAGTTAGAATAAAATAAAAATTAAAATTAATCTCATGATTTAGAAATAAAATTATCTGAATTGTTAAACACTCGCATTGGCTCCGACACTATGCTAAATGCTTAAACTTAGTGTCTGAGGAAGCTGCGTTGCTTTCCAGTTTGGTCTTAGGACCGGGTCCGGGTTAACAAAATCTAAAAATCTAATAATAATATTATAAGAATTATAACTCAATAAGATATCTAAGAAGCTAATCCTATCACATGATAGTATATTTGATCCTCTATTATTAAACTAATAGAGTTGACAATATCTGAAATAATAAATTAAATGATCAAACAATACATCCAGATTTATTGAATTGAGATTTCAACCGAGGACTTTCATCAAAATGTGATTATAATCTCAGATCAAATTAACTTAAATCAAGTGTCAACCCAAATGTAAGATCAGATAAATCATTAAGTTATAAATGAAAAAAATGAAAATCATCAATTTAAAAACATAAAACTAAAACCCAATCACATTTCGTAATTGTTTGCTAAAGGCGACAAATTAAGAAAACTCTAGCTTATAAAAGAGCCAAAGTCAAATCAAGTGTATTTCTATATTTACTCTCAATCAATCTCATACAGAGCTACCATTAATCGACCGCTTGTTTAATAAGAGCTATATATATATATATATGATATAATTACGATCGAGTCCTCGATCGAAATTGCCGCCAATGATACCATTATATTATGATCACGACTTTATATATCCCCAATGACTCAGATATTGAGATGTGAATCATGGATATATATCGATAGGCAAAAGAGCTTATGTCAAGGTAGACTGCTCGCCTTCTAGAAATACCACCCAAAGTCTACAGGATTTCTTGACAACACAACCCTAGTCGATAGGATCCTTCAATCGTGGCCGACCACCTCTTCACTAGTAGACTAGGACCACGATACCGGATGAAGAAATCATGGGATCTAGACGGCACGCCATCATTCAACCATCCGCTTTAAGTTAAATAATGATGATTTCATAAATACCAAATTTTATACTCCACATCGCTACTATATGCTACGATTGATCTAACATAAATTTAATTGAAAGTTCTCAAAGATTGAGATGTAATTAATTATAGCATCATAAAGCCTAGAACTAGTTCTAAAGTTCTCACAAAATGAGGTAAAATCTCTGGTAGTGTCTTATCTACTATTCCATAGTTCTTAAAATTTCTAACACATAAATCATAATCAATTTTAATGTAGGTGAATAATTTATAGCATTTAAAGCTTGTTGACTTGCTTTTCAAAATGATTTGGTGATTTAGATGATAGTCACATCTAAACAAAATTGATCTCATTCTTATTAAAATCTTAAATTTCAATCTTTTGAATCCATCTTTGAATTGAATACACCATCATAACTTTCATTGAGAGATTTTCTTGGTCTAAGCCATCTAAGATGTAGATAGTCATAATTTTTTTTTAATATTCCTTGCACTAGGTAGGAGAAATTATTTAAAATATATATTTTAATTACTATATATTTATCCTTAGAACTTGTCAAGTGCTTGTCTTCCACCTATTGAGGTAATATGATACTTTCCATCACTAAGAGTTCACAAGATAAATGCATAAATTGCTCTCTATTTGAACACATGAGAGATGTATATCTATCTTTTAAGATTCTTACCCTTATAATGACTCTAGCTAGAATCAGCATTTAGATCTTTGAGTCATGTTATATTTTCGCCTTTCTGCGTCAGCTATTTGCTATATCATATGTTATGTTGACCATTTATGTATTTTATATATATATATATATATATATATATATATATATATATATATATATATATATATATTTGCAGATTTCCAATTGATGATTTGTACATGGTAAAACTTTAGTTGATAATGCATTTCGATAGTAAAAAAATCAATCGGTAAAAATTTGGCATGATTTTCAGATGGATTTTTTGTCAGAATATTTTTTTGGGATGAATCGACGAATTGACCTGTGGGAAGCTCAGCCAAGGAAAAAACTCTAGCCAGAAATTCACCGACAGAAATTTCCAGTGCATAGTCCACTAGAAATTTTTGATAGGCTTGGTTCGCTAGAAATTCCCTCAAAAATTTTACTGTCAGAGATTGCCAAAACTATTAGAAAGATCACAACGGTTTGTATCGAACTTAGCAATGAAAAATCCATTAGAAATCTGTTGAAAATCTATATAGATTTGAAAAAAAAAATGAAAGAGCTGTTTCTTTGTTCTAGTTTTTACACTTGCAACAAACTAAACAATCACTACATAATTAATCATTACAGAACTTTGATATGATCACAACAATTTCAAAAGAAATTCTTATCATTAAAAAAGATGATTTTAAACAAAATTTTGATAACATAAGTTTCAAACCATAAACATTACGCTGAAATATTTAGTACTTAAGTTAAACATATAAAAAAACATGATTTTAAACCAAAATCTAAAAGTATAAATAAATAATATAATATACAAATAGAGAACTACTGATCATTGATCTACTTATCGTCGTCACCCTCCTCAGCCTTCTCCTCTACAAATGGCTCTTTCCCCCTTTGATTTTCTTGACACATCTTCTCCATCTTAGCTTCCATAGCAATCATCCGATCTTCTATTTGTGCATTTATCCAAACTTCCATGTTCTCGGGCATCGTAGCAACAAGACTTATGACAAGCTTATCGATAGAATCACTGTTCTTCTAGAGAATGAGTAGTGTGCATCGTATGATAAACCCTGCAAACCTAAGCCATATGTTTGCATTGTTTTCTACTCTATGGCTTGAATCTAGGTGCTGATGTACTTCGTTCCAGTTACGTATTACTCTATTTATTTGATGGTCAACATACAATCATTGATGGAAAAGTCTATCTTTTTTGAGCTCAAATGGAATTTTGACACAAATTTCTTTAATTTATACATGTCTTCTACAACTAAATTTTTTTGGGTTTGCCTCTTTAAGCAGCACTGCAAATTGATTAAAACATTCACATGATATATTAAATTCAATTTTGATGCTTGACATTCTTACAATCACAAATAATTTAGCGTGATTTGTGCAACATTCTCTTGGTGGTCGTTGTACTGCATTTAGCAGATCATAGCTTTTTTTAGGTAGTTTCTCTTCTCTAACACCTGCAAACTCAACTCTTGCAGCATGAAAACTCATATCTTCTTAATTTCATCTAGAATCATATTCAGTCAAAGGCCATGCATAACTAATTGAGGCTCATCGGCATCAATATGTGACTTGAACTCACCATGTGAAGTTCGAAAACAATAATTTGGTTGGCAACCTCTACGATAAAGTTCTAATTAGATTTCATTTAACATTAAGAAAGTCTGATTCTTGTGTTTCACACATGGACATCGGAACTTTTCTGCTGAAAGATAAATAAGGTGTTGACACATATACAAAGTGCTCAACACCATTCAAAAATTTGTCAATTAATCCTTTTCTGTCAAGAAACAACCTATTGTATATCTATGATCGCTCACTTCAAATATCTATATACTGTATAGATTGAGAAGTGTGAGGGCTATATTCATATTCTACGTAAATTATATAATTAACAATGACTACGTAAGTAACAACCAATACAACATAAGTGTCTAAAGTTGTAATTAAGTTTCCCCTGACTATTAAATTATTTGAGATTCTTAATTAGTCTATGCCGATTAGTCAAACTTAAGGCCGATCACTAAGATCAAGGGAAATTAGGGGAGCGGAGAGCTCCGACAAAGAGAGTGGATGTTGTCTGCCATGAGCAAAAGACACATGATTTGTAGCAACTAATTAGAAATTGCAGTGAAAGTAAAATAGAGGTTTATTTTAACACTAAACATGATTATAGATATATTCAAAATATTGTGATGAACAATATACCTATAATCTGGTAAATTTTAATTTTGATATTTTTACATTCTCTAAACAATTGTTCATACTAGCCTATGATAACCTAATTAAATTTTTCATGAAATTATATACAATATAGATTGTCAAATATATATGTATATATTTATTCAAAATTGCTAAACATGAGCAATTAAACACTTAAATTTAATTGAAAATGCATAATCCAAAAAGCTCAAATTAAAATTTTAATCAAAAAGTAAACCCTAACATAAATGATCGTAGAACTACTTCTAAATAGGTTACATAATGTGAAATACATGAATTTTAAACAAGTATCAACAAAATCTAAGCTATAAATTAGAAATTTTAAAAACTTTAAATTCATATTTCTAAGAATGAATAAATGAAATCACAACTAAACAGTTCTACAAGCAAGAGAAAGTTGTTTACCTTCAATTTCAAGGAAAAATCAGCTGAAAAAAATGAGTGTTTTAGAAGAGATTTGACGTGCCCTAGATCGCCCTTGCTATTGCCCGAGAGAGAGAGAGAGAGAGAGAGAGAGAGAAATGTCGTGCGAGAAATGGAGTAGGGGTCGGGCATCGGCTTGGCGACCCCTAATAAATCAGCTTTCTAGGGGAATTTTCCATGGACCATCCGCCAAAAATTTTTCCGGTTAAATTTTTAACAGGAAATTCCACTGGACTTAAGTAAACTTGGCACCGTCATTTTTTTCAATGAAAATTTTTGTTGAAAATTTTCTATTACAAATCCGTCAGTAATTTCTCATGAATTAATCCACTGGTAATATCTATTTTTTCCTATAGTGATATATATTATTCTTGTAAATAGGAAGTTTATTATAATATGAAGTGCTTATTTTACGAACAAAGAAATGGAAGATTGAGTTTCTCCAATTACTTGTGTGCTTGTGAACTTTCTTTGTTGAAGTGAAGGTCTTCTTCAGTGATGGTGGGACTTATCCTCGATAAAGGAATAACAAAGACTGGAAGATTACACGATGAAGGACTGCTTGTAGTAACAATCCTCTATGTTCTTATTTAAACCTCACATTTAGGATTTCACTTATAATATTGCCTCAGTGGTTAGCATAACATTGGGTCAAAATTAATATTAAGAAGAGAGTAAATATTCCTTATATTCAAGTCATTAAGGATATGTACGCTAGAGCTATCACTTATGTTTAAACACAATGAGGATTGACCAAATATATTTCTATTTTAGTTGAATTACATCGAGGATGGGCTTATCTTTTTGCTTTAGTTTGGATGTTCATATTAGACATTTACAAGAGGATGTACCTTGGTGTATGCTTTTCTTGACGATATTCTTCTTGTTGATAAGATTAAAGAGAGAGATAGAGTTCAAAAAAAGCATGAAGTATGAAAGTCCACCTTCGAGTGTAAAGGCTTTTGTTTGAGTAGATCTTAAACTGAATACATGGGGTGTAATTTTAGTTGTAGAAGATTTAGTAGCAAAGTGGTGACAATGGGTGATCAAGTTATTAAAATGAGTAAACGCTTTAGATTTCTTGGGGTCTATTGTTCAAAGTGATGGTGATATAGATGAGGATATTATTAGTAGAATTCAAGTTGGATGGTTTAAGTGCAAATATTCATCAGGCCTATTGTGTGATAGGAAAGTACTGCTTACACATAAGAGTAAATTTTATAAGATGGTAGTGAGACATGTAATACTTTATGACATAGAATATTAACCATCAAAAGAGAAACATAAAGTTAAGTTAAGTGTTGTAGAGACAAAATGAGAAATGAATATATATGTGCCAAGGTTCGAGTAGCTCTAGTGAAAGATAAGAATAGAGAGAATCGCCTTATATGATTTGGTCACATAAAATATCGCCTCAAATGACCAAGTAGATGTATTATATTTGACTTATGTTAAGAAAGATAGAAGTAGAACTTAAAAGACTTAATTAGCATGTATAAATAATGACCTTAATTTATTAGAATTAAATGAGACTTTGACACTTAATTGGACACAGTGGAGAAAATTGATTCATGTAGCCGACCTTATGTAGTGGGATATAGGCTTGTTGTCATTGTTATTTTGATCTATCATACTTTGCTCGAATCTAGCTAAAATTTTAATCCTTACATTATATTTCTTTCAATCTTCTAAGTAATTCATTTTAGATATACTTTTTTCCCTTAGTGTCGAAGTACAAATATAATTTTCTTATAAAGGTTCAAAACTTACCCCTCTTCATTTATTATCATAATAAATTCATAACTAGTCATACATCACTCATTATTTTGCCTTATCCATGATAGTTGTGCCAAGCGGAAACTTCAAACTATTATTTGTGGAAAAAGCTATATAAGCTACCTTGAACATTTGAGTGTGGTTAATTTTTAATATTTATTAACTTCTCTATTTTTTATTTCTACGAGTTTTTAACTTTTGCTTGCTTATTTGATTTAGTTATCTACTACCATAATAAAATTGAGATATAATTCACTAAAGTTGTCATCAATTATAGTATTTTGTGCGAGCTCTGTTCTTAAAATATTTTAGAGTTCTCACTTCTTAGAATCTTAATTATGGATTCTTGGGCTTTATTTAAAAGACATAATATGTGATTTATTGATCGAAATACCTTGTTATAATTTTCTTATAGACTCCACCTTATCAAATATAAAAAGCAATGCATGCTTTCTACATTTGATAATAATAGTTAAATGAATAAAGTATACAATGAAAACATGCATCTTCATGAATATTTGCACCTATAATATCAATTATATAAGATATCAATATATCTCTTTTATAATAAAGATAAAAATAAACTAAGCATATATTATGATAGTCTATATTCATAGAACTAATTATATAGATGAGAATTCTTTATCTTTCTTTTCATTACTTTTCATTTTATATTCATGCTCGAAAAACTCTTCTTATTTATATCATATTTATTCTTGTCAGCTGATCACATAACATGACATATACTACTCAAAATTATATGCATAAATCATGTCTCTTTAATTTCATGACCTACATTTGTCCTCTAACTTCTTAATAAATAGATAAATGTGGGCTTCAAAAATTTGCCACTGATCTCTCGACAAATTGAAATGAAGAGAGTATGATTTAAAATATCGGTGTAATTTTTATAAGGTAGATGGAATAGTAGATAAGACACTACCCAGAGTTTTTGCCCTCATTTGGTGAGGACTTTAGATCTGGTTTCAGGTTTTCTATAGGTGCAAGCCCCTATAGTTGATTACCTCTCCCAATAAGTGAGAGATAACTTTCGATTAAGGCTAGTGTTGACCTCATTTTTAGGATAAGCTCTCAACCCCTCCATCTTAAACATAGGACTCCTCTTAGACTTTAAGTGTTCCTTAGTCTTAAGACACATCCAGTGATTAGGTGGACACTCAACCTATCCCTAGAAGACTTAGAAGAATTAGCCATAGGAATAGGTCATGTCTTAGGGGTGTTAGGAAAATTGCCTACCCTTGGCTCAAACCATTCCTCACTTTCCTTCCTTCAAGTCAAACTCTAAATCAATCTTAATTGATTTTATCTAAACTCAAATCAATTTCATGATTGAACTCCATGATTGAAATCTATGATTGATACCCATGATCAAAATCCATCAAAATTCCCAATTCTAAATTTTTCTAAGTCCTTAATCCTCTCTTAAGGACTTAACCAAAATCATGATCAAAACCAAATCAAATCTTTGAGGTTTTATCATAACTCATTTTTATTCTCATTTATATTCACATATATAAATGAAATATAAATTCAAACCCATCAAATAAAACTTAAAATTCCAAATCAATTCATGAAATTTTCTTAAGTCCTTTAAGTTCTCCCTTAAAGACTTAGACTAAATCTTGATCAAACCATTTCAAACTTATGGGATTTTCTCAAAACTCATTTATATTCTCATTTATATTCACATATATAAATAAAATATAAATATAAATCAATCAAATCAAAGGCAAAAATTAAATCTCCAATTTAAAATTTTCTAAGTCCTTAATTTTCCATTAATGGACTTAGCCTAAATCATCATCAAATCAATTCAAAGTCATGGGATTTTCTCAAAATTCATTTATATTCTCATTTATATTCACATATATAAATGAAATATAAATTCAAATCAATCAAACCAAATTTAAAAAAAAATTCAAACTTCAAACTTTAAAATTTTCCTAAGTCCTTTAAATCCTTCTTAATGGACTTAGCCCAAATCATGATTAAACCACTTCAAATCCTTGAAATTTTCTCATGATCAATTTATATTCTCATTTATATTCACATATATAAATGAAATATAAATTCAAATAATCAAAACCAATTCCAAAAAATCAAACTCAAATCAACTCAAAATCCAATCTTAGTCAAAATCTTGAACTTAGCCAAATCAATCATCAAGCCAAACTCTTGATTTTCTCTTATGATTCAATCAACCTACAATCATGAGCTCATATATAAATCCAAACTTCAATCAAACAATCAAAATCAAAAATCCAAAACCCTTTCATATTCTTCCTTTGAATATGAAATTATCAAATGGATCAAAATCCATTTGACTTCAAACCACTTGTAAATGGATTTATATTTCAATCATAAGTCCATATACAAGATCAATCAACTTCAAATCAAGCTTTGACCAAGCCATTTGACCCACTTAGGCTCACTTGACCCAAAGTGACCTAAAGTACTCTTATGAGCCAAATTCTAATCCTAACCAAATTGGATTGAACCAAACTCATATATGCCTCTCATCATGATCAACAATCATCATGGGATGATCAATCAACCAAATTGGGTCAAACAAAGTCACACCTAAAGGTTGACCAAGTCAACACTTAACCCAAATGAAACCTTACATAGTCAAATTCCACCATAGGCCAAATTGATTGAAATCATTGATCTAAGTTTACTCATGACTTATGTTTGAACTTGACCAAGCCAACATTTGAGCCTAACCTAACAATTGGCCACTTGACCAAGTTGACCCATTTTGACCTAAAAAAATTCAAAATTGATCTAAGCCAAATTGATCAAACCAATGGGTCAAGTTTATTCCAAATCACTTGTTGAACTTGACCAAAGCCTCAATTGGCCAACTAGACCCTAACCTAGCCAATTGACCTTAGACCCAACATGACTAAAGGGGTCATGTTGAGCCAAATTTAACAACCAAAATTGATTGGAAAAAAGATACCAATCCACTCCATATGACTAACCTAACCTAAACCTACCCTTGACCTACCTCAAATAGGTCAAATGGGTCAAATAGGTCAACTTGACCCATTTGACCTAAATGAAGTCATATGAGCCAAATTCAAAACTAATACAAATTGAATCAAACCAAAGCCACCAAAACATTTCAAATGGTCATATGAACTTGACCCAACCCTTGGTTTGACCCAATTTGACCAATTGGTCAACTTGACCCAAGTTGACCCATTTTGACCTAAATGGGTCAACATGAGCCAAACCCTATCAAATGAATTCCAAATCTCATGAAACTTGGCCAAACCTAGTTTCTCAACATACCCAACATATCCAAAGTAAAAAAAATTAGCAAAATGACCATTATACCCTTAGGCCATAGAATAAATTTTGGCTTAATCCATGGGTAATTTGGTCATACCTCTTCATATCACTTGGCTTTCCTCAGGGGACTAGTGAGAGTGGTGCACCCAACCCAATGGGTTTGGGTCAGCCCAGGTCCCTAGACCAAACCACCATGGGTCAAAATCAAATTCAAACTCCCTCTCAAACTCAAATTCAAGCACATGGGAGGTTGGAAATCCACTCCTTGGCTCAAACCGACCATGTGCACACTAACTAATCAAATAACCTCCAATCAATTGGATCAAAATAAAGGATGATGGTTTGATCCTTCAAGGGGAGATATACTCCCCTAATTCATTCAATTCATTCCTCTTGATTGAAGTTCTGCAAATCAGAGTATTCCCAAGCTTCTTAGAGAGAGTTTGAAAATCTCATTTCTTGATTTTCAGAGATTGAAAATAGGGGAGGTCCATTGAAGAGATTACTTCCTCTTCACTCAATTTCAATCCAATTGCTCTTGCATACTTTATCAAGGAACTAAGTTGAGTGCACCCAAGCTTCCTTTGTTCCCAAAGGAGAGAGTTGATCAAAAGCAAGCTAGCTAAGGAGGTATACTAACCTCAGCAAAACTCAAGGCTTGTCAACTAGGCAGAAGCTTCTCGAATTGAGCATCGGTGATCACCTCCGGTGAGGTATGGGATTTTGACCATTAAACTCAATGTGTGGAGCTTTGTGAAAGAAATTTTTTAATCCCATGGATTTTTTGACCATTGGATTTGCCTTTGTTAGCTTTAGATGGTGTGGGTTTGATTTGGTGAATCAATCGAGCTTGGATCTTCCTTGATCATGGACGTCTCTTTGATCAAGGGAAGAACTTGAGATCTCGGCCATCCATCGCATTTTGGATGGATGGGCGAGATAATTTACATTTAGAAATCCTTTATCCATTTTAAAATTGCGGAGATCTCGTCCATCTTTGATGGACGGTAGAGATCAAGCGCATCCATGCCAGCCATTTTGGATTTGATGTTTAAGTGAATCCCTCACATGCGATGCGTGTAAAGCATCGCCGCCGCCATGCGTCATGGGATTATTAGTTAAATTATTTTTAATTCTAATTAATCTAGATCTTCTAAAATTCATAACTCCCTCATAAAATTCAAAAATATGAAATAAAATCCTATGGAAAGATAATTCAACCTAGAATATTTTAAAATTAATTTCAATGGGTTTTGATTATAATTTTTCTTTATTTTGGGTTTTCTTGGAAACATTTTGCTAATTACTTTTAATTAAGCCTCGATTAATCCCAAATTTCTTGGGTATGTATTTTTGGGGATGACTTACCTCCTAATTTTCTTGGATTTATTGAAGGCTTGATTAGAAGAATTGCATATATTTCTTAATTACCCTCCTTATAATTAAGGATAATTAGGATATGATTAGTGGTTTTAATCCATGATTAGGGTTGATTAAGGTTAGATCTAGTAAGTAAGAGGTTTATGGAATAATTTTGGGGCATTTCCCCTAAGCTATTCCCTAAACCCCCTTTTTCTCTCCTTAATCTCCTCTTAATTAAGGGTTAATTCATTAATTATACCCTTAATTAATTTTTAAAATTCTAAAAGTTTCTTAATTAATCTACTTTGGGTAGATGCTTAGGTGATAGCCTAAGTTAAGAAAATCAAAACCCAATTCATAAGTATGAAAGGGTGTTTTGAAATTACTTAAGCTAAACCCCTTAGCTTAATTAACATTATAGCCAAATTGCATTAGGCCTTTTCTTATTAGGTGCATTGCAAATTTAAATTCTTGTGAGTTTTTATGTCATCTCATTGGCTCATAATTATTTGGTTAATTATTAAGGTGGTGTAGGTAAGGGTTAATTAAGTTACTTAATTCATACCTTAACCTAATTAATGCATAAAATGGATCTAATTATCTAAAAATTAAACAAAAATATCAAACACATGTGGGAATGGGTTAGGAATAGCAAACTCATCTCACCTTTTCAAAATTAAATCAAACTTCAAACTAAACAAAATCACTTTGAATTCACTTTGATTTATTTTAAACTTTCTTATTCCATAAGAATGTCTTTATTTAAGTGAAGTGAACTTATTTACATGCTTTCATTGCTTTGAATCTTTCCCCATATGTTAAATTTGTATGTCATGTGATTTCATGCATTCATAATTTTTTAAAATTCAAATTTTAAAATGAAATTGTTTACTTTATGTCAAATTTGCATGTGTTGGCTAAAGTAAAATATGAATGGCTATTATCACTACTAAATCAAATTATTTTCAAAACATATAAATCAATATCAAATCTGAAAGTGTGTTACTTATACTTTAATTATAAGCTTGCATGTGAAGATTATAAAGGTATGCTTAGTATAGGTTTCCTTTCTTTTCTTATGTTAGCATAGTTTTGAATAGAATTTGTGATAATATATGGTTCATTTGAAAAGAATACTCACCTAATTCCATATCCTATTCATCTTATGCATCACCTAAGAAGGGTTACCTATACTTGCATACAATTTTAATAAATAAAATGAATCCATTAATACAACTTTTGCATTCTCTTTTTCCATTTCATTTCTTTTTATACATATGTTTGTATTTAAGGAAAGTGGTATATTAGTCTTGACAACCGAGTTGTGAGGCTTTAAGTAGCCTAAGTAGGTCTTGTACCTTACACCTGTTAACAATGGTGTATACTCACTTATGCCTTTCTTACTTTCATGTGTGTATGTGAAATTTGGATAAGGAAAACCTACTTAAGAAAAATCATGCATATTCAACTTCTAAATTTCTTAAATGGATTACTTAGCATGCATCATAAAGTGTGTTAATATTCTCATTTGTATGTATAGATATGCTTAGGGTCCATCCATATGCATGTTATATATGTTGGGAAAGAAATGAAGTAATGTGTGTTATGTGAATTTTGATTCATTTTATTTAATCTTAAAATGCCTTTCTTTTGAATAGGTTTGTTTAGAGTTTATCTAAACTTAGGATTAATTAAAAGATTTAATCAAAATATTCACCTAAATAAAATTAAAATGTGAATCTACTTTAGAAATTACTTAGGTTAGGGAAGGAAAGAGAAGTTCTCTTCTTTCTCTTTAGTAATTAATTGTAGGATCACTTAAACCAAATCAAATATGAAATAAAATCAACCCAAAATAATTAAACAACTTAAATGAAACCCTCCTCTAAGTTGAACATGTTCTTCACACTTAGAAAAAACATGTTCTTTCACACTTAGAAAATTTGAACCTATAGCTAAGCATACCACACAACCTTCAAAGCACACACATTAGCCTAAGTCACCACTTCTAGCCTTAGTTAGTCTGCATGGTTTGATGTTTATTTTATTTTATGATATATATTTTATACTGGATATTAGGGTGTATGCTCATAGAATGAATGGTAGGATGCTCTTAGTCTAACTATTCTTTTTTACAGGGGATTGTGCTTAAGGGGCACCATCATAAATAAAAATATAAATGCTTTTACTTGTAGGTGCTTTATACCCCTAAGCATAATCCAATAAGCTAAGTGGACTTAGTCACCCATATGTAGAGTGATAAATCCAATATACATGCTTAGTATTTGTGTGGTTTGTTTTAACTAATATTTATTTTGCAGGTGTTAGTTAGATTTTCACTTTTCTTTTTCATGTAAATTTATAATTAGGATTTTGGAATGATTGTTGGGATTAGATGAACATTGGTCATAAGATCCTATCTTATGCACCATGTGAAGCCTTGGAGCATCTACCTTCCAACCATCCAAAAGAAGGAACCAAAGAAAAAAAGAAAAGAAGAAGAAGAAAAGAAGAAAGAAGAAATAAAGCTTGAAGACCCCCATAACAATGAATTCCTTGCTTAATTGTAATTTAATTCATTTGTAATCGGTTGTATAAGGGTAGAGCTCCTACCCATTTGATATTTTTTTTGTGTGGTGGTGCCCAACCATATGGCCTTTTATTCTTTTGTGATTAGTTTTATAAATTGATTGATGATTTGTTTATTTTTTGCATTAAGTGGCATGATTTTTCCTAGTTTCTTCTTGCTTTATGTATGGCCTGGATGTGGATTAGGCTCTTTAGGGAAAAATAAATCTTTTACCCAACTTAACAACTCAAAATAAAATTAAATAACTCATAACCTCACCTAAAGCTTAGGTTTAAAATCAAGATAAAAGAATTAGCAACCCCTTAGTTGGATGAGCATTTCTTTATAATATCATGCACAAATGCATCTTATTTCACTCTTGATTGGAGGGCTTCCACCTTTTTCAGAGAAACTCGGCTTGACCTTTGAGAGCCATGGTGGAAACTCACCTCCTCCCTTCTCGCTGATTTTGGCCAATAATCTTTTTCATGCATTAGTCATATGAATCCTATTAGCCTGAGTCAAAATAATTGTCCAAAATGAAAATAAAATGAAATTTGAATTGCATTAGATTTAGGTCATTTGAAGCATGTCCCTTTACATGATCTAGTCTCTTTAGAGAGTGAGTTTAAGGACTTAGTCTCTTTCTAAATAAATAATAGCCTAGCTATCTTGCATAAGCATAAAGACTTGCCTACATGTATTTAAAATCATAGGAGGAGTTAGTGCCCCCGGTTGTAAGTCCAAGTTGTGGTTTTGTCCTCTCTTGTGGAGGCAAACCAATTACCCATTTTTGCCTTAGATTTAGGTTGTGCTTCTGGCCCCGCCGAAGCTCCCTAGATTTAGGTTCTAAGGTTGCTTCTCCCCTTTGTGGGCCATAAGCATAATTCCTCACCTCTTAGGCATTTCCTTAATCTTGTGTTATGGAATCATAAGATCTAAATTTCTAATGAAAATTTAACTCAAACAAACTAAATCAATTTCAAAATGTAAAGCCCAACAGAAGATAGTTTGAGATGCTCGCTAGTTTCCTAGCATCAAGCATCTCCTACTTATCTTCATTTTGCTTTGATAATAACTCCTCTTTTGATCAATCCCATTTGATCTTCAAAATAAATCAATTGATTGATAGTCCTTCCTATTGAAATCTTCAAAGACAACGATCATTTACCTTAATCGAGAGTTTTCCTAAGGGATCCCCATTCCTTAGGATGTAATTAACTATGGGATTTAATGAACATTTAAAATAAACCTACTTTACTTTTTTCATAAAAAGTAGGGAAGAATCTATACATATGCAGACATCATCCTTAGGAGTCCTTATTGAGGTGATTGGTCCATTAAAGTGACTTATCTTGAGATAGTACACTATTTCCTTGATGATGTATCGATCAATAAGTACATCTAGATCTGTGGCATCTTAAAAAGATGAATCTATAGTTTCCTCTTTCATTTCTCCCCATAGATTTGAAAGGTGACTCCTATAGAATTTTATTCACGATTTTTTTTATGACTCAGGGATGGTTCCTCTCTCCATCTTTGGTAAATGATCATTGTCTTTGAGTATCGATAGGGTTTGTACTTTGGTATGAATCCAAGACTATCTTCTTTCATTGGCACTTAGCTCATTTCATTCTTGAGTTAAGTTTAACATGTTTAGTTTAGACCACATTCCTTGTTGGTCTTAAAACCCCATTCTCAATGGTAAAATAAAAAGATCTAAATAAAAAGAAAACATTTAAGACTTCCTCCTCATCATTTTCATGATAAGGAAAGGTTCCTAAAATAATAAAATAAAAATAAATTTCATAAGAACTTTGCTTTTCAAAAGCACCTTTTCAAAATGCACTTAATAAAATATTTTCACAAAATTTTGTCACCTCATTTAACAATTCCATAATTGTTACATGTAGGATTTTAAAAATAAAACTAATAACATTTTTAAAAAAGCATAAATGAACATCTTCTTTCAATTCACTTTGATGAAGATTTCATTTTCAAAATAAAATGAACAATCATCTTTTCAAAATCAAATCATAATCATAAAGTTTTCAAAAGCACATGAATTTTTTTTATTCACACTCACACTTATTGAATGAAAAGTTCATTTCTAAACAAAATTAAATTTTCAAAATCACGAACATCTTCATTTAATATACTCAAATTTATTAAATGAAGATTTCATTCAACTAAAAAAATAAATATCATTTAGAAATCCACTTAACATATCTCATATATTTTAAGTTGGAATTCTCTCTTTCAAAAGCAACAATCACACACAAAGCAAAAATTTTACATTTCAAAAATAAAATTGATTTCCATTCTACATACCCAAATTTATTGAATGGAAGTCCTCTTTTCAAAAGTTAAAACTTAAACATTCATATTTCAAAATTTAAAACACATTTGAACTCATTTAACATACAAATTTGCTAAGTGAAGTTTTCAAATCCAAAATCAAAATCAATAATCATATTTCAAAATTTTCAATACATTTGGAACTTCATTTAACATACCCAAATTTGTTAAGTGAAGTCAAATCAAAATCAAAAAATTTTCAAACATTTTGAAACTTCATTTAGCATATTTAAATTTGCTAAGTGAAGTTTCCAAATCCAAAAAAAAAAAAAAATTAACAATCGTATTTCAAAATCTTTCAAAATACATTTGGAACTTTATTTAACATACCCAAAATTTGTTAAGTGATGTCTCCAAATCCAAAATCTAAAATTTTTTCAAACACTGTTTTGAACTTCATTTAACATACCCAAATTTGTTAAGTGAAGTTCCAACCAAAAAATCAAAATTTTAAACACCATTTGGAACTTCATTTAACATACCCAATAAGTGAAGTCTCCAAATCCAAAATCAAAATTAAAAACACATTTGAATTCATTTAGCATACTTTTTGCTATGAAATTTCCATTTCACAAAACCAATGAACTTCCTTTAACATAACAAATTTGCTAAAGTAAATCTCCATTTTCAATCAATCAAAAATAAATGAAACATTTTAGGTTTCTTAGCATACAAATTTGCTAAGAATCCTATTTTCAAAAATAAAATAAAAATAAAAAATAAAATAAAAAATAAAAACATCAAAACAAAAATGAAACACTTGATTCTTTTACATAGCTATTAATTTCTTGTTAAATTTCAAACTAAAATTTTCAAAGACACTTTAGTGATTAAATCACTTAAAAGTCTAAACTTAAATTTAATCATAAATTTTCACAAAATTCTTCTTTAAAAAATCAAAAATTTCTCAAATCAAACCAAAATTCTTAAACCAAATTTAAATTCAAATTCAAATTCTAAATATAATTTCAAATTTGACAAATGATTGAATAAAATCATATTCAAATCAAATTTAAGCCATATGAAATACATTCATGTTTTAGAAAATTTAATCAAATCAAAAATTGATCTCTTATAAATCATTATTCTTCATTTATATTTACAAATTTCAAAATCCAAATTCAAAATGATAATATCAAATCAAATAAACTCATTAAACCTTTTAGAATTCTTTTTTAACCAAATTTCATCCAAATGTCAAATAATGAATTTTTTGAATAATCAAATTATCTCCCCAAATATAAATGAAATTACAATCATCAAATCAAATTGAAATCAAAAGTCAAACAATATTGACTTGAAAATTTTAATGAGCCAAAATCATTTAGATTCTGACATTGAATTTATATTTTATTGTTATATGTTCAACTAAACTCAATCAAACCAAAATCAAACCAATTGACCCACTTAGGTCTACCCAAAGTGACCTAAAGGATCCATTTGAGCCAACTTCTAATAACCAAAATACAGAATAAAATTTCCAATTATTGTGATCTAGATGATCACTGAAATTAAAACCAAGCTCACTTTTATTTGATCAATTGACCCAAATTGGTCTAAAGGACCAAATTCAAATCATGATCAACCTAAATTGATTTTAAACCAATGGATCAAGTTCATTTCAAATTGATTATCAAGTTCACCAAAGCCATAATTAAAATTGATAATGAGAATTGGTCATTTAATTACCTAAATTAGTAAAGGGTCAATTTGTCCTAAATCAAATTAAATCAAATTCTCAATCCAAAGATAATTCTTAAATTTTAAATGGGTCAATTTGACTATATGATAAGGACCCAAATTAAATTCAAAACCAAGACAAGACTCATTGAAAAATAAAACCCATTTAGACTTAAAACCAGAACCATTTAAATCTTGGATCTTTCCATAGATTCCACAACCATTTATCTATCACTTGCACTTAACTCCTCCCTAACATTGCATTGAATATGGCTGATCATATGGTCAAGAGAGGACTTAGCAACAATCAAAAGTCCTAATCAATCTATCACCATAACCAAAGCAAGTGATTAATCAATTTGGAGCCAAAAATTCAAAACATAATGGATTTGGCCATTATAAAAGGAGGGAGAGTTGATCTTAATGCCACCACCATTCAATCAGCTAAAATAAAAAAGGAATAACTTCTTGAGTTTTTTAGCTCATACAAATATTGTTTTTTAGTTAACATCGAGAAGATAATATTGGAGAAGGTCAAAGATCACCAAAGCTTCATCACATATATTTGTGATCTTCACCACCACCAAAAAACATTCTCGATGAGATAAATTTGCAAAGTGTTTAGTTTCATGCATTTTGTGTTAATTTTCTTACAATTTTAAGAATTTTCTCTAGATAATGCCACATTTTTACTTTAAATCATCCCAATTAGAAAATAAAATTTTTTTGATGTGAATTAACATGAAAATGGTTCCATTTGGACAAGTTTTGGCTTAGAACCTCTCATTTTCTCTTAAAAGAAATGTTCACCATCCAACGGTACAAGCCATTGAGATTGGAGAAAGCTTGAATTCGTATATCCTATAATTTGATGAAATTTGATAGTTAATCTATTGATATGGTTTAATATTGTGTTTGATTGATTTCTGTATCATGATCATATGGATGGCTAAGATTCTCCCTATTTGGATTGATTGACCATATGATGATTGGACGGTCTAGTGAGCATTCATTTTTCCTTTGTAATGAGAGCTATTTACTTTTTATAAAAAAAGTTAATTTAAATCATTAAAACTTCAAAAATTTATAGAAAATAAAATATTTAACCAAAAATTATATACAAGGGCTCGTTGGATTCATCTTTTCGAGGGGAATCCAGAAAACCCAAAATCTTTAAATTTTACTAAGTATTATGAGCTTAATTTGAGTTTTTTATAAAAATCAAATTTCATTAATTAAATCAAAAATACATATCAGATTAAGTTGAAATTTTAAGGGATTGAAACTAAAGTTGAAACACACCTATAATGAAAATTTCAAGTAAAAAGTAAATCTAGATTTGGAGAAACTAAATTTTGAAGTCTATTGTCCATTTTAATAAAATAATCAAATAAAAAAATTGAATTACAAAAATTTTAAAATAACTTAAATCACTTCATGACATCTAGATTTAATAAAATAATGTGATCTTGATTAATGAACAAACAAACACTTAAGATTGAGTGTAATCAATTAAGGAATTAATTAAAACTTAATCGAAAATAATTTAAATATCAAATCAAAATTATAAATGAAATCTTAATTAATCATAATCAAACCTAAATCAAAAAAATATTCATCATTTGGAAATTAAATTAAATATGATTTGAGCAATAAAACTCTAATTATGATTAAATCTTAAATCAAACTTAAAATTAAATAAATATAAAGGTCTTTAACATGGGTGAAACCATACTAAACCTACACTAAACATGGAATCTTAATTATATGATACTCTTAATGAGTATAAATAAATTGAAACTAATTAATCATTAAATAAACTAAAAAAACCAAATTGATTAATAAACCACCCAACATAATCATTAATACTAATCAATTAAATCAAACAAAAAATAAAGCAAACTTTCATTATGATTAAATCATCCATTTGGAATAAGATAATTAGTTAACCATTAAATATTTCAACCTAATAACTAAATCAAACATCTGAAATCAAATAAACATAATAAGTGAATCAAATCAATAAAACTCTAATCAAATAATCAAACTTAATTGAAATGAAATAAACAATTAATTCACTTAATAATAATGATGGTAATAACAATAATCCTTTAATCAAATCAAACTTAAGTAAAACACTTGACTAAATCAAATCATTCACATGTGGGAAATTAAGACATTTAGAAATTTAGTCTATTGCTAAGTTTGAGCATTGTATATATGATGTTATATTTTATTTTGTGATGTAATATTTTACATGTTAAATGATGTTTCATAGATAGATGTTACCATTATTCCCAATCATGTTTTCTAGGTGTGCTTTAAAATAAAAATATAAATCTTGTTAAGTTGCTTACAAAGCATAACACATTAGATAGTGATTTTACCCATCTTTAAGTCAAAATATTCATATAATTTGTATGGTGTTTAGCAACATTTGTTTTTAGGTGTTTAGATTTACTTTTCCTATTTTTAATATAATTTTCATTAAAATGATTATTAATTCAGAATAAATAAATTAAATTTCTTGCCCTTATGCCTTTAAGTAAATTAATCAAAAGAAAGAAAAAGAAATGAAGAAAAGAAGAATAACATGTATTATTTATCATCCAAATTATATAATTATCAATCTTTTTTTTTTTTTCTCTTTTTCAAAACCTAAAAATCCTTTTATTCATGGTACTATAAAATTATTTGATGTTGTGTTTATATTTCATTAAACATCATGCTTTTCATTGTTTCTTTATGATTGATTGAATTTTCAATTAATTTAATAAATTAATTTTTTCAATAACAACTCATAACTAAAAATTTTAAAATAACTCATAACCTCACATAAAAAAAAAAATAGAATTAAATCAAGATAATAAAATTTTTAGCATTTCAATGAATGAATATATTATCATGCAATAATATTATTTCACTTATGTGAAGATCTTCCATCTTTAAAAGAAGAACACCCCTTTCTCTCTTGATTTGGCCCATAATCAAGTTCTCATACATTTAGGCATACAAAATCTCATAGCCTGTGTCAAAACAAAAATTCCAAAAGAATCAAATAAATTTGATAAAATTTGCATTAGATTAAGTCATGATTTCATACCACTCATGTTCTAGTCTCTTAGGGAGTGAGTTTAAGGACTTAGTTTTCTCTCTAAATAAATAATAGGCTAGCCATCTTGTAAAGCATAAGACTTGCCTATATGGATTTAAAGCGTAGGGGGAGTTAGTTGGTGACCACTCCAGGCGGTTGTAAGTCTAACAGTTGGGTGGTTCATCCTCTCTTATGGAGGAGAATCAAATACCCACCTTTTGCTTAGACTTAGGTCGTGCCTTTGTTTTGTACCAATGCTCCCTAGTTTAGGAATCTGAGGTAGCTATTTCCTTTGGGCCACAAGCATAAATCCTTACATCTTAGGTATTTCCACAATCTTATGTTGTGCAATTACAAGCCCAAATAATCGAATAAAATGTCAACTCAAATAATTAACTCTGTTCAAATTTCAAAAATATAAAGCCCAATTATAAGGTAGATTGGAATACTCACTAGGCTTCCTAGTATCATGAGCATTTCCTACTTTCCCCCTTTAGATTCCAAAAATAAGTCTTCTCCTTAATCTATCCCATTTGATTTTCTAAAATAGCCAATCCTTTGAAGATAATTAACCTTGAAATCTTTAGAGACCCTAATTTTCTACGCATGAGTATTTCTAAGGATTTCATTCTTAGATGGAATTAACTGGGGCTTGCCTCCATAGGAACTTAATGAACGCTTAAAATAAACCTCTTTACCTTTATAAAGTATTTTCAAGACCCATCATGCAATTCTTATTATGATTGTAAATGTAGTGATATTTTAACAAGTACAAAATCTCACGTGGTGTCCCACATTTTAAGATACCTAAATTTGCTAAGAATCCTATTTTCAAAAATCAAACAAAACACACTTGGGTTATTCACTTAGCATATCTAAATTTTTTTCAGTAAGAATTCCAAAATTTTTAAAATCAAAATAAAATTCAAAAAAGAAACAATCATTCTCAAACACTTCACTTAGTATACCTAAATTTACTAAGTAAGGAAAATTCCAAAATAATCAAACTAAAATAAAATCATTTGACCCTTACTTTAACATACCTAAATTTGTTAAAGGAAAGGGTCCTCAAATAAAAAATTCAAATTCAAAATAAATAATGAACCTATGGAAGCATCCTTATCAAAATTTTGAATCCATATTTCAACATACCTAAATTTGTTGGAGTTGGATTCATATTCAAATTCCTCTTTCAATCAATCTTCTCAAATCCATGGTGATAAATCAATTCATTTCTCAGAGATCTTATAGTGCGCCAAAGATATTACGCTATTGAAATGGCTGCTCAAGTTTGTCTTCACCTTCCCCATGGTATGGATCTACTTTAGATCGGTCAACTTCCCCATCTAGACCATACCCATGATTCACTTTTGGGATTTGGGGAGCCAGATTACTGAGGACGCTCTCACTACATAGGACCAAGGTGACCGTAGTCATTCATCGTGACTTACCCTTTGATTCTGATGTCTCCTAGCTAAAGAGGAAAGTTATGATAAGCACATAGAATTAATTATAGTGATAAGCACCCCTCTGCAGCTCCCCAGAGTTGCTCATGCTGCCCCAGTGAGGGCTAGTACCCTACCATATGTACCCTCCAAGGGTAAGGCTCCCCTAGTCTCAAGGATTGCTTCCCCTACATTTGAGTATGAGTCTAGCTTGAACTCCTCCCATCCTACCATATGCAGCGTAAGAATAAGAACCATGATGCTTACACACACTGATAGCTGGAGCTAGAGGTAGCACCGATCACCATGGATGAGTTTCCCATTATCACTTCACCACGGTTATAGAAAACTGTTCCATCCTCTGGATGACAGAGAGGATGTTAGAGGATTCATCACATCACCTCCGGTGCAGCCATAGCTTCTGAGAGGTCGATGCCTAGCCTCTACGCATAGGGCAAGAATATGGATGCTCGAGTCTAACACTCGATCTTGATCCGCTATCCATAGTGGGAGGCAGATTCTGTGAGAGGCTGAGGCCCATACAACACATGTTACTAGCAGGGAGTGATAAAGGTTCATCCGTCAGTCAGTCGCTTATGCTTTGATTGATTTTCGGCTACCCATGCCCACCATACCGACAAAGATCCTTCTCACTGGACTAGCCACCACAGAGGGCCTCATAGAGAGTCGGTGTCTCCACCCCACCGCTCTACCCCCCGCCCCATCGCCAAACAGTTTACAACATCTCCCATTCCATCTAAGGCCATGAAGGCGCATCCGGGAAAAGCACACTTGGTGATCCTATGCCAGGATCCTACCCTTCTACACCACCCATTATGAGGGGTCGAAGCTCTCACCGACCTTCCTGCAGGCGGAAGGAGTGGCAACATCGCATCATCGCCCCTTCACCAACTCACCCAACAGATGTGGAGATGGTGAGTTATTACATATATTCTAGATGATAGCACCGGTAGAGGAACATCCTAGGATTGTTACCCTATAGAGTGAGTGTCATTCATCCAAGAGTACACACAGATTGACTCTCAAGAGGTCCTTGCCTCACAACGAGTGATCACACCATCGCCTCATTTGTTCCTATCCATGATCATTCTAGATGAGATAGTTGCACATTATTTCATGGAAGAAGGAGATCTTGAATGATCTATGAAGAGAAAAGTCACTTCAATCCCAATGAAGATGACTTGATGGGAGATTCACAGAGTGCATGTACATACACTGAGGATCTCTTCTTAGAACAACATGGAAGGTGATGAGGTTGATCAGAAGACACCAGACATCAGCCCACACATCGCGGTGAGAAGAAAGATTGATGATGATGCCATGTACAGCAAGTGTTAGTTTCAAAACAAAGCCCTCAGTTCATCCTACTACACATGAGTACCAGTTAGTGCATGTCTTGGACCCAACCAAGACTCTACCTCCCATTGAGCAAGACTAAGAAGGTAGAAGGTAGTGGAAAGTACCTCCATATAAGAAAAGATATAAAATCCATGGTTGAGCAAGGTGAAGGAAGCTTTGGCTCAAGCGGGAGGATCATCGCAGCCCCTACCCAGAGGAATTGATGCTATCCAATATCCCAAGGTGCCTCCTTCCTTCAAAAGCTTTGATGAAGTGGAAACCCAAGGCAACACATAGCATTAGGGCAGTTGTACAAGTGCGATGCTTTTGCTTTTTTCATCTTAGTAGCCTAGTATTACTTTTGATTGGTATGTTGAACTACCCAATAATTCAGTAAAGACATTTGTTGAGTTAGAGCAACTCTTCATCAAGAGATTTGCTGGAGCTCAACAAAGGGTTACTGTAGGTGATCTCATAGCACAACAAAGACCGGTGAGTCACTTGTTGATTATATTCTTCGATGGCATAACAAGTATGAAGTGTGAACCACAAACAATCAACATGCCATTGAGATTCTCTGAAGAATATCCATGGCTCCTTCATGCTTAAGGGCTTCACTATCAAGACATTTGAGAAGCTAATCAACAAGGTGCTAGTCTACAAGGAGAGGCCAAATAGTTGCCTTTTCAAGATCAGCTTGGTAAGCCAAAAAAGGTCTATGAGAAGAAACCTGGAGCAGTAGAGGGTTGACAAGGGAAGTAGCTACTAGAGATCAGTCAGAGACCATGACCTCAGTCCTCCACCTCCTTTGCCACCACCGAGGTAGCATACCCTCCACATAGCCTCCATGGCCGACAACACGCCTCAACCATACAAAGAATGCATGCATATCGCCAAGTAGCTATGGTCCACCTACTCTTTTAGATAAGTTAAACAAACCTTATTCTTTTAAGAGGGAGGTAATTAGAAAAATCTTTAAGAATCTCTTAAAGAAACTTAATTTTCAGCTACCCGAGCCTAAGAGACTGAGGAAGTAGGTAAAAGTCATGATCCAAACTTTTGCCCTTACCACTGTATGCTAGCCACATTTTGGAGGATTGCTTCACATTCAAGGACTGGCTTGAACACAATTTCAAGATCGGTGCTGTAGTTATCCAAAGGAATACCTTGTGGAACAACCTTCTAGTTCAATTAGGGTAATCCTTGGGGATACATGTGATCCTACCAAAAAAGAGAAGGTTGGGACATTTCTTTTATCCAAAAACCTCTAAGAAAATATTCAAAAGATCAAGAAGCTTTCTTGCAGTCGCTCAAACCTCCAACACCAAGGAAGGTTTGCAAGTGCGCCAACTCTAGAAAGTGGGAGCTCAGAGTGAGCATGTGTCGATAGCCCTTTAGCACCCACACCGTGTCCGCCTCCACCTTTAGTTGCCTTCCACACGATGACTTCTTCCATTTCAGCTAGCTCTTCTATTTCTTCTACTAGTATAACTCTTGTATCAGCAGATAAGGGCATCAAATCCTTACTCCACTCACTTTACTTGACTTCTACTTTATACCTCCAATTAATTTCAAGAAATTGAAGAATAAAGCTAGTTTGAATTACATGTCTCTTCGATGAGTTATCTTCTTCTATTCCTAATGATAACTCTTCAAGTCTAAATAACTATAACAATTCTGATCTTTCTCTTCGATTTAGAGTTGGACTTTCCAACTCAATACTGGGTTCACCTCTTGAGATAGACTTGGAATCATCCAATTAGGGTCCCATAGGAGAAGATAGGTGAGAAGTGCAGTAGAACCTTCCACCACCTTGCCTCAAGAGATCACAAGTCAACCTCAGTGGCAAGGTTCTACCTCCTAGGTAGCACCTCAAGATAGAGGGAAACAAGTCATTGGTCGAAGATCGAGAAGCCCTTCCAAGATGCTCCACCCTTGGATATGCTTGTGGAAGAAGGTGGACTACAATGTCATCTCATCTAAGAAAGTCACCATCTAAGCTAAGCATATATGATGCCCTTGTCTTATCCAAAGAGATGAGAATCACTAATCAAGGCCCTCCTTGATCCTAAATATGCTTAGCACCTAACACTATAGGTGAGGAAGCACATTATGCAAAAGAAGCCCAAGGGATCACCTTCACAGATGAAGACCTTCTTTTGGGGGACTTGGAGCACAACCGTCCCCTCTACATCATAGTCGACATGGACAAGTTCAAACTCGCCAGGGTTCTCATGGATTTAGGTGCATCGATGAACATTATGAGTCTAAAGACCCTTGCCTATTTGAAGATTGACATCTACACTCCGAGGAGATAGGATGATGTTGAGAGGATTCAATGATCAAGGTGAGTGGGCTTTAGGTTCTATAGTGTTACCTTTGGAGATAGGTGACTGGAAGACTGAAGCCAAGTTCTACATCATTGATTTGAATACTTCATTCACTGCTTTGCTTGGTAGGCCTTGGATACATCAGAACAAGATCATTCCATCCTCCCTTCATCAGTGCATCAAGTTCAAAAAAGATGGAATTGAATGTCAATGAGATGAAAAGCCATTTTAGTTAGAGAGGTTGAGATTTATGAGGATGCAACCTACTATCTTCCTCAAAACACCTTTTCTGTGAACTTGGACAAAATTCAAATGCAAATACAAAAAGAAAAGAAAATGAAAAAAGAAAAGAAAAAAGAAAATGAAAAGAAAAATAAAAGTCCAAGTGAACAAGAAAGGGAATTGAAGAAGAAATAGATCGATATCATTCCACCCAGTTCATTCCATCATATGGACATGTGGGTAGATGGCTCAACCTCCACCGAGGTAGAGTAGAAACAAAAGGTAGTTCTAGAGGTGGGAGACCCTAGTTGGCCTTCACCAATAGAGGTCGTGTTCTAGTTCATAGAGTACCCTACTATTCACATAGACTTGGAATCTAGCTCAGAGGATGAGTCTAATGTGATTAGTATACCAGCCAACCCCTCTCAGGTTCCATTGGAGGTGACTTTTGATCCAGATAGAGATGAAGACCAGGCCTCAAGCAAAGCAAAGTATTCAAATCTAGTTTATGTGAAACTATTAGGCAACAGTTGGGAACCTTAGCTCTTACCTCACTTACATCTTAGAAAGTTGAAGGTTTAGTAGTTAAGGAAGTCCCTAAGTCTTCCAAAGGACATGAAGCAGAAGAAGTTCTTTTTGATCATCATCCTCCCCAAGTTGATGTAGAGTAGGAGGATACTTTAAAGAATTAATGGAATTACCTTTTGACTTTTACTCACTTGTGTTCAAAATCTTATACAAAAAGGTTTAGTTCCTCACATGGTCCAAGCAGTAGAATACTTCAAAAAAGCTATGGAACAATACAGCAGGAAGAATCAAGAGTGACTAGATTCGATAGTGGGTCCACGATGATGAAGATTATTGCCTAGTTGTTACCAACCATTTGAGTCTGATAGTTCTTCTCACACATCCCCAACTCTTATGAGAATGTGTGTTTAGAAACCTAGATGATCCAAGTCAAAGAGGCACCGTAATTTTTGAAGAGAGATTCATTCAATAATCAAGACAAGTTTAAAGAAATCAACCTCGATGGAAGAAAATCCTCGACATACATCGTTCATTCTAAATGAAGAAGAAACCAATGACTTAGTTAGGCTATTGATTGAGTTTAAAGCGCTTGCATGGAGTTATGAAGAAATGCTGATTATCTCCATGTTGTAGTCCACAAGCTAGCAATAGACCCTAACGTTACCCTATTAAGCAAGCTCCTAGATGCATGCGATGAAAATTGAACAATAGGTCATTTAAAGTCAAGAAATTGATCGATGCTTGGTTTCATCGGGAAGAAAAATATCCTACGGTTAGCTAGTGTCATCCCAATTAAGAAGAAGAATGGCCAAATTCATTGCATCAATTTTAGGGACTTAAATAAGGCATGTCCTAAGGATGAGTTTCCTCTTCCTATACTAGAGTTAATGGTGGACACCTCATCTCATGCAATTTTCTTTCATGGATGGGTCATCTGCTATAACCAAATCAAGATGTCTCAAGATGAAAGAAACACTACTTTTGAACCCCGATCAATCTTTATTATAGGGTCATGCCTTTCGCCTTAAAATGCTGGTGCTATACATAGGGCCATGACTCGGATCTTCAATGAACTCATCCATCATCGTTGAGTGCTATTGATGATCTAGTAGTCAAGAGCAAAGAAAAAGGAAGACCACCTCTTTGACTTGAGAGTAGTTTTGAATGGTTAAGATAATATAACCTCAAAATGAATCCTCAAGTGCAAGTCACTTGAAAATTCCTTGGGTTTTTGTTCACGAGAATAGAAATAGATCTTGAAAAGATTAAAAGCTATCTTAGAAATGCCACCTCCTAAGAGTTTAACTCAACTCGATCCTTTCAAGGATGGTCATATCTAAGATGCTTTATCTCAAACCTATCGGGAGATGCAAGCATTCTTCAGCACTTGTCAAAAGGATCAAGTTCAAGTAGGATGACAAGTTCTAGCATGCCTTCAAAGACATCAAATAGTACTTGGTGAAGCTGTCAGTTCTTACATCCCCTATCTCGAGAAGGCCACTCATCCTTTACACTGCTGCAT
The DNA here is from genome assembly GCA_021442155.1 of Cymbidium sinense. Lineage (NCBI taxonomy): Eukaryota > Viridiplantae > Streptophyta > Magnoliopsida > Asparagales > Orchidaceae > Cymbidium > Cymbidium sinense. The sequence continues at coordinate 108,154,328 of CM038226.1, forward strand.
TGGATGACTCGCTCGGCACTCTATTGGCCCAAGCCAATGATGAAGGAAGGAGAGTACACTCTACTACTCACCCATCATCTGAAGCAAACTATCCACCTATTGAGAAACATTGCCTAGCTTTGATCTTTGCATCTTAAGCTACACTACATGCTTTCTCATAAGGTGAACTTGATCTCAACCAATCCACTCAGTATCTCTCATGACATGGCCAATTTTTGATGTTTGGCTCATTGGTCCATGATTCTCTCATAGTTTAATATCACATTTGTACCCTTCTATGCGGTAAAAGAATAGACGTTATCAGATTTCTTAGCATCACACATACACCACTTCCTGCTGATTCTCCACTTAGTGATGATCTCCCCGATGAACAAATCATGAAGGTGGAGCACCACGATCTATTCTCCCAAGAAAGGTAGGGGTGGGGATAGTTCTCCTAACTCTAAACCATGATATGATGAGATTCTCATACTATCTTTTCAACCCGCACCAATGAAGTGAGTATGAGGCTTTGATTGCTTGAGTTAGCCATCACTATCGCTGTCAAGAGCATCAACATCTTTGGGATTCTTGGTCATCAACCAGATTGGTCCTACGGTTCTCAAACCCAAGCTTCTTCATTACTATGAGTATACCATGAAGTTATTGGCCCAGATTCCGAAGTCACCATCTACAAGGTTCCCAAGTAGAGAATGTAGTAGCAGATGCCTTGGCCAAACTTGCCAAAGAGTTGGCATGTCTGGAAGATGAGTCCATTTCAATAAGGGTCCAAAATAGACAAGTCTTATCCCTTATTGATGCTGAACTCATCGAGAGACTTTCTCTTGAAGGGGAGGTGCATTGCCAAAATGGACAAGGAGCTGATTGGAGGCAACCATTCATAGATTACTTGAACACGGCAAACTACTCAAGAAAAGTCACAAGCCCATCGTGAAATAGACTCTCCTATGCTCTTGTTGATGGCACTGCATACCGATCCTTTGACCAAATATGGTTATGTTGTTTAGACAAACATGAAGCCCATGGCATTATAACTGAGGTACACTCCTATGGAGCATCAATCAGTCCAAAGATGAAGATGAAGATCAAAAGACTTGGATACTACGCCTTCATGATCATAGATTGCATGGATGTAGCTAGAGATGCCATCATGTGTGTGGTCCTCCACCAACCACCCAACATTCTACACCCTACTTGGCCTCATGACCATTTGAGTATTAGGGTATCGACATTGTGGGTCCAATTGATCCTCCTTCTTCCAAGGGCATGTTTCATCTTAGCCACCCACTACTTTTCTGGGGAAAGCCATCCCACAGAGAGGTCACTCACCATGTGCTTCAATTTTAGAACCATATCATATATAGGTTTGGGGTGCCTCGATGAATTATATCCGATAATGGTACCGCATTCAAAAGCACAAAGATCAGCTTAAGACACATGGTATTTGGAGATACTCCACCATCTACTACCCTAGAGCAAATGGTTAGCAGAAGCATTCAACAAAACTCTCATCCAGATATTGAAGAAGACTCTTGATGACAACAAATGACAGTGGAATGAGTAGTTGGTTGAAGCCTTGTGGGCCTACTACACCACATACTTAACTCCAACTCAGTCTACCCTATTTTTCTTAGTGTATGGGTCCAAAGTCATTCTTCCTCTAGAAGTTCAACTCCCATAACTAAGGATATCATTGGGTAACAAGATCACTATAGAAATGCAAAAAGTTATGGTTAGAAGAGCTCAAGGTTTGAGGAGAGTTGCCTACGGCATAAAACCTCGAGTTGTACAAGGCCAAAATGATTCAAGCTCACAACAAGTGGTCCCTAGGTCTTTAGTAGGAGAACTTGTGTTAGTCCTAAGGAGACCAATTGTTGCCCATCAAAAGATGGGAGGCAAGTTTGAACCCACTTGGGAAGGCCCCTATGTCATAGAGAAGGCCTACCAAGGAGGATCTGCCTTATTGATTGTAAAGGGGAACCCGATGCTTCCAATTAATGGGCTCTATCTAAAGAAATATTACCCATGAAATAAATCATGTTTGAAAATAATCATTAATAAAAAATAAAAATTTGATTCCATTCATCAAATCTTCTCTTCTCAAGTGTTGTTTGCTTGTCTTGCAATCTCCGTGACATGTTTAGGTAGGTGTAAGAGTCCCCAGTGGCATCCTATCCCTCTTTCACACACAAACATAATATCCTAATACTTTAGAATAGGTGTAAGAGAACCCAGAGGCATCTATTTTGATTAACATAACTAAGTTAGTGTGAGAACCCAAGACATCCTTTCTTAGTGGGAATCCTATTGCCATCCATCATTTCATAAAAATAGTGTGTTTAAGGTAGGTGTAAGAGTCCCCTAGAGGCATCCTATTCCTTTTAACACATGCACAAACATAAACACAAATCTTTTATCTCAAGCTATTTTGATGTGGGAGCAAGCCCCTATGGCACTCACTCATTAGCTGCTCTAGGTCGCCCACATACCATCTCACCACATGTCACCCCAGTGGTCACTTGTTAGAGGATGTGAGTCCCCAAGCTTTCTTTCTAATTTAACCATTGCAAACCAATGAGCACCTTGTTAGTATGGTAGACTTCACTGCCCAGCCAGTAAGTTATCTCATGTTGACTTTGTTGGAAGATGTGAGTCCCCGTACTTTCTTCTTGAACTAGCCACCATGCTCTAACTAGGTCGAGTATATTCGAGGCTTAGGGTAAGTCCCCCGAGGCTCCCTTCCTCTTGAGTACTTTTGAGTTGATTTAAGTCCCCCAGTGGCATTCACTCGGTAGTCACCCTAGGTCGGATAGACCTTGAGCCAAGATAGACTATCCCATAGTCCCTGCCATAGAGGATGTGAGTCCCCAGCTTTCTTCCGGTTGTTGCAAATCGGGCACCTTAGGTTGGTTGATATTCTTATGCCGACAAAGGACTCACTCGAGTACACCACTCTTAGCGATGTGAGTCCTCGCTTTCTCTGAGTTGGACACCTAATGCCTGGATATATGACTAGCCATGTCATCTTCTCGTGTGTTGGATTAAGCCCAAATCCCATCCTCACTCTATTTGGATCAAGTCCTCATGACCCCATTTAGACACTACCCAGTTACTTTTGATTGACATTCCCCTTTCCTAGTAACATGGTTGGAAAAATTTGTTCAAGAGGATGCAATGATTCTCCATTGGTTCAAGAATAGATAGTTAGTCGATATAAGCTCCTTCTCGCTTTGATCCCTCACAAACTAACAGGGTCCATGATAAAATAAACTAAACAAACAATCAAAATAAATAAAAATATTTGCTTGTAGGCATCCTATCTTTAGGCGGTCGCCAGAACTCCCTATAGAATTACCGACTACTGAGTTGAGATAAATCCTGTCGACTCACCCATAGTCGCCCCTTAGTCGTTCAATCAATTTTTCCACAAGTAGGTTACCCCGACAGTCATTCTCTTTGAAAGATATAAGACTATGACACATTATTTCTAGCATAATTATCGAAACGTGCGCTCTAGTCGTTCAATTTATTGCCCAAAGCAATCGATAACTCCAGGGATCTTTTTTAGTGGAAGATGTGAGTCCCCGAGCTTTCTTCCCTTCAATTGATCACTGCAAAGCGAAAGACACTCCTTTGGTTGGATAACTCTCCCATCAGCTTGGAAGCTACTCCCTTTGGTTCAGTAAATCTGAGATAGGTCTAGGCTAATATAAGCTCCTTGATTATTCTTGAGCTGATTTGAGTCCCCAGTGGCATTCACTTTATAGTCAGCCCTAGGTCGGGTCTGATTTGTTGCCCAAAGAAACCAATCACCCTAATGGTTCCTTGTTGTGGAAGATGTGAGTCCCCGTGCTTTCTTCCTAACTTGACCATTGGATACCGAAAGGCATTCCCCTTTGGTTGGATAGTCCTACCTCATGGTGGTAGACTACTCCTTTGAATTGGTAACTGAAGTTAGTTTAGGATTCCATGGCCTACTCGCAAACCCATGGATCCATCATAATCAAACAAAAAAATTTTAAAAATAAAATTGATCTTGACTAACTTTGAGTTGATCTAAGTCCCCCAGCGGCATTCACTCAATATTTATCCATAAGTTGGGTTCAATATGTTGCCTTGCTAATAGATTACCCCAACAATTGGTCCTTACTTAGAGGATGTAAGTCTACAATGCTTTCTTCCTAGTACAACTGCTGTATATTGAAAGACATCCCTTTGGTTGGCTAGTCCTACTATGTGCTTAGTAGACTATCCCTTTGGATTGGTAAATCTGAGTTAGATTTTAGCCTCCATGGCTCCTACTTAATGCAACCCATCACAAACCAATAGGGTTCATCTCAAAATTCAAACCTGATAAAAAATTAAAACAAATTCATCCCTTTTTCACAGTGGAACCAAATCAAATCTTTTTCTCCTTAGTGAGAATCAAATGCAACCTCTCATCCCCTTGTGGGTGACTTGAACCTGCTTCCCTAGTGGAAGGTTCACACTTTATTCCTTAGTGGATCTTTCCTCTTATGTCTTGGACATAAGTAGAGCCACATTGCACTAAGTTCTAGATTCTTCTTTCCTTGGTTAAGGATAGATTATTTCTTAGTGCTTGTGATCTCATATTGATTATTTTGGTCAACACTAATACGCGTGTGTTCCTTGTCCCACACCACACCTATTGGGTGCCCTTTGTTGACCTCATTTTAGAATGAGCTCTCAACCATCCATATTAACATAGGACTCCTCTTAGACTTTAAGAGTTCCTTAGTCTTAAGACACATATAGTGATTAGGTGGACACTCAACCTAGCCCTAAAGACTTAGAAGAGTTAGCCATAGGAATAGGTCATGCCTTAGGGTTGTTAGGAAAATTGCCTACCCTTATCAAAACCATTCCTCACTTTCCCCTTCAAGTCAAACTCTAAATCAATTATATGATTTTCCAAACTCAAATCAATCATGATTGAACTCCATGATTGAAATCTATGATTGAAACCTCTGATCAAAATCAATCAAAATTTCCAAGTCTAAATTTTTCTAAGTCCTTAATCCTCTCTTAAGGTCTTAACCAAAATCATGATCAAAACCAAATCAAATATTTGAGTTTTTCTCATAACTCATTTGTATTCTCATTTATATTCACATATATAAATGAAATATAAGTTTAAACCCATCAAATCAAACTCAAAATTCCAAATCAATTCATGAAAATTTCTTAAGTCCTTTAAGTTCTCCCTTAAAGATTTAGCCAAAATCTTGATCAAACCATTTCAAACTCATGTGATTTTCTCAAAACTCATCTATATTCTCATTTATATTCACATATATAAATGAAATATAAATATATCAATCAAATCAAACAAAATTAAATCAATTTAAAATTTTCTTAAGTCCCTTTAATTTTCCATTAATGGACTTAGCTAAAATCAACTCTAAATTAATTCAAACTCATGAGATTTTCTCATAATTCATTTATATTCTCATTTATAGTCTTATATATAAATTAAATATAAAAATAAATCAATCAAATCAAATCAAAAAAATTAAATTCCAATTTAAAATTTTCCTTAAGTCCTTAATTTTCCATTAGTGGACTTAGCTTAAATCATCATCAAATCAATTCAAAGTCATGGGATTTTCTCATAATTAATTTATATTCTAATTTACATTCACATATATAAATGAAATATAAATTAAAATCAATCAAACCAAATTCAAAAATTCAATCTTCAAACTCTAAAATTTTCCAAAGTCCTTTAAATCCTTCTTAATGGACTTAGCTCAAATCATGATTAAACCACTTCAAATCCTTGAAATTTTCTCATGATCAATTTATATTCACATATATAAATAAAATATAAATTCAAACAATCAAAACCAATTCCAAAAATCAAACTCAAATCAACTCAAAATCCAACCTAAGCCTTTCAAGTCAAAATCTTGAACTTAGCCAAATCAATTCAAATCAAGCCAAACTCTTGATTTTCTCTCATGATTCAATCAACCCTACAATCATGAGCTCATATAAAATCCAAACTTCAATCAAACAATCAAAACCTAGTTCAAAATCAAAGCCAAAACCCTTTCATATTCTTCCTTTGAATATGAAATTGTCAAATGGATCAAAACCATTTGACTTCAAACCACTTGTAAATTGATTTATATTTCAATCATAAGTCCATATACAAGATCAGTCAACTTCAAATCAAGCTTTGACCAAGTCATTTGACCCATTTAGGCTCACTTGACCCCAAGTGACCTAAAGTACCTTATGAGCCAAATTCTAATCCTAACCAAATTGGATTGAACCAAACTCATATTTGCCTCTCATCATGATCAACAATCATCATGGGATGATCAATCAATCAAATTGGGTCAAACCAAGTCAAACCTAAGGGTTGACCAAGTCAACACTTAACCCAAAATGAAACCTAACATAGCCAAATTCCACCATAGGCCAAATTGATTGAAACCATTGATCTAAGTTCACTCATGACCTATGTTTGAACTTGACCAAGCCAACATTTGAGCTAACCTAGCCCAAATACTTGACTAAGTTGACCCATCTTGACCTAAAAGTCAAAATGTGTCAAAACTTGATCTAAGCCAAATTGATCCAAATACCAATGGGTCAAGTTCATTCCAAATCACTTGTTGAACTTGACCAAAGCCTCAATTGGCCAACTGGACCCAACCTAGCCCAATTGACCTTAGACCCAACATGACCTAAAGGGGTCATGTGAGCCAAATTGAACTTAACAAAATTGATTGGAAACAAAGATACCAATCCACTCCATATGACTAACCAAACCAAACCTACCCTTGACCTACCTCAAATAGGTCAAATGGGTCAAATAGGTCAACTTGACCCATTTGACATAAATGAAGTCATATGAGCCAAATTCAAAACTATACCAAATTGAATCAAACCAAATCCAAAAAAAACATTTCAAATGGTCATATGAACTTGACCCACCCTTGGTTTGACCCATTTTGACCTATTGGTCAACTTGACCCAAGTTGACCCATTTTGACCTAAATGGGTCAACATGAGCCAAACCCTATCAAATGAATTCCAAATCTCATGAAACTTGGCCAAACCTATTTTCTCAACATACCCAACATATCCAAAGTGAAAAATAGCAAAATGACCATTCTACCCCTAGGCCATAGAACAAATTTTGGCTTAATCCATGGGTAATTTGGTCATACCTCTTCATATCACTGAGGCTTTCCTAAAAGCTCAAGGGGACTGTGAAGAGTGGTGCACCCAACCCAATGGGTTTCAGCCCATGGTCCTAGACCAAACCATGGGTCAAAGCTCAAATTCAAACTCCCTCCCCTACTCAAATTCAAGCACATGGGAGGTTGGAAATCCACTCCTTGGCTCATACCGACCATGTGCACACTCCTAACTGATCAAAGAACCCATTACCTAAGCTCAATTGGGCCAAAATGATAAGAGGATGGATGGCCATCCGATCCTTCAAAGGGGAGATATACTCCCTAATCAATTCAAATTCTTTGTCATTGAAGCTAAGGAACTTAAAAGCATCGAGAGTATTCCCAAGCTTCTAGAGAGATTTGAAAACTCCATTTCTCGAGATTGTTGGGAGGTCTATTAAAGAGCTAACTTTCTCTCACTCATTTCCATCCAATTGCTCTTGCATACTTCATCAAGAAGCAAGTTGAGTGCACCCAAGCTTCCTTTGAGTTCCCAGCAAGGAGAGTTGAATTGGATCAAAGCGCAAGCTAGCTAAGGAGGAGGTGGTCCATATACCAATCCACTCAACCTCAAGTGTTCATTTCAAAGAAGGCTTCGTCTCAACCGCATCTAAGCCCTGGAATCAAGATCGGTGATCACCTCCAGCGAGGTATGAAATTTTTTGACCATTAAACTCAATATGGTGTGGAGTTTTGTGGAAGAAATTTTATTCTCATGGATTTTATGCTATTTAGCTTTAGATGGTGTGGGTTGAATTTGGTTTGAATCTGAGCTCAATCGAGCCTCGATCTTCCCCTTGATCATGGACGGTCTCTATTGATCAAGGGGAATAACTCGGGAGATCTCAACCGTACATCAACACATTTTGGATGGACGACCGAGATAATTCTCCATGTTTAGAAATCCCTTATCCATTTTAAAACTATGGGGAGATCTCTGGCCATCCGATCTTTGATAGGACAATAGAGATCAAACCGCGTCCGCCGCTAGTTGTGATTTTAGATTTGATGTTTAAGTGAATCCCTCATGGCGTGACGCGTGTAAAGTGCACTGACCGCCTTTGCCACGCGTCACATCGTGAGCTATGGGATTAGTTAAATTATTTTAATTAATCCTAATTAATCTAAGGATCTTCTAAAATTCATAATTCCCTCTAAAAAATTCAGACAAATATGAAATAAAATCCTATGAAAAGATAACTCAACCTAGAATATTTTAAAATTAATTTCAATGGGTTTTGAATTATAAATTTTTTTATTTTGAATTTTCTTGGAAATTTCATTTTGCTACTAATTTTTAATTAAGCCTCCATTAATCCCATATTTGGGTATTTTTTGAATGACTTCCTCCCTAATTTTCTTGGGATTTATTGAAAGCTTGATTAGAAGAATTGCATATGGATATCTTAATTACTCTCCTTATGTAATTAAGGATAATTAGGGTATGATTAGTAGTTTTAATTCATGATTAGGGTTGATTAAGGTCAGATCCAGTAAGTAGGAGGTTTATGGAATAATTTTAGGATATTTTCCTTAAGCTATTTCCTAAACCCCTTTTTTCTCTCCTTAATATCCTCCTAATCAAGGATTACTTCATTAATTATCTCCTTAATTAATTTCTAAAAATTCTAAAAAGTTCCATAACTTAATTAATCTACTTTGGGTAAGTTCTTAGGTGTTCAATAGCCTAAATTCAATTAAGGAAATCAAAACCCAATTCATAAGTATGAAAGGGTGTTTTGAAATTACTTAAGCTAAACCCCTTAGCTTAATTAACCTTGAATTGTGAGCCAAATTGCATTAGGATTCTTTCTTATTAGGTCCATTGCAAATTTAATTTCCTTGTGAGTTTTTATGTCATCTTACTGGATCATAATTATTTTGTTAATTATTCTAAGGTGGTGTAGGTAAGGGTTAATTAAGTTACTTAATTCATACTTAACCTAATTAATGCATAAAATGGATCTAATTATCTAAAAATTAAACAAAATATCAAACACATGTGGAATGGGTTAGAACAACAAACTCATCTCACATTTTCAAAATTAAATCAAACTCCAAACTAAATAAAAATCACTTTGCATTCACTTTGATTTATGTTAAACTTTCTTATTTCATAAGAATGTCTTTGGGATTTAAGTGAAGTAAACTTGTTTACATGCTTTTATTACTTTGAATCTTTCCCCAACATGTTAAATTTGTATGCCATGTGGTTTCATGCATTCATAATTTTAAGATTCAAATTTTAAAATGAAATTATTTACTTTATGTCAATTTTGTATGTGTTGGCTAAAGTAGAAATATGAATAACTATTATCACTACTAAATCAAATTATTTTCAAAACATATAAATCAAATACCAAATCTAAAAGTGTGCTTATATTTTAATTATGAGTTTGCATGTGAAGATTATAAAGGTATGCTTAGTATAGTTTCTTTCTTATGTTAGCATAGTTTTGAATAGGAATTTGATGAGATATATGGTTCATTTGAAAAGGACCTAATACTCACCTAATTCCATATTCTATTCATCCTTATTCTATCACCTAAGGGGGGTTACCTATACTTTCATACATAAATTGCATAAATTAAATGAATCCACTAATACAATTTTTGCATTCCTCTTTTTCATTTCATTTCTTTTATACATATGTTTATATTTAAGGAAAGTGGTATATTAGTCTGGAAAATACTAAGGTTGTGAGGCTTTAAGTAGCCCTAAGTAGGTCTTGTACCTTACACCACTGGTTAGTAATGACGCTGTACCCACTTATTCCTTTCTTACTTTCATGTGTGTATGTGAAAATTTGGATAAGAAAACCCCTTTTTAGTTAAGAAAAATCATGCATATTCAACTTCTAAATTTTCTTTAAATGGATTACTTTGCATGCATCATAAAGTGTGTTTAATATTCTCATTTGTTTGTATAGATATGCTTGAGGTCCATCCATATGCATGTTATATATGTTGGGAAAGAATTGAAGTAATGTGTGTTATGTGAATTTTGATTCATTTTATTTAATCTTAAAATACCTTTCTTTTGAATAGGTTTGTTTAGAGTTTATCTAAACTTAGGATTAATTAAAATATTTAATCAAAACATTCACCTAAATAAAATTAAAATGTGAATCTACTTTAGAAATTACTTAGGTTAGGGAAGGAAAGAGAAGTTCTCTTCTCTTTCTCTCTCTTTATAACTTAGTAATTAATTATAGGATCCACTTAAACCAAAGAAAAACTTGAAATAAAATCAACCCAAAATAATTAAACAACTTAAATGAAACCCTCCTCCAAGTTGAACATGTTCTTCACACTTAAAAAAATTTGAACCTAAAGCCATAGCTAAGCATACCACACAAGCCTTCAAAGCACACACATTAGCCTAAGTCACCACTTCTAGCCTTAAGTTAGGTCGATGCATGGTTTGATGTTTATTTTGTGTTGTGATATATGTTTTAGACTAGATGTTAGGGTGTATGTTCGTAGAATGAATGGTATGACACTCTTAGTCTAACTATTCTTTTCTGCAGAGGATTGTGCTTAAGGGACACTATCATAAATAAAAATATAAATGCTTTTGCTTGTAGATGTTTTATACCTCTAAGCATAATCCAATAAGCCAGGTGGACTTAGTCACCCAAGTGTGAGGTGATAAGTCCAATATACATGCTTGGGATTTGTGTGGTTTATTTTAACTGACCTTTGTTTTGGAGATGTTAGTTAGATTTCCACATTTCTTTTTCATGTAAATTTGTGCAATTAGGATTTTGGAATGATTGTTATGAGATTTAGGATGAACATTGGTCATAAGATCCTATCTTATGTACCATGTGAAGCCTTGGAGCATCCACCTTCCAACCATTCAAAAGAAGAAACCAAAGAAGAAAAAAAAAAGAAAAGATGAAGAAAGAAGAAAAGAAGAAAGAAGAAATAAAGCTTGAAGACCCCCATAACAATGAATTCCTTACTTAATTGTAATTTAATTTGTTTATAATCCAGGTTGTATAAGGGTAGAGCTTGGCTACCCATATTTGATATTTTTGGGTTTGTGCAGTGGTGCCCGACCACAATGATCTTTTATTTTTGCGATTAGCATTATAGATTGGTTGATGATTTGTTTAGCTTTTTGCATTAAGTGGCATGCTTTTTCTAGTTTCTTTCTTACTTTATTTATGGCCTGGATGTAGATTAGGCTTTTTTGGAAAGAGTAAATCTTTTACCCAACTTAACAACTCAAAATAAAAAAATTAAATAACTCATAACCTCACCTAAGGCTTAGGTTTAAAATTAAGATAAAAGAATTAGTAGCCCCTTAACTGGATGAGCATTCTTTTATAATATCATGCACAAATGCATCTTATTTCACTCTTGATTGGAGGGCTTCCACCTTTGAGAAACTTGGCTTGACTTTGAGAGCCATGGTGGAAACTCACCTCCTCCCTTTCGCTGATTTTGGCCAATAACCTTATTTCTCATGCATTAGTTATATGAATCCTATTAGCTTGAGTCAAAATAATTGTCCAAAATAAAAAATAAAAAATGAAATTTGAATTGCATTATATTTAGGTCATTTGAAGCATGTCCCTTTAAATGATCTAGTCTCTTTAGATAGTGAGTTTAAGGACTTAGTCTCTTTCTAAATAAATAACATCCTAGCTATCTTGCACAAGCATAAAAACTTGCCTACATGTATTTAAAATTGTAGGAGGAGTTAGTTGGCGGTCACCCCTAGGCAGTTATAAGTTCAAGCTGTTGGGTGGTTTGTCCTCTCTTATGGAGCAAACCAATTACCAATTTTTTTGCCTTAGATTTAGGTTACGCTTTCGGCCCTCACCAAAGCTCTCTAGATTTATGTTTTGAGGTTGCGTCTCCTATTTGTAGGCTATATGCATAATTCTTTAACTCTTAGACATTTTCTTAATCTTGTGTTAAGGAATCATAAGTCTTAAATTTCTAATGAAAAATTCAACTCAAACAAACCAAATCAATTTCAAAAATGTAAAGCCAAATCGAAGGATAGTTTGAGATGCTCGCTAGGTTTCTTATCATCATGGGCCTCTCCTACTTATCTTCCATTTTGGCTTCGATAATAACTTCTCTTTTGATCAATTCCATTTGATCTTTCAAAAATAAACCAATCGATTGATAGTCCTTTCCTTTTAAAATCTTCAAAGACAACGATCATTTACCTTAATCGAGAGTTTTCTTAATGAATTCTCAGTCCTTAGGATGTAATTAACTATTAGGGCTTACCCTTGTAGGGAACTTAATGAACCTAGTTTAAAACTGATTTACTTTTTCATGTAAAGTAGGGGAAGAATCTCTAGTACATATGCATACCCATCATCCTTAGGAGTCATTATTGATGTGATTAGGTCCATTAAAGGGTAGTGACTTCTATATTTCGAGATAGTACACTATTTCCTTGATGACATACTCGATCACCTGAATAAGTATATCCACAAATCTGTGTAGTGTCTTAAAAAGATGAATTTCTATAAAATTTTCTCTTTCATTTCTCCCCATAGATTTGAAAGGCAACTCAATGAGTTTTCTCCACTGCCTAGTCATAGATCGCTAATGTATGGAGAAGCTAAACATATCAAGTTTTATAATTTAAAATTATGAAATTCATAATTTCAGCTTAAATTAGATGGTTGGGAGAATGATGACGTGCCCGATCTAGATCCCATGATTCCATCTCCCATCGTGGTTCTTTCTAATCTATAGTGGGAGGTAGTCGATCTAACCATAAGGATTCTTATCACAAACACTAGTTACGTCATCCAAGAAATCCTTGTATACTTGGGGTAGTGTTTATCTAAGCAGATAGACTTAAATCTACCTTAGTTGACAAATGGCTATTTTTCCTATCAAGTATACCCTATGATTCAAAACTCAAAGGGAAGAGCCATTGGGGAGCATACGGGCTACTATCATGATTATAATATAATGGAGCCTTTACCGCCAAACCATCATCGAGGACTTATGAATGCTTCATCTCGTGGAGCTCTTACCAAGCCATGTAGAGGACAAGTCATGTCCTAGACATGAGATTGGAGAACATGAAAAAAACTTAATTTGACATCTTTGTGAGCTAGTTTTCTTAATTTGTAAACTCATAAATAATTACAAAAAGATGGATAGAAGTTTTTGCTTTAAGCTTTTAATTATTGAGTTTCATTTAAATAATTTTTAGATTGACACTCAATTTGAGTTAATTTGATTTGAAATTAGAATTGCATTTTGGTGGAAGTATCCTCCTTGAAATCACCATTCAACATAACCATTAGGATAGCAATTAATTGATCAAATATATTTGAGAACTTATCTGCCAACTTGTTTAGCTTAACAGAGGATCATATCTACTGTTATATGACAGAATTAGTTTCTCAAATATTTCAATAAGTTGAAATTCTTATAATAGATTTTGGTTTTGTTAACTAAAAGACCAAATCAAGCAACCTAGATTCTCACATTTGAATTTAAGCATTCAATATTTTTTGATGTGGTGTATATTTTAAGAATGCCTTAATTAATGCCTTGCTCATGTTAATATAGATCTCAAAGTAAAATGACTATCTTATTAGATTATTCAAATTAATATTTAATTGATTCCCATTTAGCCTATACAGCCTTTTCAGACATTAAAATTTATACTTTAAAGCTCTATGTCCAGCACATGGTGTATTTATAGCTTAGATAATCATAATTAATGAAATCATGACATTAAATTCATAATTAGAATAAAATTTCTTTTATTTTTTTTGGATTGAAGGAAAGTTCCTCATTCATGATTTAATTTGAAGTCACATTTTTGAGAATTGATCCAAACATTAACTTTGAATTTTTAAATGGTGCCTTCTGCTTCATTTGAGTATTGTGAGTTTATGGCATTGAACATTTTGAAATGATCTAATAGCTTTGTAAGATCTCAAATAACATTCAATTGCTTTCTTATTCAAAGTATAGTCATTGAATCTTCAATATACTCATTATATCTATTGACAATAATGCTCAATCTTTCAATTTCATTAGAATTTTTATGGATTCTTTGATTTTCTTTAATTTATTTGGAGAATTGTGATTTGAAAACTACTTTCTAATTCCAAGAATATCTTGTACTCATTGATTCATCAAATCATCTTCTAAATCATTAAGATGAGATATTGAAGCTTTATATTTATTACCAAAAATATCCTCCACTTCAAATTCATTGAAACATCCTTCTAAAAGCTATTTGGGTTTACCAAAAATTTGTTCCTATTAGCTATTGAAATATCAAAATTCACATTTGATTTCATATAATCAAGCCTTCATTTGTAAACCAACTAAAATTATGTAAATTTATTTGTAAAAGTTATTTCCATTTAGCCTTGCTTGGAATTGAGTTTTCAGATAACATTATTGAGATCACCTATCCCTCTCTTGAATTTTATATTTAAAAAGCTATACTTCAATCATATTACAAGCTTTCATAATCCAATATACATTCAAATTTATATTTATAAAGTATGCTCATCTACTCAATCAATCTTTTAAGTTAGATTTGAATCTTATAAAGGTTACTTGCCTCCAAGACTTACAATTCATTATGCATCATTAATTTATAAGTTGAGCTAGAAGGTACACCAAATTGATTTATTTTGAGTTCAAATTTTATTACATAACCTTTTAATTTTATGTCAAATTCATTTCAAGTTCATTTACATTTAATTTTAAATTTATTTATTTATTTAGGACTTTATATTTTATATTTAAGTTAACATTAAATCTCTTTTCTAAGATTCAAAAAATTTTGAAAATTTCAGAGTAGATCTATGTGATCATATTTTTGGACTAGCAATTCAATGAGATAATCATGTTTGAGACACCACATTTGTCTTCACATCGCTACACAACACATAGGTCTTAAATCACAAAACATAAAAACATTTTAACAAAATTTTCAACATTCACATAACGACATCTAACAATTTGTTACTCGATGTTATGAAAGGGAATAGTGGTGTCTTTACACACCACAATTTTCTATATGCTATGATTAGTAGCTCTTCAAACCTATAAAAAGAAACAAAAGCACATATATATACTTTCACATTCACACATATTTTATACATTTACATTGGTGCGAGGCAACCGCGCAATCGACACGATAATATGAAATATCTTTGTTTGCTCTATTTTTTTTATCTCACATATTTTCCTTTCTGATTTGTTTTGAAATCATAGAGAGAGAAAGGGAGATAGAGAGAGATAAAGAGATATATAGATAGAGAATGGATGGGTTTGATTGCTTCAATTGCTCACCACAAATGTACTCGATTTGCGCGGGTTGACAATAGTACATCTTGCAAATGAAATGTTGGTGAGCCATTATATGATGGTATCCATTGAAGCAAACCAGTTACATTATGTTTGCAAAGTACATCTTACAACACTGAACTAAACTAATTTGCGCAGGTTGCCAACAGTTGTACTCCACTGTACATAGATTTTTGGTTTTCTAGGTATGTCGAGAGAGGGAGCAGAGAAGAGGGGAAAATCGTGAAAGGGAAGTAAGGAATCAGAGGATGGGATGGAAATCGAAGTGGAGGAACTTACAGTTAGGCTTGCATGCGGCTCAAACGAGAGGGGGAGATGTGTTTTTTTTTTTTTGGTTTGGAGGGAAGAAGTGGAAGAGAGCCCTTGCCATTTTTTCTGGAGAAAGAAGGAAGAAAGAAACTAAAAATGTGAGGGATTTACGGTTTACTTAAGGAGGAGATATCGATTATTCGCCATTCGAATTGCGCATGGAGGAGTGCGGAAGGGATCTGATTTAGAAGAGGGAGGTGCTGGTTGAGCTCAGGATTCATGCGTTAGATCAACGGAATATCGTGCGAAGGGGAGGGGCTCTCATGTGTGCAGAGGGAGAGGTCGAACTGAGAATCGAGCGAGGAGAGCCGATCAGGTTTAGGAACTGGGCTGGATTGATTTTAAGTATTTAGAAATTTAAATTGATTTTTTTATTGTTTAATTGACTTTAACATGAATTTTATGCTGATATGATTAGATAATATATATATATATATATATATATATATATATATATATATATATATATATATATATTTGATATTCTAAGAACAACCCAAAATCGTTCATATAATTGGTTCAAGGACATCAAAGTCATTTTCAAAAATACTATATCATTTTTGACCACTCAATTTTCATGCAAGTTTATCCAATGAGTAGTTTACTGAGATGGTTATTTTGTTTGCGAATAAATTTGCAAATGTCATTTGGTTTCGATGCCTCAACATATAGATGTATTACGTCATGATCACAATAACAATTGTTATTTGAGTCGATGCCTTCCTCATAAGATGTCATATTTAATCGCTAATCGATAGATTATGCAATATTTGTATTCCAAATAATTTAACATGAAGTTATTCATCGATGGGTCATTTTGACTATTTTGGTGATGTCCAAACATTTGAGCATTTGAAGCCAATTCCAAAGTTTATCACTTTGAATTCCATGACTTTATATATGGTCAACAAATGCCTCAATAAATGAATTCATATGGGAGTCACATTTGTTGAAAATTGACCTTGGTACCATGACTTGGTTCATTTCATTGATTGTAATAGCTAGGAGCTTTGATAGGATTTGTCATTAGTATGGTGCCTTATTTAGGAAATTCTAAATGACATTTGATTTGTCGAATTGACTTGTCGGATATAAGAGTTTTACACCACTCTACTTCAATATGAAGATATCTTTCTTTATGTTTGCAATTTAAGTTTCCTCAATCTTGTGCTTGAGATTGTTGGAAGAATTAGTTTATTTATTTTGATGAAGCACTGAGAATTAGTTTATCCGTGTTTGGTCGGATTTGAAATTCCTTATGTCTTAGCTTTAAGCTTGACAGACTTGATGAAGGACTGACCTGATTTATCCATATGGACTTGTCAAGAAGTATATTTATGCCATAAATCTTGTGCTTATTGCTTTGACAGATTCATTAAAGGGTGCATATAGATGAACCAGCCTTTCAGCTTATACTATGTCTTTTTTGAGTTAACAGTCTAGCAATGTGTGCTTTAACAGACTAAATAATCACAAAATTCCTTTAGTTCATCCATTGGCTTTGTATGAACTATGGAATTGCTTCCTTGGTCTTGTGCTTTCTGCTTTGATAGACTTGATGAGGAGATTGACTTTGATTTATGCTTTGAGCTTGATCAGATCATTTGAGAATAAATTGAGATTTCACTTTGTGGGCAATATATAGATTGATTTGAGGCAGCCTTGAATTGAGAGTTTTCTCAGATTGTCTTGATCTATCGATCAAGTAGAAAGATTTCTTGGATCTTGATTACTTGTAATCACTAAGTTGAATTTGGTTTGAGATTGAATAGCTATCATCATTGGACTGACGAGGAAGGGCTCTTTCACTGCGGCCTTTTCTTACGGCTTATTGAGTGAGGAGAGCATCAGTAACTCGGTCATTTATAGGCTTGTTGAGTTTGACCTTTAGAACCTACCCGAGTCTTTGACTTAAGCTGTGAGGTGATTTTCATCGCACAACAAACAAGGGCTCTTTCATGGCCTTGTTGAGTGAGGAGAGCATTATCAACTCCTCCATGGGCTTGTTGAGTTTGACCTTTAGAACCCATATGTGTCTAGAATTTAGGATGTAGAGGTTGATGTTTTCCAACTCATTGAAGCTTCCAAAATTGGGAGTTCTTTGACTTGATCTCGACATTTGATGAATTTGGGAGAAAATTTTTCTTGACATTTAGGTCTCTTTCATGCATAGTAGATTTTTTGTTATAAAACCTGCAACCTAACAATGGCAATCATGGATATACTCAGGGATTTCAGCGTAAAGCCTAATGTCAACCTGAATCAGAATATATTCAAGAATTTCTTCTTATGACATGATGTCAATTCACATAACTTGACATAAACTATCTTATCTTGTAGGGGGAATTCTAAAGCACATTTAGAAGAAATTTCAAGATGAAAATACACAAATACATCAATATTTGAGTCAATATACTCTTAAGTGGGTTTTGACATGTAACATTGATTTCATCTATATATAGAAATCTAAAATGCCTCCTATGTAACAGGAAAATTTTCACAAAAATGCTTTTTTCATATTAAGTGAGTATATTTATTTAGGGATCTCATCATGAAGCACGATGTCGACCTAAATAGAAATACTAAAAAATGCCCTCTTGCAGGGATTTCTATTGTACAAGAATGTCATGTATAATACTTTTCAAGTATCGACCATTAATTGGTGGCATTGATCTTTCACCCTTTAGGTTAATGAGTTAGTATGCCCCTCTTTGATACACTTTTTCATTGACAAAAGGGCCCTCCCAATTAGGCTCAAATTTACCACCAATTTTGATTAGAATAATTGGTCTTCTCACTGTGACCAATTCTCCTTTTTGGAATGTTCAAGGCCACACTGTATGGTCAAAAGCCTTGAACATCTTTGCTCGATAAACTTCCAAATTTTGATGAGCTTGCAATCTAACTTCATCAAGCACATCGAGTTCCTCCATTCTCAAATGAGCATTTTGATCTTCAGCTAGATTGTATTGGATGGCTACTCAAAGTGAAGGCAACTCAACTTCAAGCAGAAGAACTACTTCAGTTCCAAATACTAATGAATAAGGAGTGGCTTTAGTCAACATTTTGTAGGTGATTCGATACGCCCATAGTGGCTCTATTAGTTTGGTATGCCATTCTCTTTTATTTTTAGCAAGGATCTTCTAGAGCAGTTGGACCAATGTATTATTAAAGGCTTTCATCAAACTATTTTCTCTTGGATTGTATATTGAAGAGTATCACCAATCAATTTTGTGTCGATCGATGAATCTATAAATCTTTGCACTTTTAAAAGCTGTGCCATTATAAAAAAATTATTCGATGTAGCACTCCAAATTTATAGACCACATTATGCATGAAGAAGTTGATCACTCGATCAGCAGTGACTTCTTTAAATGGGGTAGCTTTAGCCCACTTAGAGAAATAGTCAGTCGTTGCTAGGATGAAGCAGTGTCTAGCTAACGATGATGGATCAATTGGTCCAATTACATATGTATCCCAACATTCAAATGGCCAGGATGCTATTATTGGGTGTAGTGGATTTGGAGGTTGATGGATTATATTCCCATGTACTTGACATTCATGGCACCTCTTAGCATGATTGATATAGTGTCTCACCATAGATGACCAATAATAACCCATCCTTTTGATCTTTACTACCATCTTGGGACCTGATTGATGTGCACCACAAAGTCCTTCATGAACTTCAACCATCACTTTGCTCACTTCATCTGCATTTAGGCATCATAGTCATATTTGTTAAAAGGATCTACGATATAAAGTGTTGTTGACGAAAGCATAACGCAACATTCTCTTCTCGATTTGAGCTACCAATGATTTATTATTTGGTAATTTTCCTTCTTTAAAGTAGTCAATGAAGGGTTGCCTCCAATCATGTGGCTCTTCTATAATGAAGGCTTCACACTGCTTTTCTGAAGTAATGTCATTCTTAACTTTTCTTAGTATAACTCCTTGTTAATTTTAGGAAGTATGAGGAGCAACCTGAGTCACATTCTATTATGTTGAATTTAGTAACCCCTCTACCTGCGGGGATTGATACTTTGCTGGCTCTAGGACTCGTCAAGTAAATATGCCGATCATGATATAATCACCATTCATACTTGCCATTCCTTAGCTAATTTTGCTAAGCAATTGACTTTGCTATTCTCGGACCGAGAGACTTGAGTTAATGTGATATTTTCTTCATAAGCTCGAGAACTCGTTTGATATAGAAAGCTAACTCAAGTTTGTTGATTTTATAGATGTTAAGTATTGATTTATAATAAGTTGAGAATCACCAAAAATATGCAAATTTTGAATGCCTATGAAAATAGCTTCTTCAAGACCTACCACTAATGCTTCATACTTGGCTTCATTATTTGTTCTTGGCTCAATCAACCCATATGATCTCATTATCCTCCGTGTTAAGAAATGTCGCTCTATTGCCCTTCAAAATTTAGAGGTTTGACTTGTTTGATCGATGAAATCTCATCAAAGTATATTTTCCAAATTTATGATTTTTCTCTTTCATGAATGAGCATAATTTTCCCATCAGACAAATCATCATTAAGAGAAGAGTCCGCAGGGATGAGATGTGCTGTAAGAAAATCTACTAAGACTTGTCCCTTCATGCTTTCTAATGTATGTGATATCAAATTATAATACCCCATCTTGCCACCGTCAATGCTTTCTATCATCAGATCGCTTGAGATGAGTGTAATCTTGTGAGGTAACATATAATGATGGAGCTTTTGACCGCAAAAGATCATTGCCAAATAGTGCTTCTATCGAGAGTATCTTATGCTCCTATTAATCTTGACAATAAAGAGCATTCTCTTTGCTTTCTTCATTATGCTGTGCCAATAATGCTCCAAGGGACTCTTCTAATACAGCTGTGTATAGAATGAGGGGCTTCCCAGGAGTAGGAACTGCAAGAATTGGTGGACTTAACATATAACTTTTAATGCTATGGAAGGCTTCTTGGCACTTCTTATGCCATTTGAATGGAGCATCCTTCTTCATCAACTTTGCAAACAATTGACAGCATTCTGACAGGTTTGATATAAATCAACGGATGAATGCAAGCTATCCGTAAGAACATAGCAAACTCTTGGAGGAGGCATCTACAATTGTTTTAGCATCATTTTAATACTATGACTTACAATGTACCCGAGAAATTTTCCAGAGGATACCCTGAATGCACATTTTATATTCTCTCCAATACAATTCTCAAGTCTTCAAAGTGATTCTCATGATTTAAGCTTTTCACCACCAAATTGTTAACATAACACTCCACTTTCTAGTTAATCAACTCATCAAAAATATATGCCAAGACTCTTTAGTATGTAGCTCCAGCATTTTTTAAACTAAAAGGCATGATTGTGTAGCAATAGATGCTAATAGGTGTTTTAAATGATGTATATCTTTCATCTTCAGTGCCATCTTGATTTGATTATATCCTGATGATCCATCCATAAATGAGAACATGTCGTAGTTGGAAGCATTGTCCACTAGTAGTTCTGATATTGGAAGCGAAAAGCCATCTTTTGGACATGCCTTATTTAGGTCATGGAAGTCAATGTAGAGACAAATTAGGCTATTCTTCTTCATAATTGAGATAATGTTGGCTATTCAATAAGCATACTTCTCCTCCCAGATGATGCCTGCTTTGATCAACTTCTTAGTATATGTAATTACCTATTCTTCAATCTTTAATCTCATTCGCTAGAGCTTGTAACAGATCACATCCGGTAATATTTAGTTTGTGAACTGCTACATCTAAACACATTTAGAATATGTTCAGAAAGCAATCTCAATTTAAAAGTAGCATTTTAGCTCTTCAACTTTCATGCGAAGCTAACAAAGTTGACAGACCATCCTCCTCCTGTTGATTTCTTTGAGTTCATCCATAGTAGCTATTTATCCACCTATTGACAACACTTTTGGAGTGAGCTCTTAACCTCCTCTTCTTAGACTTAAGATTATTCTATACACTAAAAACTCCTTAGTCATAAGACACTTCTAGTAATTTGGTGAACACTTAACCTAAGCCAGACTTAAATGAATCATAAGATTAAATATGCTTAGGGTTTAAGAAAATTACATATCCTATAGCCTAAACCCAATATAGATACACTTTTCAAATCAAACCTAGACTCAATTCTGAACCAAATCTCAAATTCAAATTCAAATTCAAAAAACATTCAAATTTGACTCAAATGTAGCCTAAAATCAAATTCAAATCCAAGATCCTTCCTAAGCTATAAATCACATTCATAAGTTAGCCAAAATTGCCCTTATCAAATCAAACTCTGATCTCTTTTATAAATCAATTTTTCCTTCATTTATATTCACAAATATAATTAAAATCCAAATTCAAATGACCAAAACTATATCAAATCAAATCCAAACTCAATCTAAATTTAAGCCAATCTTTGAATTAGCCATAAATCAAGTCAAAACCAATGAATTTTTTTTGAATCATTCATTCATTCAATTATCTACCCAAATATAAATGAAGCACAAGCATCAAATCAAATCAAAATCAACCCAAGTCAAGCCCAACTAGTCTTTTGACTTGAAAATTTCAAATGAGCCAAAATCTTAGACTCAATTGATTGCCGCGAATTTATATTCCATGAGCTCATATATAAGTTCAACTAAACTCAATTAAACTAAAATCAAACATGACCCACTTAGGTCCACTTGACCCAAAGTGACCTAAAGGACCCATTTGAGTAACCAATAAACCCAAATTGGATTGAACCAAGGCCACCAAAACCTTCCAATGATTGTCGATCATCCTGGGGATGATCAATTATAATCAATCAGCCAAACCAAGCCAAGTCTAATTGGCTTTGATCCAAATTGACAAATTGGCCTAAAGGACCAAATCAGGTCAAATCATGAGCCAACCCAAATTGATTGCAACCAATGACTGAAGTTCATTCCAAATTGATTATTAAACTTGACCAAAGCTATAATTAAACTCAATTTGATCAATCGAAGCCCAATTGGTCAACTTGACCCAACTTAGCCTAAATTAGCCTAAAGGGTCATAATTGGCCTAAATCTAAATTAAATCTAAATTAATTCAAACCAAAGACCACATTCATCTTCAATTAGCCAATTGAACATGAATCAACCCATAACCTAAGCTAAATTGGCCAATTTTGGTCAAATGGGTCAATTTGACCCAATATGACCCATATGACCCAAATTGGGCCAAATCCATTGAAACCAAGCCAAGACCCATTGGGGGTTGATCAATCTCGACCCAAACCAATTTGGGATCAGCCCTCACATAGGATTTCACCCAACCTCATTTAATTTTCCCCCATCACATGCACTTAACTCCTCCCCAATATTTGCATAGTCATATATGTAAAGAGAGGACTTTGGAGCAAAATCCAAAGTCCTCAATCAATCCATCATCCATCCCAACCACCTCAAGCAAGACAAATCAATTGGAGCCAAAAAATTCAAAAAATATTATTTTTGGCCATTATAAAGGAGGAGATGAGGCTTTAGATCTCTTCCACCACCATTCACCCCAAAAGCTCCCCAAAGAAAAGGAATCCATCCCCCACCTCTTTGAGCCAGTTTTGAGCTCAAAAATACAAATAATTTTTCGAGTATACGGGAGAAGGAATCAAAGGAGGCAAGGGCTAAAGATCACTCCAAAGCTTCCTCACATACTTAAGAATTCGCTCGGATCTTCACCGCCGAAATCATCCTCCCAGGTAAATTTGCCAAACAGGTCCTTAGATTTTGATTAATTTTCTGATTTTAATTTCCTAGATAATCTATTTTACTTTAAATCATCCAATTAGAATAATTTTTTTGTGAATCGACAAAAATAGTCCATTTGGATAAGTTTTGGCTTAAACCCTCATTTTTCCCAAAAAAGCCTAAAAACACTATTCATCAACCGACTACCATCCCATCCCGGTTCACGGAATCGATCTGCATCGGCCTTGGATCGCTCGCGATAGATGTCCGATCGCCTGAATAATGCATTGTGTGGATCGATCCGGGCCTTCATCGCGATGTGATATGGATTGTCCATGGTTCACGCCATCGACGGCGATGCGGACCGCCTGATCGCCGATCGAATGGACCATCGATTGTGTGATTCGCGTATCGGATGGGTCGACCGCGCATCTGATCTAGCCTTTGATCATGCGATGACCGCCATCCGACGATGGATCCCATAGCGATTGTCGCTTTCCTTCCAAAGGTCGGTTTATCGCATTTTTTTTAAATTAATTTAAATTATCTTAAACTTCAAAAATTCATAAAAAAATAAAATACTTAACCAAAAATTACAAATAAGAGCTCGTTGGATTTGTCTTTTTGAAGGGAATCCAACAAATCCAAAATCCCCAAAGTTTACTGAGTATTTTGAGCTTAATTTAAGTTTTTGTAGAAATAAAATTTCATTAATTAAACCAAAAGTATATGTCAGAGTAAGTTGCAATTTTCAAGGATTAAAATTAAAGTCAAAACATACCTACCATAAAAATTTCAAGTGAAAAGGACTTCTGGATTGGGAGAAATTAAATTTGGAAGTTCAGATTGATCATTTTAATAAAATAAATCAAATAAAAATTCTGAAATTTACAAAAATCTTCAAAATGGCTTAAATCACTTCAATTGACATCTAGGACTCTTAAGAAAATGTTGTAATCTTCTGAATCTTAATGATCCCCAAACAAACACTTAAGTTTAGAGTTTAATTAATTAAGAGTTAATTAAAACATAATCTAAAAAACATTTTAAATATCAATAAAAAAAATCAAAAAAAATGAAATAAGATAAGCAATCATTAATCAAGCCTCAAATAAAAATATCATCTTTAGAGGAAATTAAATTAAATATGATTAAACCTATTTAAGTTAATAAAACTCAATTAAATGATTAAATCTTAAATAAAACTCAAAATTCAACAAATTTAGAAAACTTTAATCATTTAATTAATCAAACATCTAATTAATGCAAACTTAATAAATTAATCCATCATCTTAATAAACCAAATTAATTTTATAAATCACATTAAAATTAATTCAAATCAAACACTTAATTAATCTACTAATTAATTTAATCACACTTATTAAATAAACTAATTAAGTCAATTAAATTAATCATATTAAACTTAAGCTTAATCAAACATAATTAAGATGCAATTAAATGCTAATCAAATCCTAATTTAAACTTAAATCATTAACTCATTAATTACATCATTAACCCAAATAAATATGAAATCAAATTAAAATTAAACAAATCTTTATTTAATTTAATAATTAATCATACCTCTTAAATAAACTAATTAAATTAATTAAATTAATCATATTAAATCTAAGCTTAATCAAACATAATTAAGATGTAATTAAATACTAATTAAAATCTAAATTAAACCTAAATTATTAAGTCATTAATTACATAATTAGTCTAAATAAATATGAAATCAAATTGAAAATTAAATAAACCTTTATAATTAACATAAATACACTTCTTAATTAAACTAATCACATAATCACATTGAATGTAAGAAAACCCATAAACCAATAAAGCTAATCAAATCAAATAAAATTAAGAAAGTCTCTCATCAATTTAATATGTAATCAAATCAAACCTAATTCAATCTACTTAAATAAGATAAACTAATTAACTATCCAATGTATGAAATCAAAATACAAACCAAACTTTGATGAACATGACAAATGGATGTGATTAAAAATAAAATCCTAATACAAAGAATCAAACCCAATTAAAATCAAAATAAAATCTAATTAATCTAATGATCAAACAACAAATAAATGAACCACAATCAAATAAATGAAATTAAGTCACATAACCATAATCAAAGAAAAGAATTAAATAATTCAAAAGGATATTAAATTATCAAGATTAAACTAAACTAAAGACATCCAATCTAATCAATCAAAAAAGAACAGAACTTAAACAAACTTAAACTTCATTAGATATTAAATATTGAATTATCAAGATTTAATTAAACCAAAACATCTAATCTGAAATTAATCAATCAAAAGAACATGAACTTAAACAAACTTGAACTTCATCAAAGATCAAGGATATTGAATTATCAAGATTTAATTAAACCAAAATATCTAATCTGAAACACGTGAATTTAAACAAACTTAAACTTCATTAGATATTAAGGATATTGAATT
This sequence comes from Cymbidium sinense, assembly GCA_021442155.1. Taxonomy (NCBI): domain Eukaryota; kingdom Viridiplantae; phylum Streptophyta; class Magnoliopsida; order Asparagales; family Orchidaceae; genus Cymbidium; species Cymbidium sinense. Next base: position 108,180,348 of record CM038226.1, read on the forward strand.
ATCAAGATGCAATTAAACCAAACTATCTAAATCCAAAATCAATCAATCAAATACTTAAATAAACTCAAATTCTAAATTCTAAATCAAGTCAACTAAATCAAATCAAATGAATTACACAAATTCAAATGGGCTAATTAAGATACTTAAGGACCTTAGATTCTTTAGGAGTTAGGATGTAGAATAGGGTGAGTTCTGTCTACAAATGGAATTCATTCTACTCTTCATTCTTGAAAACTTAAATATCAAATTAACCAAATAAAATTGAAATAAAAATGAAAAATAAATCATTAAATCATTTAAATTGAAATCACCCAAAGCTAAAATTTAAACAAATCAAACTCCAAATTGAAACTTAAACTAAAGAAGCCTTTTGCCACACAAGCCTTAAAGCACACACATAAATTAGAATAAGTCACCACTTCTAGTGCTAAGTTAGCATTATATGTATGATGTTGTGTTTGTTTTGATGTAATATTTTAGACATGATGTTAGGATGTATATCTAGACTGATGTTAGGTTATTAGCCTAATCATATGTTTGCAGGTTTAAGGGGTTGTCAGAATAAAATATAAATTGTGTTTATGCAGTTGCTTAGCCCTAAGCATAACTCATTAGGACAGGTGGGCTTGGTTACCCATGTGTGGGTGCTAAGTCCAAATTATTCATATAACCGCATGGGTTGTATGATATGTTTAGCTAATATTTTTGTGTAAATAGATTTATTTTTTTATTTTTGATATAATTTTGCATTAGGAATTAGGATTAGTGTTATGGGAGATTAGATGAGCAAGGCCGAAGGCTTAGTCCCTGCCCTCATGACCTTTGGAGCAAATCAAATCAAAAGAAAGAGAAGGAAGAAATGAAGAAAAGAAGACCCCATAACATGTATTATTTTTTTTATAATTGGTTGTATAAGGGCAGCTTGGCTACCCATCTTTTTTTTTTTCTTTTGTATGGAGGAACCCAAGACCGGTCTTTTATTCATTTATGGTAGTTTATAAAATTATTTGATGTTGTGTTTAGTTTGCGCATTAGAACATCATACTTTTCATAGTTTCTTTATGATTGATGCTTGAATGTGTGACCTAGATGCGATAGGGTCTTAGGATAAAATTAATTATAAGTAACTCATAACTAAAATTTTAAAATAACTCATAACCTCACATAAAAGCCTAGGAATTAAATCAATATAATAAAATTTTTAGCAATCACTTAACTAGATGAATGAATGTATAATATCATGCATGTCATATTATTCCACTCTTGTTAAGAGGGAGCTTCCATCTTTTCCAGAGAATCAAGGCTTAACCTGTGAGAGCCTTTGGTGGAAGAACACCCCTTTCTCTCTTGATTTGGCCCATAATCAAATTCTCATGCATTTAGGTATACAAAATCCCATAGCTTGTGTCAAAATAAAGAGTCCAAAAGAATCAAATAAATTTGATAAAATTTGCATTAGATTAAGTCATAAATTCATACCACTCATGCTCTAGTCTCTTAGGGAGTGAGTTTAAGGGCTTAGTCTCCTCTCTAAATAAATAACAATCTAGCCATCCTGCAAAAGCATAAGACTTACCTACATGAATTTAAAGCATAGGAGGAGTTAACTGGCTTCTACTCCAAGCAGTAATAAGTCTAACAGTTAGATTGTCTATTCTCTCTTATGGAGATAAACCATATACCCATTTTTACCTTAGATTTAGGTCGTGCCTTTATTTTTTACCAACGCTCCTTAGTTTAGAAATCTGAGGTAGCTGTTTCATTCAGGCTACAGGCATAAATCCTCACCTCTTAGGCATTTTCATAATCTTATGTTGTAGAATTATAAGCCCTAGTAATCTAATAAAATGTCAACTCAAATAATTAACTCTCCTCAATTTCAAAAATATAAAGCCCAATTATAGGGTAGATTGAAATATTCACTAAGCTTCCCAATATCATGAGCATTTCCTACTTTCTCCCTTTGGATTCCAAAAATAAGTCTTCTCCTTGATCTATCCCATTTGATTGTCTAAAATAGCCAATCCTTTGATAGTCTTAACCTTGAAATCTTTGGAGGCCCTAATTGTCCACTTTAATCGAGAGTATTCTTAAGGAATTCTCATTCCTTAGGATGTATTTAACTATGGGTGCTTGCCTCCATAGGGAACTTTATGAACCCGGCTTAAAATAAACCCAACTTTACTCTTCCATGTAAAGTAGGGGAAAGATCTCTGGTATATTCGAAGACCCATTATGCTTTAAGAGTCCTTATTAGATGATTAGGTCCATTATAGGGTGGTGATTTCTATCTTTTGAGATAATACATCATTCCTTAATGTCATACCCAATCACTTTAATAAGTATCCCATAAAATCTGCATGGTGTCTCACATCCTCAAAAATAAACACCACACCACCATCTTCGAGTTCTTCAGGTGTAGGCTTGGCTTCTACTTCTTCATCATTTTTAAGAAGAATTTCATGGAGATTATCTTCTTCATCATAATTAGTTTTGATCTCAACTTCTATTATATTATAACAAGATTTATTTTGATGAGATTTATGGATGAACCCAAGACTTTTAGTCATAAAATTATCACTTCTTCATGATGCTTGAGGACTTCTTTGGCTCCACATCCTATTAAAGATTCGAGTTCTATGTTTAGTAGTTTCAGTATGAATTCGAAGCTTATGCATCATTCTTCACAATTTTTATGAATAATATATTGGTATTGTTGTTGGCACTATCTCATCATAATTTTCATGTTAAGTAGGATGATCAAAATTGTGAGGCTGAGACTCTTCAAATTTGTAAAATAGAGTTCCTGTTCTGCCACTCTCACTCAACGATGACATATAGAATGTTATCAATTCTTCAATATTTTGAACCTCCAGTGGAGTGATTTCTTTGAAGTATTGCTGAGGGATGGGTATAATTTTGAAGGAGTCCTCTGATGCCAAGTGAGCTATCCTTCGATGCACCATCTAAATCTATTTCCATAAGTAGATTCAAAATCATAGTCAATCATAATCACTTATTTCACTTGCCTTTCTTGAAAGTTTATAAGTTCTCTTGAGTTTGACAGAAATATCTTCTTCTTGTGTGTCACTTTCCAAATGAGGAACTAATTTTCTTGATTTAAGTGCATAATCAAGTGCTTTAGGGAGAGTCAGCATTACCTTCTTTCTTTCTCTTTGCTTCTGCTCTTTCACCTTGTGAAATTGCTTTTTAGTCCCTGAAATGGATGCTACCACTTCAAGAGGCTTTGTTGCCTTAGGCTCTTCAGGGATGAAATATTTTGCATCTTCATAGATCTTTGCTTCATGGATGGAGAATGGTTGTAGGTTACCAGGAATTTTAAATTATTCTCCTTCTTTTAGGTACTTCATACACTAATGCATAGTTAATGGAACCATGCCATACTCATGCAACCATGGTCAACCCAAGAGCTCTCTAAATAATGTATCAACATCAATTACATGAAACTTGGCTTTTGTATATAAATCTTAAAACTTGAGTGGGAAAATAAAAGCCTGTTTTTCTTTTTCCATTGAAACTATGAACCATCAACTTATCTCTCCCAAGATATTGGATATCAAGTGATAATCCTCTTAATACTTTTAGACTCATAAGATTAATAGAAGAACCTGGATCAATCAATATTCAACTGATTGTGATTCCATCACTCTCTTCGATAATATATAGAGGACAATTGTGATCCACCATTCCCAACATAAGATCTTCTTTAGAAAATGTGATTACTGGGAGATCTTGAGTTTGCAATGATTTAGTCATGTATTTTCCAGCAGAGTACACTTCATAACTTTTCAGATCTTTAAGAGCTTGTATCAAAGTTTCTCGGAGGTCTTTTGACATAAAAGAGAGCCTTATACACACTTATTTGTGCAGGGATCTTTCTCAGATGTGATAGAATATTATAATCTATCTTTTCGCTTGATTTAGGCTTCATTCTAGAATTTTTGGGAATGATTTCTTCGTTGACTTCAATTTGTTTGCCTTTATCTTTATTTACATTTCCCTTCTCTTGAATCACCTTATCTTGCTCAAATTCTTCTGAAGATGTAGTTTCTTCAAATTCTCTTCTTATTCTAGAGAATTGGCCAAAGGGCTAGACTCATTTTTCAACTTCATACATTTCATGTGTGATGATATCGATGAGTCTGACTCTTCTCCATTAGAAAAATATAGATCTTCATCTAAACTATTATTGTCTTGTTGAGTCATTAAATTAAATTTAGACGTTAACTCCTCAGGCTCTTCTTGCTTTCATGATAAAATTTTGATGGGTTGGTCGAGTCTGTCTGACCACCCTTATCATTTTGGAGTAACTGATGCTAAAAAACATCTGACATCACATAGATGATTCAACATGTCTCTACTAGATAAGATTCACCATTATCTTCTTCATTTGATTCGACAATACGAAGTTTAGGCATAAAGTCTGCAAGCTTAAATGGTTGTCTTGCCGACTGGTGATACTCCTCTAAATTATTAATAATCTTTTGAGTTGTAGTTCTCTCCTTGATCTTCTTTTTCTTAGCCAGCTTCTTTTATTTATGAGGCTTGCATTTAGTAGACTGCTCCTCGTGCTATGATGAAGTAGCCTTATCAAAATATTGCTGAGAAGCCCAAATACTTGGTTTAGGCTTTTATGTCCAATATAGGTTCAAGTTGTGATTTTCACTTAACACAAGGGACATTTTTTAGTTGCTTCTGCATTTTCATGATCTTTTTGGAGACTACTATTTATTCTTCAACTCCATTTTTTATCTTTGATGGATGTTATAAGAGGACATAATCATCCTTATAGACTCTCTTTTAGGGTTAACTAGAATACTGCCACATAATGTAAATTCACCTCACCGATACTTCCTTTCTAGCCAATCTTTGAAGACATAAGAATCTTCAATAGGATGACTGATCATCTGATGATAGGGACAGTAATTTGGATTAGACTTGATCGCTTCTTCGCCTTTTAATTTGGTAATTATAAACCATTGACCGCTCAAATAATTTAGCCACACTATCCTTCTAAAGGAATAATCTTTGTTCATTTTTTCTTAAGAGATGGCCACATTCTCATCATCATCTCTGTTGCTTATTTTGATGCTCCCATAAAGTCGAGGTTTATCATTGCCTCGCAATACTAAATTTGGTTGTGGATTAGAATAGAAAAGCTTCTTTTCCTTATCATCATTGTATATTGTCTATTTTCCTTTATCCACATTATATATCACCTGCTTTTCACCATTTGAGCTATAGAAAGCAGCATGAATTTTGTTTCTTCTTGAGTCTGAAGGTTTCTTTCTCTTTGCATTATCTGCATAGATTTTAGACTTAGGGCAATTTAGCTTTTCAAATTTGGCCACCCTATCGAGCAAGTCCTGGAATGTTGCAATTGATGCCATACATAAAAGTGGTGTCATTTTATCATCCATATTGCCCATTAGCAATTGGATCACATGTTCTTTTTCTAATTGCTCACACTTCATACTTAGTTAGCCAATGACTTATGAATTTTGTCTGACTCATCTTTTTCTTTTTCAGAAGGCAAGATCAATTTATTTTCTCATTGCATTACAACCTCTTCATGAATATTATCTCTAATTCAGCAAAAGTTTTAACTGAATCATTTGGCAATTCTGCATACCACTCGAAAGCAACTAAGGTCAGGCTATTAGTGAACTGATGGAAAAGTAGCACATCATTCCCTCCTGTGTTACCACAAGTAGCCTTAAATTGAGCTAGATGTTGCTTTGGGTTACCAAGCCCACTAAAAGTATTAAATTTTAGCATTGTGTAACCTTTCAGGTACAACACTTGGTCATATTCAGCTGGGTAAGGGAGACCCTTATTCACCAACTTTTTAGCTTGCTATGAAGCTATAACTGCCTTTATCTTTTCATTGATTATTGTTTCTAGCTGAGTAGATGTTACTATTCTAGGTGTGCTAGCCACATTTTGAATTATTGGCTGAAGGGGTAGTTGGTTAACTTCATTCCTTGCTTCATGTGTAGTACATGAATCAGAGAGCATTGGTGTGGTAGAAGTTGAATTATTAGCTACTTATTGTTTAGCAGATAAAATAAGTGCTATAGTTGATGTGATATTCTTTTACAACATCTCCATCATGATATTCATTTGTACCATCATGTCATTCATCTTGGTACCAAGCTGTACAATCTCCTTATCTTTGACTTCCATTTGATGATGCATTTCTATTTGCTCTCTAGCTAGCGCCATAACATCAATCAATACAGGCTCTTCTTCTTTCTCTATTCCTTATTATTGTTCTTCTCCTTGCTCATCTTCAGGGAAAGAGCTTGACTATCCTTCTCCTTGTGCATAGAGGGACGCAGTGCTGTTTGATGACTAACATTATAAAAAATGTACGTGTGATCATTTCTAGTTCAATCATATAAATAGCTTCAACACTCATGATGTCTTTCTCATTTTGATCCTTTTCTTCTTTATCTTCAGCAGAGATTGAAGATCCATCTTCTATTTGCATCTGTGAAGATTCTCCATCATAAACATCGAATTCAAGTTTAGGTTCCTTGGATCCATGTTATTGGTGATGGTGTTAAGTGGAAAGTTCATCTATATCTCAGACCATATAGACGACTTCTACTTCCATAGTGTCCTCTTCATCACCTTCTTTTTGCACCTGAATTTTTGATCGATATTTCTAGTGGATCTCTAGTTCAATGCGAACAAACACTTCTTCTATTAAAGGAGCGATCAAAGTCAACCTTCTTGTGGGTGAATGATCATGATGGGATCCCTAGGATTCTCGTGGTGTCAATTCATTATGTCTTTTCACTTCGATGAGTTATTTTGAGATAGATTTTTGAGTATATGCGATGTCACACCTCTTCTTTAGATTTCATTCGGGCCTTACCCATACCATTTATCTTTTCGGACCTTTTAGCGAAATTTTGGACACGCGGTCTGAGCATCATGCTTTGATGCTCACTACGTGAAGCATACTGGGCTCGATGACTAGTTACCAAAAGAGATGACAACCTCCTTGGTGGAGCTTCAGCATTCTCAATCACCAGAGGCCTCTGAAATCTTTTTTTTTTTCATCAAGCCTTTGTCCTTGGCTACTTTAAGAACTTGTGTATATGACGTGAAGTTTGCATCTCTATGTGATGGTGGAGCTTGACATTGTTGGTTCCAGAAAGACTGCTTTACTTCACCACCAGAGCTTTTCCTTTTACCTACTTTAGATTATCAAAATTATTGTGGGTAGGAATACTCGCTTCTGGCGACAATATCGCTTGTTCACTAGGTTATTTGAAGGGGATCTGCTAAGCCCTCAGCTCTTCATTTCTTCTTCTTCTTCTCTACCTTATGGTTAATTTACTTCTTGATGAGGAAGTTTTATGATCATGCTTTCTAGACATGAAAGATTCAATTGGTGAAATAATTGTACCATGTGGCATTAAAGACATAATTTTTCCACTGATGATTCTTTTCATCAAGGGGGCTTCAGATTGACCTAGCCTTTTAAAAATTGAAGTTCTTTGTCGAGATAACTCCTCAAAGAATTGGCTAACTATTGGAGAACATGGATAGTAGAGTTAACGAGGCCTTCCAAAGATGGCCTCGATGAGTGTAATGTGGGTGCTTCAGTTGCGTATGATGAGAAACTCAAACTACGAAATTGAATTGTAGCTTCAACATCTCCTATGTTGATGGTAATGTTGGCTAGGGATATGTTCGCACCACGCCCTAGTTGAACAGTGAAAAGAGTGCTCTGTAGATCCATTCTACAAAAGTGAAAGATGGGGATTAGTAATTAGTAATTATTATTTCACCCCATACTTTCAAGATGTAGACGTACTACAAAACAAAATAATAATTTAATAAAAATATACTCTATAGAAAAATTCATTTGACATAGAGCCTCATACATTAGTAATTTGAATTTATTACACATTTAAATCACTATTTTTTATTTTGAATTTTTAAATATTTTGTTGCTACTATATCACATATATGACTAGACAAAGTTGGAAAGAGAATCCGGTCCCTAGGGGAGACATCAGAAATCTGTGGACTCCAAAATTCACCACCGACCTCTCGACAAATTGAAATGAAAAGAATATGATTTAAAATATCAATGTAATTTTTAGAAGGCAGATGGAATAGTAGATAAGACACTACCCAGAGATTTCACCCTTATTTGGTGAGGACTTTAGATCAGTGTTTCCTATAGAAGCCCCTATAGTTAATTTCTCCCACAAGTGAAAGAGAACTGACAAGGCTAGTCATTAGATCAAATGCATAGCGCAAGTAGAAGAAATGGAGTTTTAGAATTTAAAATTATGAAATTCATCATCTTTAAACTAGATGGTTGGGGAATGATGACGCATCTAGATCCCATGGTTTCCATCATCTCGCCATCGTCTACTTAGTAGGGAGGTAGTAATTAACCCAATCAAGATTCTTATCAAACACATGGGTTACGGCCCAAGAAATCCTTGTAGACTTGGTGTTTGTCTAAAGAGACATGCTTAAGTCTACCTTAGCTAACAGAGGGTTTTCCTATCAAGTATACCCTATGATTCACAACTCAAAGGGCAGAGCCATTGGGGAGCATACAAGTTATGGCCGTGATCGTAATATAATGGAGCCTTACTGGCCAAACCACCCGATCAGAGGATTCTAGTCATAACCGCTTCATCTGTGGAGCCTACCGGTCAAGCCATGCAGTCAGAGGACACGTGCCACATCCTTATTGACATGAGATTGGTTGAGAGTGAACATAACATAACACTTGATTTGACATTGGCTCCTTTGTGAGCTAGAGTTTTCTTAATTTATCACCCCCAATAAATAATTATGGAAGGTGAATAGATTGAGTTTTAAGCTTTAATGATTGAGTTTCATTAAATAGTTTTAGATTAACATCAATTTGAAAATTAATTAGAATCATATTGATGGATGTATCTATTGAAATCACCATTCAACAAACCATCATCGATGTAATTGATTGATTTGAATATATTTGAGAAGTTAGATCTAACTCGCTTTAGCTCAATGAGGATCAAAAAATCCGTCATATGATAGAATTAACTTCGATATTTCAATAAGTTGAAATTTTATAATAGATTTTTAGATTTGTTAACACCTACCCCAAGACTAAATCGGAAGCAACCCACAACATCCTCAGACACTTGAATTTAAGCATTAAGCATAGGTCGGGCCCATGCGTGTATTTTAAGAAATGCCTTAATTAACGTGCTCAGTATGATGTATAATCTGACATAAATGTGTTGAATTGATCTAATATCTTATTATTTTCATTAATATTTAATGATTCTTATTTAGTCAGAGCCTTTTAGATATTAAAATATTTTAAATCTCTACCTGTATTTATAGCTTAGATAATTTCATATAATTAATGAAATCATTGACATTAAAACTCATAGTTAGAATGAAATTTATTTTATTTTTGGATTGAAGAAAAGTTCCTTCATTCATACAACATTTAATTTAATGTGCTTGTACAGATTGGCATATTAACTTTGAATTTTAAATGGTGTTTTCGCTGCTTGCATTTGAGTATTATTTCTGACATTAAATGCATTTTAAATTGATCTAATAGCTTGTTAGAAATAACATTCAATTGCTTTCTTCTATTCATAGTTGTATAGTTATTGAATCTTCAATAGACTTTCATCTATATCTAAAACAATCAACTCGCTCAATCTTTCAATTTCAAAATTTCTTATGAATTCTTTGATTTTCTTTAATTTATTTAGGAATTATGATTTGAAAATAACTTTCCACCCAAGAATATCTTCTATTTCATTGATAGTATCAAATCATCTTCTAAATTGATTTAGATATAAATTTATATTTATTACCAAAATATCCACTTTAAATTCATTGAAACATCCTTCTTAACAAGCTCAAAAGTTACAATCAAATCGATTTATTTTGAGTTCAAAATTTATTTAGAGCACAACCCTTCAATTTTATGTCAAATTCATTTCAATTTCATTTACATTTAATTTTCAATTTATTTATTTATTTAAGCTTCATATTTTATATTTAACTTAACGTTAAATCTCTTTTTTTGTTAAGTCTCAAAAATTTGAAAACAATGATCCCATCATCCCTGCATGTTACATCATGTGTAATCTTTAATGATTGGTGTACGACACCACAATTTTCACACCTTTTTCTTCATTGGGTCTTGACTATTAATATCCAAACATATGGATTACAAAAATATAAAGTCGAATTATATATTTTGTATTAATATCTAACAATTTATTTGCTTCTGCACGTATTTGAAATGCTTTTTTCACAACCATCTTCAGAGCCACACCCTATAATTACAGGTCTTCAAACCTGTGAAAAGAGACATGCACATATACATACTTTCACATTCACACACATTTTATACATTTACATCGGCGCGAGGCAACAATGTAATCGACGCGATAATATGAAATATCTATCTTTTCTCTGTTTTTTTTATCTCACATGTTTTCCTTTCTGATTTTTTTTTTTTTTTTTGAAATCATAGAGAAAGAAAGGGAGATAGAGAGAGATAAAGAGATAGAGAGACAGAGAATGTAGGGGCTCGGTTTGCTTCAATGGCTCACCACAGATGTACTCGGTTTGCGCGGGTTGACAACAGTACATCTTGCATATGAAATGTTGGTGAGCCATTATATGTTGGTATCCATTGAAGCAAACCGATTACAGTATGTTTGCAGAGTACATCTTTCAACGCTGAACTAAACTAATTTGTGCGGGTTGCCAACAGATGTACTCCACTATACACAGATTTTCGGTTTGCTAGGTATATCGAGAGAGGGAGTAGAGAAGAGGGGAAAATCGTGAAAGGGAAGTAAGGAATCGGAGGATGGGATGGAAATCAAAGTGGAGGAACTTACGGTTTGGCTTGCGTGCGGCTCGAACGAGAGGGGGAGATGTGTTGTTTTTCGGTTTGGAGAGAAGAAGTGGAAGAGAGCCCTTGCCATTTTTTCTGGAGAAAGGAGGAAGAAAGAAACAGAAAATGGGAGGGATTTGAGGTTTACTTGAGGAGGAGGGAACGGTTATCCGCCATTCGAATTGCACGTGGAGGAGTGCGGGAGGGATCCGATCGGGAAGAGGGAGGCTGCTCGGTTGAGCTCGTGCGATTCCATGCGTTTGGAGATCCGAACGGAAGGGGCTCTCGTGCACGTAGAGGGAGAGGTCAGACAGAGAATTGAGCGCGGAGAGCCGGTCGAGTTTAGGAACTAGGGTTGGACCAGTTTTAGGTATTTAGGAATTTAAATTGATTTTTTTATTGCTTAATCGAATTTAACATGAACTTTACAATACAGATAATTATATGTATAATATCAAGATTATTCCAATATTCAACGTAATATGGGTTCAAAGAAGTCATCCAAATTTTACTTGATGATTATTTAATAAATAATTTCATAAACATCATTGATGCTTTAGATATGCAGACTGTGACTAATTTATCGCTGATAATTGGTATTTTATAATATTGAACGCAATGAATCAAGTCCATTTATCGATCGAGGTCGCTTTACCTATTTTATGCCCAATGCATTTAAGATGAGCCACGTCAAAGATTCAACTTATGTTAATTGCCTTACGTCACATATTTGTCACCAATAAAGTTCGCTTTGCAATACACTTATCAACTACTTATGACTTATGAGGTTCAATAGTATCTAATCTTTCTTCATATGATTACACCTTATCTTTCATTTATATAAATAAGATGATTAGTACATCCATATAATATGCATTCCAAAGATTAAATTTTATGTCTTAGAAAACATTTGCAAGGTGGAAATGAGAAGACTCTTGATCTACTTGTCTGCTGTCTTGAACATTTTTTTTTTTTCTATTGTTTGATTTTGAGCCTTAATTTTGACCTCCGATTGAAATTAATCTATTGGCTCATTTACTGAGTTCATCCCCTCCTTTGGCATCTGATTTATTGAGGTTTAACCACTGTTGTTTTTTTTTTAAATGAAATACATATTTTCATGCAAAAGAAAATATTAGATATGTAAATATGAAATTTTAGATGTTAGAAATGTAAATTTATAAGAATTGTGTTGCATGTATGCAAATATTTCTTTCTTTCTTTTTTTTTTTTTTTTCAGATTGGCGCTGTGAGTTTTTAATAGGTTATGCATATTTAATTCCTCTATGATATTTTTGTAATTTTAATTTATTGTTTTGATTCATACCCTCCAAAATGGGCAGGTAAAATAAATGATGGAAACGTCAACTTTTTTTTATTAAATTCACAGAAATATATATATATATATATATATATATATATATATATATATATATATATATATATATATATATTTTTCAACAAATAGGCACTAACGCCAATTTAATTATAAATAATTGACGATTCTTAAATATTTAAATATACTCGGATTAATTGACATCTATTTTTGAAATAATATGTTATTGGTCATGATAAACATGTTCTTTTATTTTAAATTTTAATGACTGCTAAATTAAATTTTTAAAACATCTCTCTCTCTCTCTCTCTCTCTCTCTCTCTCTCTCTCTCTCTATATATATATATATGGAGATTTATATACATGTCATATAATTCTTATGTATTTATATCTTTGACATATAGAGCTCAATTTTTACATATATAAGATCATAATTTTTAATATCACATCAAAAATATCATGTCATTCACTTTTTAAAGAGTAAAATGTACCTTTTTAAGAATAGAAAAGTATTAGATAAATAAATATCTAATTTTAGATATTAGATGTATAAATACATAAAAAATTATGTAATATATATAAAATTTATATATATATATATATATATATATATATATATATATATTGTTATCAGGTAATAAAAGAGGATCGAATGAGGTCATGAGTATTTTTAGGCAATATGCTCACTGGCCAAATGTTTTTGAGGGCATATACTTATATGTATATTTTTATTATTTTTAAAATACATTTAGTGTATTTTTATTTTTAAAAATAAATCATATTATTTTCAAATAATTCTTAGATATTCTTAGTATTTTTTAAAATAATTATTACTGTCAAATATATTTTATTTCAATTCTATATATAAACAAAAAAAAAAAAATAAAAAAAATTTAAAAACGATCAATCCCCTTGTTATTTAGTTTTTATATTATCTCTTAAATGGAACACAAATCACTTGAAGAATTTATTATTATCATCTGTTTTTACATTGAGAATTACGTTCATAAGTATTTACTAAAGAAAGTGACTTTTGTCCACAAGAACGTAGATCTCAATGTACAATGAATGTTGGTAAAAAATTTCTTAAATTTTTGTCCTTTCTATTAATTTAAAGATATATCACAAGAGAATGAATTGAGTATATATATATATATATATATAGAGAGAGAGAGAGAGAGATTTTTTCTATTAAACCCTTCATAATTTAAAAACCTCATAACAAATTCAATAAATAAAATAATTAAATCAAACTAAACACAAGGTGTTGGTGTAAATATATATATATATATATATATATATATATATATATATATATATATATATATATATATATATATATATATATATATATATATATATATATATATTTATATATATATAAAAACGAGAGTCATAAAACAATAAGCTCAAATGTGAATGTACACTTAACACTAGAGAGCAAAAACTAACTCAACTTACAAGAAAAATCAAGTGATTTACGATATTTTTGAATGACACTTTCCATCTCCTTGCCGGATGAGGCAACAAATAAATGGAGCTGAAAGATAATTATTTGGGTTCGAGATGGAAACCATAAATAAAGTCACTCGCTACTCAACTTGTTTAAGATTGTTCACGAGCTATGCTTGTGCACAAAGTGATAGATATGAGAAAGATATGATATGATGTGGAGATATAATTTATAATATTTGATAAATATTACTTAAGTCTTTTATGATAAAAATAGATTTTTTTTACTTGTTGCATTCAAGAAGATTCGGGTCGGTAGAATAGGAGAATTTGATATTTTAATATTGCACAAAAGTTCTGCACACATAACAAAAAGTTTGAGAGACTTCAAGATTTTACTTAAAACCCAAAAGGCAAAAAAATCATTTCCCCTAATTTAAAAAATAATTTCACTATATCTGCATTAATTATTACTATTCCTCCAAAGTTGGAGAAGGATAGCTACAAGAATAAGTTTTGTGACAATTTTTCGGGCTTAGCCAAGGCCTTGCTTGAGGTGGTAGTCTGATGATTTGATAAAAACTATATCACCACTTAGAAATAATTTCACTATATCAGCTTCTGTTATAATTATTACTATTCCTCCAAAGTTGGAGAATGACAACTTACAAGAATAATTTTTGTGACAAGCTTTGATGGATTAACAGGCCTGCTTATAGAGAATCTGATCCGATAAAACTATGAGAGGCCGACTTGTAGGCGCGATAATGACCCATGGTAATGATGTGATGGTGGTGATCAAGCAGGTGGCTACAAACCCACATACCGAGGTGATCGATCCTATGGAGTCGACGAAAGCCGCCGGTAGCGCAATGATCGCGCGGTCAGCGGACCGATAGCAGCCTATCGGGAGGAAATGACGCCGGCGACCGATGGTGGTTGACGATGGTAGTCGACAAATGACTAACGATATTGACCATTGGTCGATGATCCGACGACGGTTTTCTATTATGCTTTGAGTTTTGAGTCTCGATTTCTCCTCCTCTTGGGGCTCTCATATGAAGAATGAGAGGATAGAGATTAGAAGTGACATTTCAGAATACGATAAAATCCAAACCACTTCATCGGACGGCTTAAAATGATTCCTTCTATCATCCGATGTATTTTAAGTATTTGAATTGCTCAAATGAAGTCATAATTATGAGATCTTAGGCTTGTTAGATTCGGCTCGTCAAGATGCTCGATTTGACTATAAACACTCCATATTTAGAAGCTATTTAGGCATCCAATTGATATCTCAAAGTTTTCAATGATATTTTATGTGCTCGATCTGGGCTAGTCTTAACTCAGAATCAAATCACTTTCGATATCAAGATTCTTGCTTCAACTAGTAGAGTTTTCAATAAAATATCAGTTATCCCCTATTTTTGGATGATATCATCTCTATCATCCAAAAATATATGTCAAATAATTAAAAATAATAGCTTGTTCAATGTTAATGAAATTTGTGGGTTCATTAACCTTTGCGTCAGATATAGTTTGAGAGAATAGATTTTCATGGGCACACAAAATGATGATCACCGCGAGCGAACACGAAGGTGGTGCAGAGCCATGGGGCTGCGCGCATGATGCAGCGGAGGCATGTGGATGCTCACGGACGATGGGCTTCGGGCTTGCGTGGGCATAATCTGCTCGGCGACACGTGCCCGCGTGCACAAATGCGCATTAGTGAGCGCAAATGAAGAAAATTTTGGGTTTTTTATTATATTTTTTTATTTTTTCTTATTTTCATCCTTTTTTCACTTTTACAAAGGAAAGATATATTTGAGTATAGAAATTTTGAAATTCATTTAAATATTTCCAAATTTCTTCTCAAAATTTATTTCCTTTTTGCCATTATTGTAAATCTATAAAAACTCCCCTTGGGGTCAAGTAAGGAGACATAGTTTTCTCCCATATGCTTTAATGTTCTTCTGCATTGGATGAAAAATTATCCAGCTAAAGTTCATGGGCTAAGGGTAATTTTTTTTCTTTTGCCAGCAAGGCTCTGACTTTCTTCTGAAAATAATGTTATTTGCTTTGTTGATTAAGACCTGTAGTTCATATGGTGAGGCTCTTATTTTCCCTCGAGAGAGGTGTCAAATTTCATCGTCAGACCGACCAAGTTTGGAGGCCATCAAGGCCCGTAGTTCATATGGTGATGCTTTAGTTTTCCCTTGAGAGAGGCGTCAACTATCCTAGTCGGACCGACCAAGTTTGGAGGTAATTAAGGACCGTAGTTCATACGACGAGGCTCCGATATTCCCTTGAGAGAGGCGTCAAATATCATCATTTGATCGATCGAGTTTGGAGGCAGTTAAGGCCCGCATTTTCTACTTTTTCTTGTAGAAAATTTATTTTCTTGAAACTCCAATGAATGGCTCAGCAGTTGACAACTGCCAAGGTGGCGAGGAAGCATTGATTAGGAACCATTCCTCAAAAAACTCTGAAAATCTAGCAGGTAATTTCAAAGTATCATTAGAAAGAAATAGCTTCTTTTGTGAACTCATATGTATGTGTATATTTTTCATTAGATCATAGAAAAAAATATTATATCCAAAATTATCTGTGAGCAATAAAGTCAGGAAAGGATGTTCCCAAGTATTGAGGTAAGTGAGTTACTTCACACATTTCTTAGACCTTTGTCTTTCTCTCATTTTTTTGTTTCATATTTATTATGCATTTTCACAGGATGATGGCTGAAAGAAAACTAATAGCATGACAACTATAGATAATATATCATCCACTATCACAACTGACAGTTTATTGGTGCTTAGTAGAAAACTTTATTTCCCAAATGAGTTGGTGGCTCTTATTGCCAAAAAGTTTGATCGGTCACGTTTTCCTCTGCAAGGATACATTACTATTTCTGAGATGATTCTTCATGTGGGACTACAATTCCCTTTGGCTCCCGAATTGATTGAGATTTTTAAAATATGTGGTGTAGCTTTGTCACAATTTTTATTTTGAGCTCTAGTGATCATTGTTAGTTTGACTGTCTTCTTTAGAGAGTGTGGTGTGACTTTGAACATCAAGTACTTATGCAAAATGTATAGGTTCACATGTGATGCTCAGGGATATGTTTTATATCGAGGTATAAAAAATTGGATAGAATTTTCAGCACGGGATCTATCTAGAAGTTGGTATAATGGGTTCTTTTTTTTTTAGAAAAATGAGTGGGGTCTCCCTAAGAGATGGGGAAGATTTAATGACCTTCCAAATCCATTACTGATTAAAGAGAATGAAATTCTAACAACTCTCAATGTTCCTGTGGTATTTATTTTTGGATGTGTTAGTGTGTGTATATGTGAGGGGACACCACGCAGATTTGGGAATGTACTTATTGAGGTGCTCGAGTACGACATCAAAGAATAGTGTACTATCTCAAGAGATAGAAGTCACTATCCTACGATGGACCTAATCACCTAATAAGGACCCCTAAGGCATGATGGGTCTTTGAATATACCAGAGATTTTCCCCCTACTTTACATGAAAAAGTAAAGCAGGGTTTATTTAAACTGGGTTTAATAAGGACCCCTATAGAGGCAAGCCTCCATAATTAATTACATTCCAAGAAAAGTGAATCCCTTAAGAATACTCTCGATTAAAGTAGGCGATTGTTGTCTCTAAAAGATTTAAAGATATGATTATCAATAAATTGATTATATTTTGGAAAGTCAAGTGGGATGGATCAAAGGGGGGAGAGTTATTATCGAAGCTAAAGGAGATAAGTAGGGTGTGCTCCTGATACTAGGAAACTCAGTGAACACTCCAATATATCATATGGTTGAGCTTTATATATTTGAAACTGAGGAGATTTATTTATTTGAGTTAAAATTTTTTTAGAAACCTAGGACTTATGATTCCATAATACAAGATTATGGAAATGTCTAAGAGGTGAGAATTTATGCTTGTAGCCTGCAAATGAAAATAATAACCATGGATCATAAATCTAGGGGTCTTTGGCAAGGGCCAAAGCATAACCTAAATCTAAGGCAAAAATGGGTATATGGTTTACTTCCATAAGAGAGAGTAAACCACTCGACTACTAGACTTATAATCGCTTGGAGTGACAACTAGCTAACTCTTCCTATGCTTTAAATCCATGTAGGCAAATCATATGCTTTTGCAAGATGGCTAGGTTGTTATTATTTAGAAAAAAGACTAAGTCCTTAAACTCACTCCCTAAGAGACTAGAGCATGAGGGGTATGAATAATGACTTAAATCTAATACAAATTTTTATCAAAGTTCATTTAATTTGGGACTCTTTATTTTGACACAGGCTATGAGATTTTATATGCTTAAATGCATGAGAAATTGGTTATGAGCCAAATCAAAAGGGAAAGAGGTGTTATTCCGTCATAGGCTCTTAATGGTTAAGCTCATTCTATCTAGCAAAGATGGAAGCCATCTCTTAACATGAGCGAAACAAGATGATATGCGTGTTGTTAAACATACAACATCCAGCTAAGGGGTTGCTAAATATTTTATTATCTTGATTTAACACCTAGGATTTTATGTGAGATTATGAGTTATTTTAAAAGTTTAGTTATAAGTTGTTAATGGGTTATAAAATTTTTTTTATCCTAAGAGTCTAATCATATCCAGGCCATACAACAATCACGAATCATAAATAAACTATGAAAATGCATGATTTTTCTAATACATAAGTTAAACAAATCATCAAACAATTTTATATAGCTATCACAAAAGAATAAAAGGCCGATGCGGTCTGGTGCCGCCGTACAACTCGAAAAGAAATGCAGGTAGCCGTGCACTACCCTTATATAACCCGAATTACATAAAAATAATTATAATTACAAATGATGAATGCTATGGGGGTCTTCATTCTTCATTTTTTCATCTCTTCATCTTTCATTTCTTCATTTGATTTGCTCCATTTCTTTCTTCCTTTTGGCTTGATTTGAATGTGCTTGCTCCAAAGGCATCACAGGGTACATAAGATTTAGTCTTATAACCAATGCTCATCTTAATCCCTCACAATAATCATCCTAATCATAATATAAAATTATATTAAAAGAAGCAAAGTAAATCTAACTACACCTGTAAAATAAATGTTATCTAAACACACCATGCAACCCAAGCAGTTATGTGAACAAATTTGGACTTAGCACCCCATACATGGGTAACCAAGCCACCTGTCCTAACTTGAGTTATGCTTAGGGGCTAAGCAACCTGCATAAAAAAATAATTTATATTTTTGTTATGACTACCCCTTAAGTAGAATCCCACAAAAAAATATGATTAAATATCTAACATCGAGACTCTCATACACCCGACATTAGGTCTAAAATAATATATCATAAAATAAGCATACATCAAACCATACACCGCCCTAACATAAAGATAAAAATGGTGACTTAGTCTAATGTGTGTGAATTAAGGCTTGTGTGGCATGTCCTAACTAAGCTTTAGAGTTGTAATTTGCTAAGTGTGAGGGATTTAATTTATAAAGGGTTGATTTCACTTTAAGTGGTTTAATTGATTTGAAGATTTTATTTAGTATTTTTTTTGTTTTATATGGCCTACACTTAACCACTAAGTGTTATAAAGAGAGAAAAGAGAGGGAATCCCTCTTTCATCCCTACCTTAAAGCACTTATAGAGTAAATTAATTAACCAATTTCCCTTAGTGAATGGTTTATTATATATTTTAATTAGTCCTAAGTTTAGGCTTATTTTAAGCAAAGTTATTCAATAAGAAAGATATCTTAAGATTAATTAGGATGAATTACTATCATATACACATATTCATTCATTTCTTTCCTTTATGTATACTATGCATATGAACAAAATCCTAAGCATATCTATACATGCAATTTAGATTTCCAGCATACTTGAATGATAAATGCAAAGAAGGGCATTTAGAATTTAAATATTTCATTATTTTCATAATGAAATGTTGTCTACATGAGGGTTTTGTATAGATATGCTTAGGGTTTTGTATAGAAATACTTGAATGTATATTATTCTTAGGGTTTTGTATAGAAATACTTGAATGTATATTATGCTTAGGGTTTTGTATAGATTGCATTAATAATTGAATGAAATATCCCTCTTGAATTATGAATGCATGCCTTTTTAATAAAAAAGAGAGATTTTTCACCCATTAGCTAGATACACATTCACAGGTATAAAAGTTTTAAGTGAGTATGACACCATTATTTTCTACACCAGGGGCATAAGGTACAAGACCTCTTTAGGGCTACTTAAAGCCTCACAGACCCGGGATGTCCAGACTAATATACCACTTTTTTTAGATACATGTAAATGTATAAGCAACTATAAGGATAAAAAAATTCATGCAAACATTGAATTTGATTCATGTTTCCTATTCATTGGTTATATCACACATGCACATGTATAAGAGTTTTAAGTAAGTATAATGCCATTATTTTCTACACTAGGGGAGTATGGTACAAGACCAACTTAAGGCTACTTAAAGTCTCACATCCTCGGGATGTCCAGACTAATATACCACTTTTTTCAAATACAAGTAAATATGCAAAAAGAAACCATAAGAACAAGAAATTATACTTTGGTGTTTATTTTTGAAATTTGCTTTGTTTGTGTGTACATATGTGTGAGGGGACACCACATAGATCTGAGGATGTATTTATTGAGGTGATCAGGTATGACATCAAGGAATAGTGTACTATCTTGAGAGATAGAAGTCACTACCCTACGATGGACCTGATCACCTAATAAGGACTCCTAAGGCATGATAGGTCTTCGAATATACCCGAGATTTTTCCCCAACTTTACATGGAAAAGTTAAGCAAGATTTATTTAAATCAGGTTCGTTAAGTTCCCTATAGATGCAAGCCTGCATAGTTAATTACATCATAAGGGAAGTGAATCTCTTAAGAATACTCTTAATTAAAGTAGGCGATTATTGTCTCAAAAGAATTTAAAGATAGAACTATCAAAGGATTGGTTGTATTTAAGAAAATCAAGTGGGATGGATCAAAAAGAAGAGAGTTATTATCGAAGCCAAGGGAGACAAGTAGGGAGTGCTCCTGATACTAGGAAACCTAGTGAGCACTCCAACTTATCCTACGATTGTGCTTTATATATTTGAAATTGAGGAGATTTATTTGTTTGATTTTAAATTTTATTAGAAATCTAGGACTTATAATTCCAGAATACAAGATTATAAAAATTCTTAAGAGGTGAGGATTTATGTTTGCAGCCTGTAAAGAAAAATAATAACCTTGGATCCTAAATTTAGGGAGCTTTAGTAAGGGCCAAAGCATGACCTAAATCTAAGGCAAAAATGAGTATATGATTTACCTACACAAGAGAGAGTAAACCACTCGACTGTTGAACTTATTAACACATAAAGCGGCAGCCAGCTAACTCCTCCTACACTTTAAAAAAATATGCAGGAAAGTCTTATGCTTTTGCAAGATGGCTGGATTGTTATTATTTAGAAAAGAAAACTAAGTCCTTAAACTCACTTCTTGAGAGACTAGAGCATGAGGGGTATGAATAATGGCTTAAATCTAATGCAAATCTTGTCAAGTTTTATTTTATTTTTGGATTTTTTATTTTAACATAGGCTATGAGATTTTGTATGCCTAAATTCATGAAAAATTGATTATGGGCCAAATTAAAAGATAAAGAGGTGTTCTTCCATCATAGGCTCTTAAAGGTTATGCCTTTATTCTCTAGCATAGATGAAAAACCTCTTTTAACAAGAATGGAAGAATATGACATGTATGATATTATACATACAACATCCAGCTAAGGGGTTGCTAAATATTTTAGTATCTTGATTTAATCCCTAATCTTTTATAAGAGATTATGAGTTATTTTAAAAGTTTAGTTATGAGTTATTAATGAGAGAGAAAATTTATTTTTACAAGCCTAATCACATCTAGGCCATACAACAATTACCAATCATAAATAAACTATGAAAAGGCATATTTTTTCTAATGCACTAGCTAAACAAAATATCAAATAATTTTATAAAGCTATCACAAAAGAATAAAAGGCTGATGTGGTCGGGTGCCACCATACAACCAGAAAATAAATGTGGGAAGTCGAGCTCTACCATTATACAATCTGAATTACAAGAAAATAATTACAATTAAAAATGATGAATGTTATGGGGGTCTTTATTCTTCATTCATCCTTCTTCATTTATTCACTTGGTTTGCTCCATTTCTTTCTTCCTTTTGACTTGATTTGAATGTGGTTGCTCCAAAGGAATCACATGGTACATAAGACTTAGTATTATAACCAATATTCATCCTAATCCCCCATAACATTCATTCTAACCCTAATACAAAATTACATTAAAAGAAAGAAAGTAAATCTAGCTACACCTACAAAATAAATGTTAGCTAAACACACCATACAACTCAAGCAGTTATATGAATAATTTGGACTTAACATCTCACACATGGGTAACCAAGTCCACCTATCCTAACTTGGGTTATGCTTAAGGGCTAAGCAACCTACACAACAAAAGTATTTATATCTTTACTATGACAGCCCCTTAAGCACAACCCCCTACAAAAAAATATGATTATACTAATATCGGCATAACATCCAGACTATGCACATACACCCTAACATCCAGTATAAAATAATACATCATAAAATAAGCATACATCAAACCATCCACCACCCTAACATAAAGATAGAAATGGTGGCTTAGTCTAATGTGTGTGGATTAAAGCTTGTGTGACATGTCTTAACTAAGCTTTAGAGTTGTAATTTGCTAAGTGTGGGGAATTTAACTTATAAAGGGCTGATTTCTCTTCAAGTGATTGAAATTGATTTGTGGATTTTACTTAGTATTTTTTTTTTGTTTCATATGGCTTACACTTAACAACTAAGTGTTATAAAGAGAAGAAAGAGAAGGAACCTCTCTTCCATCACTACCTTAAGTCATTTCTAAAGCAAGTTAATTAATGAATTTTATTTAGTGAATGGTTTATTATATGTTTTGATTAGTCCTAAGTTTTTTGATTTTTATTTTAGGTTTAGGTTTTTTTAGTTTAGAGTTTAGGTTTAAATTTTTATTTATTTGTAGGTTTATTTTTTAGGTTTAGGCTTTTATTTAGTTGATATTTTATTTTATTTTAGGTTATTTTAGATTAAATTTTTTATTTTATTCAGGTTTTTATATTCTTAGGTTTATTTTATTTTTTAGTCTAGTCTAGGTTTTTATTTATTTTATTTTAGTTTATTTTTATTAGTTTATATTATTTTATTTTTTTATTTAGGTTTTGGTTTTAGTTTAGGTTTATATTTTATTTTATTTTATATTTTATTTAGGTTTAGGTTTATTTATTTATTTTATTTTTAGGTTTTATTTAATTTAGGTTAATAAGTTTTAGGTTTTTAGGGTTTATAATTTAGGGTTTTGGGCTTAGGGTTTTAGGGTTTAGGGTTTTAAGGTTTAGGGTTTAGGATTAGGGTTTAAGGATTAAGTTTTAGGGTTTAGTGCTTAGGCTTTAGGGTTTTTAGGGTTTAGGGTTAGCTTAATGTTTAAGGTTAATTTAGGGTTTAGGGTTTAAGGTTTAGGGTTTAGGCTTTAAGGTTTATGGTTTAGGGTTTAGATTTTTGGGTTAATTTAGTGTTTAGGGTTTAAGGTTTTAGGGTTTAGGGTTTAGTGAGGTTAAGTATAGGAGTTTAGGTATAGGGTTTAGGGTTTAGGTTAGGGTTTTGGGTTAGTTTAGGGTTTAGGGTTTAAGGTTTAGAGTTTAGACTTTAGGGTTTAGGGTTAAGGGTTTAGTGTTTAGGGTTTAGGGTTTAGTGTTTAGAGTTTTTTAGGTTTAGGGTTAGTTTAGGGTTTAGGGTATAGGGTTTGAAGGTTTAGAGTTTAGGGTTAGTTTAGGGTTTAGGTGTTAGGGTTTAGCGTTTAAGATTTAGGGTTTTGGTTTTAGGGTTTAGGGTTTAGGGTTTAAGGTTTAAGGTTTAGGGTTTATGGTTTAAGGTTTAAGATGTTTAAGGTTTAGGATTTAGGATTTAGGGTTTAAATTTAGGTTTAGGCTTTAGGTATTAGTTTAAGGTTTAGGGTTTTTGATTTTTTTTTTCAAAGAGAACAAATTGATATTCAACAATTCATCTTTTATTTATTAAGTTTATTTTTTAGTTCAACTTATTTTATTTTTATTTTTATTTATGTTTATTTGTTATTTTTATTTAGTTTAGTTTATTTATTTTAAGTTTATTTATTTTAGTTTAGATTTTTTATTTTAGCTTTTTTTATATTTAGGTTTAGGTTTAGGTTTATTTTTAGTTGAGTTTTATTTTTATTTTATTTTTAGATTTAGGTTTTGGTTTTAGGGTTGTAGGTTTAAGGTTTAGGTTTAGGTTTAGGGTTTTGGGTTTATGGTTTAGGATTTAGGGTTTAGGGTTTAGGATTTTTTTTTAAAATTAAGTAAACCGTTAGGTATAGGTTTATTTAGTTTAATTTTATTTATTTTATTGTATTTATATTTTTTATTTTTTATTTAATTTAGTTTATTTATTTTAGGTATATTTATTTTAGTTTAGGTTTTATATTTTAGTTTATATTTTTTGGTTTAGGTTTTTTTTTAGGTTTATGTTTTAGGTTTTATTTTAGGTTTATTTTAGGTTTTAGTTTTTTAGTTTAGGTTTAGATTTATTTTTAGCTTATTTTATTTTATTTAGTTTAGAGTTTAGGTTTAGTTTATTTTAGGTTTAGGTTTATCTTTTATTTAATTTAGTTTAGTATATTTTAGTTTAGGTTTAGGTTTATTTTATTTAGTTTATTTGATTTTTATTTTAGGTTTAAGTTTTTTTTTTTAGTTTAGAGTTTAGCTTTAATTTATTTTATTTATAAGTATATTTTTTTTGAGGTTTAGGTTTTTATTTAGTTTTTATTTTATTTTATTTTAGGTTATTTTAGGTTAATTTTTATATTTTATTCAGGTTTTTATATTCTTAGGTTATTTTAATTTTTAGTTTAGTCTAGGTTTTTATTTATTTTATTTTAATTTATTTTTATTAGTTTATATTATTTTATTTTTTAGGTTTATGTTTTGGTTTTAGTTTAGGTTTAAATTTTATTTTATTTTATATTTTATTTAGGTTTAGGTTTATTTATTTATTTTTTATTTTATCTTTTATTTAATTTATGTTAAGTTTAGGTTTTAGGGTTTTAATTTAGGGTTTTGCTTAGGTTTTAGGGTTTAGGATTAGTTTAGGATTAAGTTTTATTTAGTGCATCTTTAGGGTTTTAGGGTTTAGGGTATAGGTTTAGGTTAGTGTTTAGGTTAGTTTAGGTTTAGGGTTTAAGGTTTAGGGTTTAGGATTTTTTGGGGTTTAGGGTTTTAGTTTAGGGTTTATTTTAGGTTAGTTTAGTGTTTAGGGTTTAGGTTTTAGAGTTTAGGTTTAGTGTTTAGGTTCTGATTTTAAGTATTTAGGTTTTTAGGGTTTAGGGTTTAGGTTTAGGTTTTATAGTTTTAGGTTATTTAGGAGTTTAGAGTTTAGGTTTAGTTTAGACTTTTTTAGGTAAGGTTTAGTGTTTAAGGTTTAGGTTTAGTGTAGTTTAGTTTAGGTTAGTTTAGGTTTAAGTTATATAGTTTATTATTTAGGTATTTAGGTTTAAGTTTAGGTTTAGTTTAGGTTTTAGGTTAGTTTTAGGTTTAGAGTTTAGGTTAGTTTAGTTTAGTTTAGGTTAGGGTTTAGTTTTAGGTTTAGGTTTAGTGTTTAGAGTTTTTTAGTTTAGTTTTTAGGTTTAGTTAGGTTTAGGTTTAGGGTTTTAGGTTTAGGTTAGGGTTTAGTTTAGATTGGTTTAGGTTTAGGTTTGTTTAAGGTTTAGGATTTTTAGGGTTTAGGTTTAGGTTAGTTATTTTTTAGTTTAAGGTTTAGGGTTTTGATTTTTTTTCAAGAGAACAAATTGATATTCAACAATTCATCTTTATTTAAGTTTATTTTTTTTTAGTTACTTATTTTATTTTTATTTTTATTTATGTTTATTGTTATTTTATTTAGTTTAGTTTATTTATTTTAAGTTTATTTATTTTAGTTTAGATTTTTATTTTAGCTTTTTTTATATTTAGGTTTAGGTTTAGGTTTATTTTTAGTTGAGTTTTATTTTTATTTTATTTTTAGATTTAGGTTTTGGTTTTAGGGTTGTAGGTTTAAGGTTTAGGTTTAGGTTTAGGGTTTTGGGTTTATGGTTTAGGATTTAGGGTTTAGGGTTTAGGATTTTTTTTTTAAAATTAAGTAAACCGTTAGGTATAGGTTTGTTTAGTTTAGTTTTATTTATTTTATTGTATTTATATTTTTTATTTTTATTTAATTTAGTTTATTTATTTTAGGTATATTTATTTTAGTTTAGGTTTTATATTTTAGTTTATATTTTTGGTTTAGGTTTTTTTTTTAGGTTTATGTTTTAGGTTTTTATTTTAGGTTTATTTTTAGGTTTTAGTTTTTTTAGTTTAGGTTTAGATTTATTTTTAGCTTATTTTATTTTATTTAGTTTAGAGTTTAGGTTTAGTTTATTTTAGGTTTATCTTTTTATTTAATTTAGTTTAGTATATTATTTTAGTTTAGGTTTATTTTATTTAGTTTATTTGATTTTTATTTTAGGTTTAAGTTTTTTTTTTTAGTTTAGAGTTTAGCTTTAATTTATTTATTTATTTGTAAGTATATTTTTGAGGTTTAGGTTTTTATTTAGTTTTTATTTTATTTTATTTTAGGTTATTTTAGGTTAATTTTTATATTTTATTCGGTTTTA
Source organism: Cymbidium sinense (assembly GCA_021442155.1). NCBI lineage: Eukaryota > Viridiplantae > Streptophyta > Magnoliopsida > Asparagales > Orchidaceae > Cymbidium > Cymbidium sinense. Next base: position 108,206,838 of record CM038226.1, read on the forward strand.
TATTCTTAGGTTATTTTAATTTTTAGTTTTCAGGTTTTATTTATTTTATTTTAATTTATTTTTTATTAGTTTATATTATTTTATTTTTTTAGTTTATGTTTTTTGGTTTTAGTTTAGGTTTAAATTTTATTTTATTTTATATTTTATTTAGGTTTAGGTTTATTTATTTATTTATTTATTTTTATGTTTTATTAATTTATAATAAGTTTTAGGTTTTAGGGTTTATAATTTAGTTTTAGCTTGGGTTTTAGGGTTTGATTAGGTTTAGTTGTTTAGGGTTTAGTTTAGCTTTAGGGTTTTAGGGTTTAGTATAAGGTTTAGGGTTAGCTTAGTTTTAGGTTAGTTTAGGTTTAGGGTTTAAGGTTTAGGGTTTAGATTTTGGGTTTAGGGTTTTAGGGTTTAGGGTTTAGGTTTTAGGTTAGTTTAGGTTTAGGGTTTTAAGGTTTTAGAGTTTAGGGTTTGTGTTTAGGTTTTGATTATTAGGGTATATTTAGGTATAGAGTTTAGGTTTAGGTTTAGGTTGTTATAGTTTTAGTTATTGGTTTAAGTTTAGGTTTAGAGTTTACTTTAGGTTTAAGGTGGGTTTAGTATTTAGGTTTAGTTTAATTTTATTTTAGTTTTAAGGTTTTAGGGTTTAGGTATAGTTCTGATTAGTTAGAGTATGGTTTAGATTTATTAGTGATAGGTTTTAGGTTAGTTTGGGTTTAGGGTTTAAGGTTTAGTTTAGACTTTATTTAGGGTTAAGGTTTAGTGTTTATTTAGGTTTAGTGTTTAGAGTTTTTAGTTTAGGTTAGTTTAAGTTTAGGTATAGGGTTTGAAGGTTTAGAGTTTAGGGTTAGTTTAGGGTTTAGGTGTTAGGGTTTAGCGTTTAAGATTTAGGGTTTTGGTTTTAGGGTTTAGGGTTTAGGGTTTAGTTTAGGTTTAGGGTTTAGGTTTAAGGTTTAGATGTTGTTTAGGATTTAGGATTTAGGTTTAAATTTAGGTTTAGCTTTAGGTATTAGTTTAAGGTTTATTTGATTTTCAAAGAGAACAAATTGATATTCAACAATTCATCTTTTATTTATTAAGTTTATTTTTAGTTTTATTTTATTTTATTTTTTTATGTTTATTTGTTATTTTATTTAGTTTAGTTTATTTATTTTAAGTTTATTTATTTTAGTTTAGATTTTTTATTTTAGCTTTTTTTTATATTTAGGTTTAGGTTTAGGTTTATTTTAGTTGTTTTATTTTTTATTTTATTTTTTTAGATTTAGGTTTGGTTTTAGGGTTGTAGGTTTAAGGTTTAGGTTTAGGTTTAGGGTTTTGGGTTTATGGTTTAGGATTTAGGGTTTAGGGTTTAGGATTTTTTTTAAAATTAAATTGCAGTTAGGTATAGTTTATTTAGTTTAGTTTTATTTATTTTATTGTATTTATATTTTTTATTTTTTATTTAATTTAGTTTATTTATTTTAGGTATATTTATTTTAGTTTAGGTTTATATTTTAGTTTATATTTTGGTTTAGGTTTTTTTTTAGGTTTATGTTTAGGTTTTTTTTTATTTTAGGTTTATTTTTAGGTTTTAGTTTTTTTAGTTTAGGTTTAGATTTATTTTTAGCTTATTTTATTTTATTTAGTTTAGAGCTTAGGTTTAGTTTATTTTAGGTTTAGGTTTATCTTTATTTAATTTAGTTTAGTATATTTTAGTTTAGGTTTAGGTTTATTTTATTTATTTGATTTTTATTTTAGGTTTAAGTTTTTTTTTTTTAGTTTAGAGTTTAGCTTTAATTAATTTATTTATTTGTAAGTATATTTTTGAGGTTTAGGTTTTTATTTAGTTTTTATTTTATTTTATTTTAGGTTATTTTAGGTTAATTTTATATTTTATTAGTTTTTTATTAGGTTATTTTAATTTTAGTTTAGTAGGTTTTATTTATTTTATTTTAATTTATTTTATTAGTTTATATTATTTTATTTTTTAGGTTTATGTTTTGGTTTTAGTTTAGGTTTAAATTTTATTTTATTTTATATTTTATTTAGGTTTAGGTTTATTTATTTATTTTATTTTTATGTTTTATTTAATTTATGTTAATAAGTTTTTAGGTTTTTAGGGTTTATAATTTAGGGTTTTGGGCTTAGGGTTTTAGGGTTTAGGATTAGGGTTTAAGGATTAAGTTTTAGGGTTTAGTGCTTAGGCTTTAGGGTTTTTAGGGTTTAGGGTATAAGGTTTAGGGTTAGCTTAGTGTTTAAGGTTAGTTTAAGGTTTAGGGTTTAAGGTTTAGGGTTTAGGATTTTGGGGTTTAGGGTTTTTAGGGTTTAGGGTTTAGGTTTTTGGGTTAGTTTAGTGTTTAGGGTTTAAGGTTTTAGAGTTTAGGGTTTAGTGTTTAGGGTTTACAGTTAGGGTTAGATAGTTTAAGGTATAGGAGTTTAGGGTTTAGGTTTAGGTTTATTAGTTTTGGTTAGTTTATTTTAGGTTTAAGTTTAGGTTTAGGTTTAGAGTTTAGGTGATTTAGTGTTTAGGGTTTAGGTTTAGTATTTAAGTTTTAGTTTTAGGGTTTTAGTTTAGGTTATAGTTTTGATTAATTTAGTAGGTTTAGAGTTTAGGGTTTAGTGATCAGGGTTTTATTTTTTAGGTTTAGGTTTAGGTTTAGTTTAGACTTTAGTTTAGTTAAGTTTTAATTTAGGTTTAGTTTAGTATTTAGGATTTTAGGTTTAGTTAGTTTAGTTTAGGTTTAGATTTGAGTTTAGGTTAGTTATTTATTATTAGAGTTTAGGGTTTAGGGTTTTAGGTTTTAGGGTTTAGGGTAGTAGGTTTAGGGTTTAGAGTTTAGGGTTTATGGTTAGTTTTAAGGTTTAGGGTTTAGGGTTTAGGGTTAGGGTTTTTTTTTAATTTTTTGAATTTTTATTTTTTTAAAAATTTAATTAAACTAGTAGTTTAGGTTTATTTAGTTTATTTTTATTTATTTTAGTTTATTTTATTTTCTATTTTGATTTATGTTTATTTTTATTTTCATTTAGTTTAGTTTATTTATTTTAGGTTTATTTATTTTAGTTTATGTTATTTATTTTAGTTTATTTTGTAGGTTTAGGTTTCGATTTAGGTTTATTTTTTAGTTTAGTTTTATTTTTATTTTACTTTTTATGTTTAGATTTTATTTTTTTGAGGTTTAGGCTAAGGTCTTTTTATTTTTATTTTTAGGTTTAGGTTTTAGGTTTTTATTTTAGGTTTATTTTATTTTATTTAGTTTAGAGTTTATGTTTAGTTTATTTTAGGTTTAGGTTTAGATTTTATTTATTTTAGTTTAGGTTTAGGTTTATTTTATTTTTTATTTAGGTTTAGTTTTTTTTTTTTAAATTTAGGATTCAAATTTTTTTTTATTATTAGGTTTATTTTGGTTTATTTTTTTTTTTAGGTTAGGTTTTTTTTTACTTTTATTTTTTTGGTATTTATTTTTTTATTTTCGTTTAGTTTCATTTTATTTAGGTCTTCTATTCTTAGGTTTATTTTATTTAGTTAGTTTAGTTTAGGTTTTTATTTAATCTATTTAGTTTATTTTTATTAGTTTATTTTATTTTATTTTTAGGTTTATTTTTAGGTTTTAGTTTAGGGTTTTTAGGCTTTAGGCTTTAGGCTTTAGGGTTTTAGGGTCTAGAGTTTAAGGTTTAGGTTTTAAGGTTTAGGGTTTAGGATTTAAGGTTAGTTTAGGGGTTTTTTTTTAATTAAGTAAACCAATAGGTTTAAGATTATTTAGTTTATTTTTTATTTATTTTACTTTATTTTATTTTTTATTTTAATTTTGGTTAATATTTTATTTTTATTTTATTTAGTTTTATTTTAGGTTTATTTATTTTAGTTTAGGTTTTTTATTTTAGTTTATTTTTTAGGTTTAGGTTTGGTTTATGTTTATTTTTTTGGTTTAGTTTTATTTTTTTTATTTAGTTTTAGGTTTAAGATTTATTTTTATTTTTTTTAGTTTAGGTTTGGTTTTATTTTATTTTCTTAGGTTTAAGTTTGAAGTTTTATTTTTAGTTTAGGTTTAGATTTATTTTAGTTTATTTTATTTTATTTAGTTTAGGGTTTAGGTTTAGTTTATTTTAGGTTTAGGTTTAGGTTTTATTTATTTTTGTTTAGTTTATTTTACTTTAGGTTTATGTTTATTTTGTTTTGTTTATTTTAGGTTTAGGTTTTTTTTAGTTTAGGGTTTAAGTTTTATTTTTTATTTATTTTTAGGTTAATTTTTTTGGTTTTGGTTTTTATTTAGTTTTTATTTTATTTTATTTTAGGTTTACTTTTTTTTTTTTTTTTACATTCATTTTTATTTTATTTAGGTTTTTAATTTTTAGGTTTATTTTAATTTTTTTAGTATAGTTTAGGTTTTTGTTTATTTTATTTTATTTGAGTTTTCATTTTTTTATTTTATTTCATTTTTAGGTTTAGGTTTAGGTTTAGGTTTTGGTTTTGGTTTTTATTTTATTTTATTTTTTTATTTTATTTATGTTTAGGTTTTTTTAATTATTTTAATTTTTATGTTTTATTTTGTTTAGGTTTAGGTTTTTATATTTTTAGGGTTTACGGTTTAGGGTTTAGGGTTCAAGGTTTAGCGTTTAGGGTTTGGGGTTTAGGGTTTGGGGTTTAGGGTTTAGGGTTTATGGTTTAGGGTATTTAGGGTTTAAGGTTGAGGGTTTAAGGTTTAGGGTTTAGGTTTTAGATTTAGGGTTCAGGTTTTAGTTTAGGGTTTACAGTTTTTGGTTTTATTTTTTTTATTTTTTTTAACAGAGAACAAATTCAGATTCAACATTTCTGCTTGGGGCTAGCTAAAGCCTCATGTTCCCGAGATGTCCAGATTATATACCCATTACCATCCAATCTTAAGTAAATCAACAAATGAATGGATGAAAGAAAACTCAACATTCATACACTTAAGCTATAAGCACATGCATTTCTTATGTATTTATTAGCATCATAACACATATTATTATTCATTTATAAGCTTTTGAAATACATTTGGATTTAATAGTGATAATAGCCTCACATATATTAAATTAAATCAACACATTGCAAGCTTACATAAAGAAAATCCATTTTATTTTACTTGATTTTGAAAAGATGGATGCATGAATTCAAATGACATACCAAATTTAACATGATTGGAAAGAGGACAATCAAATATAAGCATGTGATTCACTCAACCAAACTAGTTCTTAAGGATAATCAAATCAAATAAGATTATTTAAAACAAACCAAAGCTTCTTTATTAATTAAGTTTTGGATTTGATTTGATTTAAAGAGGAGAAGAAATCATCACTTGCTATTTTAAACCCATTCCACATTAGTGATTTGATTTAATTTAAGGAAATGTAATTAAGATGATTTTATGGGTTAATTAAGTTGAACCTTTAATTAGAATTAATTACCCTTACTTATGTCACCTTAAAGTAATTAACTAAATAATTATGAGCCAACATGATATGCATGAAAATAAACTTGCAATGATCCTAGGAAATAAAAGGAATGCAATTGGCTCATGATTAATAGTTAATTAGACGAAGGGACATAATTAATTACTCTTATGGTTTCCCACACATGTGGACTAACCATAATTTCATTAAACTCCTTTAGGTTATTAAACACCTAAAGATCTACCCCATGTTTTAATTAATTAAGGTTTGATGTGATTATGATTTCATTTTGATTAAGTGATTTAATTTTGATTAAGTGATTTAATTTTGATTAAGTGATTTAATTAATTAGTTAAATATTAATTAATTTTATTTTAAAAAAGGGTGAAATGATCTTATGGAAAGGGGTCCTAACCCTTTTTCTTAGTACACTTACTGTTGAACAATGATTAATAAACTTAATTAACCAATTTATCACTGTTCATGGGATTAATTAATCATTAATGAACTTAAAAGAATAGTTAAGGTTTGATTAGTTAGTTTTCCTAATTAAGTGAGCAATAAATCCCAAGAAAATCAGGAGGCAGATCATCCCATTAAATTAACCCACAAAATTTAGAATTAATTAAGTATATAATGTAATTAAGCTAATTAATTTTATAATTAAAACTTAATAATTGTTCAAAATTTGTAGAGATCATTTTAATTAATTCTCCTGAAATACCTTAAAATGAGTATTTATTTGCATTTTTTATTTCTATGATTTCTTATGATTTTTTAAGTTTCAATCATTAAAATGATTAATTGAGCCTAAATTAAACTACTTGTTGGCACCATGTGGCATTTGACATTTTTTGATGCTTTTGGTGCTACTTAAAACATATCCAACTCAGCGCCTACATGGCATTGACGGAGGCGCTTTCTCGTCAACCATTCAATCTAAGATCGGACAGCTATGATCAATCCCACAATTTAATAGGATTAAATTAGATCGATCTAGCAGATCTAATCATGACGTTCCAATCATGCGGAATGGACGGTGCATGATCTAACGTCACTCGAGTGAGGTAGAATGGAGTGCATCCACCATTGCTCACTTAATTTGAGCTTACTCGAGCTTAGATCAACTCCAAAAGGATCCCACACCTTTACGATAATGATTAGAGGGGATCAAACGATCAAGATCACACGAGGTGCAAGTTTTCTTCAAAACGCTCCAACCCATTTTTCCCTAAGGATCAGTTTTGGAAGCATACTTTAACAGAGCTCAAGATCGATGGCTCGAACAATTGAGGAAGCTTCATCTAGTGGAGGTGAAGCTCTGTTGAGTAGCAATTGGAACAATTCCTTGATGTTCACTGGGAAGGCCACTAACCAATGATTTGGAGCTCAACTTTGATCGAAGTCCCACCCTTGGTGCTCAAAAAGCTTGGGAGATGATTCATTCTAGCTCGATGAGGCCTATGAAAGGTGCATGCAAAGTTAATTTGAGTTTTATGGAGAAATGGGGAAGTTAGGGCAGAAATGGAAGTGCCCTATTTCAGGATAAACGAGAATGGCATTGCCTAATCAAGGAACAAGCATGGGAGCTTAGGGAATGTCTTTAGCAGCTCTTCTTGGATAGCTAGGGCTTTGAAGAATGATTTTTGTCTGTGTTTGAGTGGAAACGAGGGGGTATATACCCCCCTTCATCTTGATCGGACAGTTGGATGAAGTTTGTATTTTAATGGCCATCCAACCATCTCAGGGAGGCATGGGTGGCAGGGAGGAGGTGAGTTGGCTTGGCTTGGTTGGTTGAAGGTGTGGAGGTGGCTGACAAGGAGGAATCATTGGTGTCCTATGGGTTTCAAATGCTCCAATGGGGAGGGTGAGGTGTTTTCACCTCCCATGGGTCATAGAACCACCACTAGGTGGGTTGGGCAGTGTCCTAGGTGCCTAGGTGGACCGTTGGGAGAGTACCAAGTGGCCAATGAATGGAAATGATCAATTACATGGGTGATTTCTCTGATGTGATGCCCTTGACCCAAAGGTAGAATGATTATTTGGCATTGGATTTGATTTGGGAAGATTTGAAATGAGGTAAAAGTGCGTTAGCCCAAATTTCAAGTCAATTGGAGTTGATTTGGTTAGGTTTGGCACAATTTGAATTATTTAGGTCAAATTGGGTTATGTTGGGTCAAGTTGACCAATTGGTCAAATTGGGTCAAACCAAAGGTTGGGTCAAGTTCATATGATCATTTAGGATGTTTTGGTTCAATTGGTTTGGTTTTGTTTGGCTTAGATTTGATTTTGGCTCATTTGAATTCATTTGGGTCCAATGGGTTAAGTTGATTTGAAATTGGTCAAATTAGCTTGGTTGGTTGTTGGTTTGGGTTTAGTTGACTAATTGAAGATGATTGTAGGCTTTGGTTTTAACTAATTTGGATTTGGTTTTGATTTAGGCCAACTTGAACCTTTAGGTCAATTTGAGCTAAGTAGGTCAATTGTGTTTAATTAGGTCCAATCATAGCTTTGGTCATGTTCAACAATTAATTTGGAATGAACTTTAGCCATTGGTTGCAATCAATTTGGCCTTTTAGGTCAATTTGGGTCAACTTGGGTCAAGAGGGCCAAATGGGTTTGGTTTGACTCAATTGAAGGTCAAGTCATATTCAAATATTGATTTTGATTTGGTATGAATAATTGGTTTCAAGGATTTGGCATATGTTGCAATTTGGCTAGTTTGGATTCATATGGGTTAAGGGTTGACTTGGTCAAATGACCAAGTTTACTTAGTTGAATTTGTGATAATTGATCAACTTAGGGTGTTCAATAATCATGATGGGAGGTTTTGATGGGCTTGGTTCAATCTAATTTAGGTAAGATTAGAACTTGGCTTAAATGGGTCAAATTAGCCGGTTTGGGTAAAGTGGACCAATTGGGTTTAGTTTGCTTGATTTTGGGTTGAGTTTGATTTAGTTGAGTTTATATATGGATTTGGGATTGATATATAAATTCAATTGCAATTGGCTTGGGTTTAAATGGGTTTTGGTTCATTTGAACATTTCAAGTCAAAAGGGTTAAGTTAGGTTTGACTTGGGTTGATTTTGGTTTAGCTTGATGATTGTAGATTTTATTTATATTTGTGAATATGATTGAAGGTATGATTGATTAATGAGAAAATAAATTGAATTTGGGCTTTGGAATGAAGGAATTTGGCTAAGTCCATAAAACCCTAAACCCCTAAACTACACAAAAACTTAAAACCTAAACCAAAACTAAATAAAAATATAAAATAAATGTAAACCTAAACCTTAATAATAAAATAAAATAAAACTAAACTAAAATAAAGCATAAACTACCCAAACCTAAAATAAACTAAAATAAAACCTAAACTAAAATAAATCTAAAATAAATAAACTAAACTAAAACAAAATAAATAAACTATATAAAAAAAATAAAATACGAAATAACTAAAATAAACTAAATAAACTAAATCTCTGTTTGTTATTAAAAAACCTCTATCACACTGAGCCTAAACCAACCATCTACCACCACCTTCTGATCTTGACCTACTACCCTGAGCCCCAATTGCCATGGGCTAGGCCCACACCTGACCACAGCCCTGGCTCTGGGCCCTAAAAGCTCTACCACAACCCAGGCCTTCCACACCTGAGCAAACCTAAACCTAATAACTTAGGCTAAATAAAGACCTAAAAATAAACAAACAAATAAAACTATAAAATAAAATAAACCTAAATTAAAACCTAAACTATCAAAAAATTAGATAAAAAATAAAACCTAAAACTAAAATAAAATTTAAATAAACTAAAATAAAAAAAAAATAAACAAGAAAATAAAAACAAAATAAACCTAAAGATAAAATAAACTAAATAAAAAAATAAAATAAAATACCTAAAAATAAAGAAAATAAAACCAACCTAAACTAAAAAATTGAAAATAAAAATAAAATACAAATAAAACCTAAACCTAAAATAAAATAAATACCTAAATCTAAACCTAAAGCTAAACCTAAATAAAATAAAATAAAATAAACTAAAAACCTAAACTAAAAAAAAAGAATAAATAACATAAACCCTAAATCAAAATAAACTTTAAACTCTAAATAAAATAAAATAAAACCTAAACTTAACATAAAATAAACCAAACCTAAAATAAAAATGAAACTCAACTAAACCTAAAGCTAAATAAAAAAACTTCTAAATAAATAGAAATAAATTAAATATAAATAAAATAAATATTAATAATAAACTTGGTTTGTGATTTAAACTACCACACTCTGACTAACTCCATAATCTAAACCACTTCCTGACTAATAAACCCTACCTGGGCCACCCAAACCCTAACCACTGAGCTAAACCAACCCTAATGCCCAACCTGGGCCCTGGGCCTGAGCCCTAAACCCTAAACCTGGGCCTCCTGGGCCCTGGGCTAAAGGCTCTGGGCCCTGTCCTTCTTCCACTAAACCTTAGATGACCACTAAATCTTCTGAGCCCACTAGCCTGACCACTAGGCCACTGAGCCACCCTGATCTAAACCCTGGGCCCTAAACAAACCCTGAGCTACCTAAAGGCCTAAATAAAAATAAACTAAATAAAACTAAAAAATAAAATAAAATAAAATATAAATAAACTAAATAAAATAATAAAATAAATTCTAAAATGAGACCTAAACCTAAACCTAAAAATAAAAATAAACTAATAAAATAAATTAAAATAAAATAAATAAAACTAAACTAAAAGATAAAATAAAAAAAAAACATAAATAAAATAAAAAAATAAAATAAAATAAACTAAAATAAACTAAATAATAAAATAAAATAAATAAAACCTAAATCTAAACCTAAAGCTAAACTAAACTAAATAAAATAAAATAAACTAAAATAAAAACTAAACTAAAAAAAAAAAAACCTAAAATAATAAACCCTAAATCAAAATAAAAAACCTAAACCAAAAAAAATAAAATAAAACCTAAACTTAAAAAATAAAAATAAAAATAAACCTAAAAAAAATAAAAAATGAAGCTCAACTAAAAATAAACTTAAACTAAAATAAATTAAAATAAATAAACAAAAAAATATATATATATAAATAAATATACATAATTAATTTAAAAATAATGATAAACTCCATAACTATAAAACCTCCATAAATACCACAAAATAAAAACTCCAAACATATAACCACTAAACTAAACTAAACCCTACTGACTCTGACTGTGCCCTAAAACCTAAACCCTAAAACTCTAACCCTGGGCTAAAAAATAACTACTAAAACTGGGCCTAAAATGGGCCCTAAACCTAACCTAAACTATAACCTAAATAAATAAACTACTTATAATATATAAACCTAAACCTAATAAATAAAAATAAAAATAAAATAAAATAAAAAAAACCTAAATTAAAACTAAAAAGATAAAATAAACGAATAAAACCTAAATAAAATATAAACTAAAAAAATAAAATAAATTAAATAAAATAAACCTAAAATAAAACCAAATAAAATAAAATAAAAATAAATAAAACCTAAACCTAAAAAAATAATCCAAAAATAAAAATAAAACCTAAAACCTAAACTAAAAACCTAAATCTAAAGAAAATAAAATAAAATAAACTAAAAACAAACAAAACCAAATAAATAAAACCTAAAAATAAACCTAAAAAAAATAAAACCTAAAAAAAATAATATAAAAACCTAAACCTAAAATAAAATAAAACCTAAACTAAAAAAATAAAATAAAATAAAACTCACTAAAAACAAACCTAAACCTAAACTTAAACCTAAAATATAAACAAAATAAAAAAACCTAAACTAAAATAAATAAATAAACTAATAAATAAACAAATTAAATAAAAATAAAAATAAACATAAAAATAAAATAAAAAATAAAATAAACAAAATAATTAAAAATAAACAAAATAATCTAAATAAACTAAATAAACTAAATGGTTTGCTTAATTTTTTTTTTTAAAATCAGAAACCTAAGGTAACCATAAACCCTAAACTAAACTCTAAAACCCAGGCCAGCTACACTACTTAGCTAAACCTTGCTAAGAAAAAAACCCACCCTAAACCCTAATCCTAAATCTACACCTTAAAAAACCTAAAACCAAAATCTAAACTAAATAAAATATAAAATAAAATATTTAAAAAGACTAAACCTAAATAAATAAAAATAAAATAAAATAAAATCCTAAACTTAAACTAAAATTAAAATAAAATAAACTAAAAGAAATAAATAAACCTAAAATAAACTAAAATAAAATAAAATAAAATAAAACCATATAATAAAACTAAACGTAAAATAAAAATAAAATAACCTAAAAAAATAAAATAAAATAAACTAAAATAAATTTAAAACCTAAAATAAAACCTAAAATAACTAAAACCTAAATAAAATTAAAAAAATTTAAACCTAAAATAAAATAAACCTAAACCTAAACTAAAATAAACTAAACCTAAACTTAAACCTAAATAAATAAAATAAAATAAACTAAACATAAACCTAAAATATAAACTAAAATAAAAAACAAAACTAAAATAAAAGAAACTAAAAATAAATAAACTAAACTAAATAAAATAAACCTAAAATAAAAATAAAAATAAAATAAATAAACCAAACTACAAGTTTACTTAATAAAAAATGCTAAATAAACCACAAACCCTAAACCCTAAAAAAATCCTAAAAGCATAAACCCTAAAACCAAACTTAAAACCTAAACCTTAAACACTAAAAATAAATAAATAAAATAACCATAAAAAAATAAATTAAAATAAACCTAAAACCTAAAACTAATAAACCTAAACCTAAATCAAAACCTTAAGAATGGATAAAACCTTGATGGTAGAAACATCATAATGATCAAGCTTTAGATAAAGATGGAGCGAAATACTATCATAGTGGTGGTGGGGATCGATATGGATATGGAGGTGGTGGTAGGCTGGGTTATGGAGGTAGGAGCAATGAAGGTTACAATCATGGTGGTGGCGGAAGATCAAGGATATGATGGTGGATCGCTACTAAAGAAGCGGAGGATTGATAGCTAAAAAGTGAAGATCGATCTAGCTTATGAAACTCTATCTTTACAGTAGAGATGATTCTAGTTATCTAGGGTTTATGACCATGTGTGCTCACTTTTGATTTTTATCTAGCATGTGTCTTAGAAAACTTGCTATGGCTTGGTTGATGAAATAAAGAAGCAATATTGAATCAACTATAAGAAAATAAACCAAAACCCTAAACCCTAAACTATAACAAACCCTAAAGTTTAAACCTAAACCCTAAACCCCAAAACCCTAAACCCTAAAACCAAAACCTAAACCTAAACCATAAACCATAAAACTTAAACCCTAAACCTTAAAACCACTGACTAGGCCACAAACCTGACCCTAAACCTAAAAACCCCAAACCTAAACCTACTGACCCTACCCTAAACCCTACTAAACCCTAAAATAACTAAACCCTAAACCCTAAAAAAACTTAAACCTAAATTAAATAAACAAAATAAAATAAATAAAACCTAAACCAAAATAAAATAATAAATAAATAAAATAAACATACTAAACTTAAAAAAGATATAAATAATAAAAAAAAAACTAAATAAATAAATAAAACCTAAACTAAACTAAATTAAAAAATAAAATAAAACTAAAAATAAAAAATAAACCTAAAATAAAATAAAATAATAAAATAAAACCCAAACCTAAAAAACTTAAAATAAACCAAAAATAAAATAAATAAAATCTAAACCTCAAACTAAAAAATAAAACCTAAAATAAACTAAAATAAACTAAACTAAAATAATAACTAACTAAAAACCTAAAAAAATAAAATAAAACCAAAATAAACCTAAACCTAAACTAAAAATGTAAAAATAAACCTAAAATAAAACCTAAAACCTAAACCTAAATAATATAAACTTAAACCTAAACCTAAAAAATAAAAATAAAACCTAAACCTAAAATAATATAAAATAAAATAAATAAAAACCTAAACCTAAATCTAAATTAACTAAAAACATAAAACTAAAATATAAACCTAAATAAAATAAACTAAAATAAATAAAATAAAATAAACTTAAATAAAAAATAAATTAATAAACTAAAATAAAATAAAAAAATAAAACTAAATAAATAAGTTTACTTAAAATAAGAAATAAAAAAAATAAAATTAATAAAACATGAAATCTTATATAAACCCTAAATTAACTAATCCACTAAACCAAAACCCTACTTACAACCCAAAATCCTAAACCTAAAGCCTAAACCCAAACCACAAACTAAATCTAACCACAGAGCCTTACCCTAAACTCCCTAAACCCTAGGCCTTGTAAAACCACAACCCTGAACCTGAGCCTAAAATGCCACTAATCTTACCCAAATCCTAAAAATAATCATAAAACTAACCAAAACTAAACCTAAATAAAATAAAATAAACTAAAAAAATAAAAAGAAATATCATAAATAAATAAACTAAAAAAAATTAAACTAAAAAATAAAAATAAAAATAAATAAACTATAAATAAATAAACCTAAAATAAAACTAATAAAGTTAAACAAAAAAAAAATAAAATAAACCTAAAATAAATTAAAATAAAAACAAAATAAAACTTAAACCTAAAAATAAAACCAAATAAAACTTAAAATAAATAAAATAAACCACAAACCTACAACTAAAAAAAAAAAAAAAACCTAAACTTAAAATAATAAAATAATCCTAAACCTAAAACTAAAATAAATAAAACCAAAACCTCCCTAAAAATAAGCTAAAACTAAAAAATAAAATAAAATAAACAAAATATAAACCTAAACTAAACTAAATATTAAAACCTAAAATAAACATAAAATAAAACTTAAAACCTACCTAAAAAATAAAATAAAACCTAAACCAAAATAAAATAAAATAAACCTAAAACCTATAAAATAAAATTAAAATAAACTAAAATAAACATAAACCTAAACCTATAAAAACTCTAATGAACCTAAACTAAATAAATAAAAATAAATAAATAAATAAACTAAATAAAATAAATTACCTAAATAAATATAAAATACCACTAAAACACCCTAAACCCTAAACCCTATCCTGTCATGGGGCTAAACCCTAACTACACTAAACCCTGACCACTAACCCAACTCCTATGACCCCACCACCTCCACACCCTAAACCCTACCTAAATAGATGTTGGCCCTACCCACTTGGCCTCCCCACTACCCCATCTAACCCAACTTACTACCACACCTCCAACCACTGAGCCAAATAACTAAATCCTCCCTGACTTTAATCTAAACCTACACTGACCTCTAAAACCTAAAAGGCTAAACCAAAAGGCCCACTATAACCAATCAAAATCTAAAAACTAACTAAACTAAATAAAACATAAAGATATAAACCTAAACCTAAATAAAATTAAAGAACTAAACCTATCCTAAACCTAAAAATATAAAATAATAAAATTACTAAAAATAAATATAAAACCTAAACTAAACTAAAATAAAATAAACCTAGAATAATATAAATAAAATAAGAACTAAATGTTAACTAAATAAAATACCTAAATACACTAAAACTAAAACCTAAACTTGGATGATGAGCTATTAAAAATAAAACTACCCATCTAAAAAACCAAACCTAAAAATAAATAAAGACCTAAACTAATAAATAAATCTTAAATAAATAAAAATAAAAATAAACATAAATAAAAAAATAAAGTAATCTATAATAAATAAAAAAATAAACAAAATACTAAATAAACTTAAACTTGAGTTTACTTTATAAAAAAAAACCCTATTTTAAACCCTAAACCTAAACCCAAAACCACAAAAAACCCTAATCCCTAAACCCCAAACCTTAAACCTTAAACCTAAAGCATAAACCTAAAACTCAAAACCTAAAAAATATTAAACTAAACCCAACCCAAAACACTTAAAAACACTTAACCCTAAACACCACAAACCAAACCTAAAGTAACTAAATAAATTAAAAAGTAAACATAAACCCAAAATCTAATAAACCTAAACCTAAACCTAAACCCAGAATAAAACCTTACAAACATCATCACTATCTAATGGCGATGGAGGTGAAATATGGAGGTTAATGGATATGGAGGTGGTGGTGAAAGCTGGTGGTAAGTGAGAATGGAGGTTATAGCCATGGTGGTGGGAAAGATCAATATAATGGTGGATCTACTAGTGAGAGGCAAGGGTGATTTTGATAAGAAACTAAAAGATAAATCATATGGAAATAAACATAAATATAAACCTAAACCTAAAAAATAAACTAAAATAAAAAACCTAAACTAAAATAAATAAACCTAAAATAAAAAAACTAAACTAAAAAAATCAACCAAAATAAAAATAAATAAAATAAACTAAAATAAATAAATAAAAATTAAATAAACTAAATAAACCAAAGCCTACTAGTTTACTTAATTAAACAAACTCCTAAACCCTAAACTTTAAAACTAACCCTAAACTTACAACCCTAAACCCTAAAAAACCCTAAACCAAAAACCCTAAACCCTAAATAAAATAAACCTAAAATAAATTAAATTAAAAACTAAATAAAAACCTAAACATAAACAACAACCTAAAAATAAAAAAAATTAAACATAAACTCTAAACTAAAAAAAACCTAAAATAAAATAAAATAAAACTTAAACCTAAACTAAAATAAACTAAACTAAAAAAAAATAAACCTAAACCAATAAACTAAATAAATAAAATAAACTAAAATAAACTGTTAAACTAAAAAAAATAACCTAAAATAAACCTAAAATAAAAACATAAAACATAAAAGAAAATGAAATAAAAATAAAACCTAAAACTAAACAAAAAATAAAACCTAAACCTAAAAATAAAATAAACTAAAGTAAAAAAAACTAAACTAAAATAAATAAACCAAAATAAATAAACTAATCAAAATAAAATAAAAATTAAACCTAAATAAAAATAATATTAAAATAAATAAAATAAAATAAAACTAAATAAAAACCTCGTTTACTTGATTTTAAAAAGAACCCAAATCTTAAACCCTAAAATAAAACCCAAACCTAAACCTGAATAAACTAAACTAAAAAATCCTAAACTAAAAATCCTACACAAACCTAAAACCTAAACCAGCACAAACCCAACTGATAAAACTAACCACAAACTGAAAGCCCATATAACCATAAAAAATCCAAAAAGCATACCTAAACCTAAACTTAATCCAAACCCTAAACTTAAAAACCTAAAATAAATAAAAATAAACCTAAATAAACCCAAAACTAAGATAAAGATGTGAATAAACCCGAAAATGCAATATCATAACTAAATAATAAAAACCTAAACTAAAATATGTCTTAAAACCTAAAACCTAAACCTAAAACTAAATAAAACCTAAAAAATAAATAAATAAACTAAAATAAAAAATTAAAACTTAAACTAAAACCAAAACTTAAACCTAAAATAAAATAAAATAAAAAAATAAATAAAAATAAAAAATAAACTAAAATAAAATAAATAAAACCTAAACTAAACTAAAAAATAACAAACCTAAATAAAATAAAATTAAAAATAAAATAAACTATAAAATAAAATAAAATTAAATAACATAAACATAAAAATAAACTTAAATGAAAGCCTAAAAAATAAATAAACTAAAATGAATCTAAAATAAAATAAATAAACCTAAACTAAACTAAAATAAAATAAAATAAACCTTAAAAATACCTAAAATAAAACTAAATAAAACCTAAAAATAAAAATAATCCCAAAAAAAAATAAAACCTAAAAACTAAAAAAAAAACCTAAACCTAAAATAAATAAAATAAAATAAACTTAAACCTATAAAATAAACTAAAATAAAATAAAAAATAAATCTTAAACTAAAAAACAAAACCTAAACCTAAACTAAATAAAATAAAATAAATTAAATGTAAACTTAAACCTAAACTAAAAATAAAATAAAATAAACCTAAAATAAAGAAACCTAAAACCAAAATAATAAACCTAAAAATAAAAAAATCAAACCTAAAAAAGATAAATAAAATAAACTAAACTAAAAATACATAAACCTAACATAAAAAAATACTAAATAAAACCTAAAATAAAACTACTAAATATAAAATAAATAAAAATAAAATATTAAAAACTGATTAAAAATAAACTAAACTAAACTATAAAAAAAAAAACCACACCCTACATAAACACTCTTACCCTACTACTCTAAATAACCCTAAAAACTACCACCTAAAAAACCACTAAACTAAAGAGCCACTAACTACCCCTAAAAATGCTAAAATAAAATAAAAAAATAATTAAACTAAATACATAAAATAATAAAAATAAACCTAAACTAAACCTAAAAAATAAAATAAAATAAACCTAAATAAATAAATAAATGAATACTAAACAAAATATACTAAACCTAAACTAAAATAAATAAAATAAAATTAATAAACTAAACTTAAACTAAAAAATAAAACTTAAATAAACCTAAATAAAAACCAAAACTAATCCTAAAAATAAAATAAAAATGTGAACTTTAAAATAAAAATAAAATTGAAACCTACAAAATAAAATAAAAAATAATAAACTAAAAATAAATATAAACTTAAACCTAAAAATATTAAAATAAAAATTAAACTAAAATAATAAACCAAAATAAATAATAAACTAAAATAAAAAATTAAATAAAATAATAAAAATAAACTAAATAAACTAAATAAACCAAACTATTAAAATAAAAAAACCTAAACTAACTAAAATAGTAAACCCAAACCTAAACTTAAAAACCCCAAACCCTAAACCCAAATAAACCCAAAAAAAATTAAACCAA
This sequence comes from Cymbidium sinense, assembly GCA_021442155.1. Taxonomy (NCBI): domain Eukaryota; kingdom Viridiplantae; phylum Streptophyta; class Magnoliopsida; order Asparagales; family Orchidaceae; genus Cymbidium; species Cymbidium sinense. The sequence goes on from CM038226.1 coordinate 108,225,033, forward strand.
AACCAAATAAAACCCTAAAAATAAAACCTAAACCTAAATAAACCTAAATAACCTAAACCCTAACCTAAACCCAAACTCTTAACCTAACTGTTGGCTCCCTCTCAGATTTGCATTCCCCTGGATTGGTATTCTTGGGTATGGCCCCTTCTGCGTGCTTCACAGGCACGATCTCAGCTCCCTATGTGGCGTCCTTGGATTAGAGCAATGGCGGAGGCTCTCTCAGTGAATCCCAGCACCTCTCGGCCTGACGGCTTTGCTCTCAATCTGGTTTTAGATTTGATTGCACTTGTTAATGCACTTTATTAAATCATTCAAAGATGCTTTATGGTAAGATCCTTCTTCGAATGCTTTGGTTAATCTCATTTTGACATCTTATGGTGGATTGCTGATAATGTGTTGGTCGGGATGTTGAGAAACTTGCTAAGCCCCTTGAGTTGCTTTGGTAATAAATTCTCCCTTAGATGCCGATAATATTCTTTCTTTCATAGTTTAAAATTGGTACTTTCTCTTCAGGTGATCGATCCCGTCACATTCTTATTCAACTCTCAAATGATTTAGATTATTCACAAGTTTTTTTCGTTCTTACTTTGTGCATAATTGTCAAATGCTTTTGAAATGGTCACCCCTCTTTGATGTCAAGAGGAATCTCCATTGTCCCTCTTTGGCTTGCTTTTCCTAACATGCGAATACATTATGTCACTCATCAAGTTTGTTTTCTTGTTGGCGGCCTTTGGTAGGCCTCTCCAAATAGACAAAAACTAGATCTAGGCCATCGTCTCATTATTCTCGTTGAGATAGACATCACAAAAAAACATCCAAAGAGGTTTGGATTCAAAAAAAATTTGGATATAGTCAAAAAGTCGATTTCAAAATTTTCCTATCTTTTGCACTCCACAAGATTCAAGACCGATCTGAATGCTTTGTGCTTCATCCTAATCTAAAAAAATTTACCACGAGAATATGAATACCATTTAATGAAAATAACACTAGCATATGTGCTAAGATACTCAAAAGAACTCTCCTCCCCACACCTCTCTAATGTCTAGTGGAAAACACTGACCTTGACTAAAACAACCATTGAGGTGTGTGATACGATGGCAATTTACCTAACCTCACCCACTTGTAATAATGGTTTCCCATGATAGCTCTTTTGCTTCATTTAAATCCTCTTGAAAATCTGAATGGTAGCCTTATATTGGACAATTAAACAATTTGAATGGGAATCATATAATGGACCAAAACAATGATGACCTATGGCTTGAGAACATATTGAGAAAGATATTTGTATTAGAATGGTGCCAACTTCTCCATCTATTTCCTTGGTGATAATCAATTGAACCCAATTTCTCACACTCTATCCGATCTAAGAAGGTGAAATCCCTCTTCTAAAACATTGATAGATTCTTCTACTATTTGAAAAAAAACAATCCTTTCTAATGGAGATAATTTGGATTTTGATAGACCCTTTCAAATTATTAAAACAAAAACCCTACAAAGCAAAATTTTCTAAATAACTTCACTAGAACCACTGCTCTTCTTTCACCCCATAATGTGTCATCATTTCTCTCTCTCTTTTCTTTCTTTTTCTTTTCCCTTTTGGTTGTCCCCTTATGATTAATTTTCTTATTTGGAATATCTCAGGGTTGTGGGTCTCTTCATCCATTGTGTTAGAGTCTTTGTCGTGTTCATAATATCAAGTTACTTGTTCTTATTGAACCTTTCATTAATTCTTCTAAGATTGCTTTTGCTAGATCCCTTGGTTTCATAATTTCTTCTTCAATCTTAATAATAAAATTTGGTGCTTTTGGCACAACTCCATCACCATTTCCATCATTGATGATCTTGACCAATTGGTTAATGTCAAAATCTCCTTAGGTGACTTATCGGCTTTTGGCTCTTTTATCTATGCTTCTTGTAATAGAGTGGTAGGAACATCCTTTGGAATCACTTACACCTTGCTTCCTCGGCTAACCTTCCACGGTTGGTTGGAGGTGATTTCAATACTATCATAGCTAGTTCAAAAGAAGGGAGGATGTTCTCTAACCTTCATTCCATGGAGGACTTCTCAAATATGATCCTTGATTGCAATCGTCGACATTGGTTTGGTCTAACTTCATGTGGCACAACTCTAGACTTTGGCGGCGTCTTGATAGGACCCTCTTTAATTCTCTTTGGATCAATCGGTACTACTACCATTGTTGAGCATTTGAGCGAGAACTTTGTGACCATGCTCCTCTTTTGATTTCCTTCAAAATCCCCCTAACGTCTACTCCCTCTCCTTTGATTTCAAAATATGTGGACCCAACATAGTGACTTCACCAATGTTTTCACTAATTGGATGGCTCTATTTTCCGGATAATTTTAAAGGTATGACTCATCTTTGGCTTAAGCTCAAAAGACTTAAACAAAATCTCAATTGGTGGAACAAACACATTTTAAAACCTTTTCACAAATCTTAAAGCTATGGAACAAGAGGTTTGTTCTCTTGAAGAGGCTCTCAAGTGATCCCATAAACTTGAGAGTTGAACATTGCCAAGAATAACTTGGTTAATTATCAAAACATGGAAGAAACCTATTGGAGTCAAAAAGCTGCAAGCAAACATATTAGCGATGGATAGAAACACCGGTATTTTCATGCCATTTGTAATAAAAAGCCTTAAACTTGATTAAGAAAATTAAGAACTCTAATGGTGAATGGATAACCATAATAATGATATTAAGGATTACGTCATACATCATTTCAAACTTTATTAAATTCTAATCCATTCTTGGAACTTTATCAAACCCATCTTATCCCTATGATTAGGGATAATCATTTACTCACTATGTGTCCTTAGAAGGAGATTAGTAATACTCTTAAGAACATGAACAACGACTCTATCGGCTATATCGACCCACTTCTTTCAGCATTGTTGGCCATTTATTAAAAACCAACTTAGTTGATCTTTGTTATTGATTTCTTTGATGGAAATCCTATTCCCAAATACTTTTCAAGCACTTCTATTGTCCTTATTTCCAAAACTAATAATCCACGAATCTTGGGATTTTAGACCGATTAGTCTTTACCTTTTTCAAAACTCATTGCTAAATTAATAAATAATAGGCTTAGCCCTTTGCTTCTAAAATCATCTCCCAAATCAAAGCGGTTTTTTAAACACTGAGCAATATCGAGATAATATTCTTCTTGCTCAAGAGTGGTTCATGACATTGATGTCCCTTCTAGAGGCAACATCTTATTCAAAGCTGGACATCGCTAAAGCCTTTGACAATCTCATGGGATTTTCTCTTTCAAATCTTTTTGTTTGGTTTTGATAGTTTTATCGGATTATAAAAGGTGTATCACAATGTGGTTTTGTTATCATGAATGGTGAGTCCATAGGTTTCTTTCCTTCTAGCCATGGTTTGAGGCAAGGTGACCCACTATCACCTTCTCTTTTTATCATCGCTATTGAATATACACGTCAAGGCCTGATCTTTTAATAATCCCAATATGTCTTTTAAAACTCATGGAGGTTTCCTATTTCTCATCTTAGCTTTTGATGATTTCATTATCTTCAACTCCCTTCAACATGTTAAAACCATTAAGAACCTCTAAATGATTTTGGTAAAGTTAGTGGTCTTTTTCTTAATGAAGGAAAATGTTTTTATTCCTTCAACTAAGATTCCTCTAATAGACTTAAATATCGAATTACTAATTTTAAGCAAAATCAACTCCCTCTTAATTACCTTGGGCTCCGCTTTTAAAGGCCAAAAAGATCACACCTTTTGATGATCTAATTCAAAAAATTTCTAACAAAATTTTTGGTTTGGGAATTTCATTTACTCTCTTTTGGTGGTAGGCTTACCTTGATCAAGAGCACTCTAAATTCCATGCCTATATACCTTCTTCAAACCATTGTGCCTACCAACTCTACCATCAATAGAATTGGCGTCTCTTAAACAAATTTTTTGGGAACCAATACCTCCTCTAAAAGAATGCACTCATCTTGGTCTAAAAGTTGTGGTACTCTTGAAGAGGAGGTCAGGATGTAAATCCATCAAAGAAGTTATCAATGCCTTCTTACAAACTTTGGTGGAATTTTAGGAGCAAAAATAGTCTTTGGGTAATTTCATGACTTTAAATATTGCCGGGGTAAACATCCTCTCATTTGTCCCTTTAAATGTGATTCTCCTGTGGAGAAGACTTTGTTCTCAAATGGGATCAGAATCCTTAATTTTTTGGGGCATAAACTCGGCAATTCCTTCTTTTGGCAAGACAAGGGGTGGTTGTGGATCCATTGATGACTTACTTTACTCACTCCACTTCCTATTAGAGTTAATTCATTACGGCAAAACCACAAGTGGAACACTAGTAAGATTCTTGATTCTATTCCTTCCACTTTCTTAAATATGATTACTAATATTCCTATCACTAACAATCATGATCGATTATCTTTAAGCTATCTCATAATGGGGATTTCAACCTTAAAATGTGTGGCTTCACTAAAGACACTCATGATTCTTCTATTGTGTTCTCCAAAATTTGGAATAACAATATCCCCTCTTCTTTTCTTTACTTGTATCCTAAAAACTTTATTCCTGTTGACTCTTTGTTGTGGGGTAAAGGGTTTTTTACCCTCTAAATGTCAATGTTGTTCTCATATTGAGAATGTTAACCATGTTTTTTGTTAATGGGGCTATTGCTCTAAAATTTGGATTTGGTATGATGATCTATTCAACATTGTCAATTTTAATTATTCTTTTACTTTATATCAACTTCTTGAAGTTTACTTTGATGCAATTAAAGGTCATATTAAAATCATAATCATTACTCTTATTTGGTTCATATGGATGGAGAAATGAAAACATCATGGGATTCTATGAATCACATGAGGATTGCTAGAACTAAAAACAAAATTTGTGACTTGTTTAAAGCCAATTTAATTCATCATAAACATTTTAAAGGCTAAATCAGTAATAAAGCGGGCCTCAACCTTCCAGACCATTACTATCGAAATGATAGAATGGTTTTTTGGAAAAACCTCTTGATCATATTATTAAAATTATACTTGATGTCTCTCATAATGGCTCAGTTGTGGAGGCATTTTAGATTCTAAGGGTATAGTCCTATGTGCATTTGCTTATCCCTTATTTCCGACCTTGTCCCTTATCTTGAGCTTATGGCGTTACAAAGCTCTAGAAATTTGTCTTCAAAATGGCTAGCTCAATATTTGGATAGAGGTGGGCGCTCTTCTCTTGATTGACCTTTTGACTTCTACCAATATGAGCAACGCTTGTTTACCTCCTCAAGAAACAAACTAGGCTCTTCTCTCTCAACTAAATTTTACCATCACTCATGTTTGGCGTGAAGGTAGCATCTTGATTACCTTGCAATGGGTGCGAGATTAGAATATCATCTTCTTTGATCAATTTACATTACCCAAATACTTGCGTGGTGGTTAACTTGGACAATTGGGCTTCCTTACCTCAATCTAATTCTCCTCTTTACTCCTTTTTTTTGGTTTTGTTCCTTGTGTTCTTTATGGATACTCCTCATAGATATCATTCTTTGTCTTGTGCTCTTTTGACTTGCCTTTACCCTTCTCCTTTAGTTGGAAGAATTCTATTTTTGGCATTTACAATATTATGGGGAGATGTTGAACTATATGCACATCTATCTTGAATTGGAAGTTGAATTGTATTTACCTTGGTTTTATAACCAATCCCACTTGGGACTTTAATTTCATTGATACATTCATTTCTAAACACGAGAGAATTAACCATTCTTTGGAAGTTATCTTTTTTGATGGGCTTGATTTTAGTACTAACTTCTTTAACCTTTTCTCTCGACAATATGGCTTGGAGCATTTACTACCTATGTTGCTTCATTATGCATTATCTTTGGTTGTAGTTTTACTTTGATGATTATAGTATTTCTTTCTGATGCTTACATTCCTTGGGACTCTTTCCTCCTTAGGTCTAATTCATAAAGGTTTCAACACTTATGCTAAAAGGATTTTGGTTGTTGTTGGGCTTGACTTTCTGCATATCTTCTTATATAATGCTAACCTCGACATGCTTTCACTGAGGAAATGTAATACCTTCTCTTTTAATGGTTATTTTTATTGAAATCCTTGTCTTGGAATGGATTGGGTTTAATTACTTTTGGGTTTTGGAGGTTTTGCCATGGTTGTTTGTTGATTTGTTTGTTGATTTGGTTTTAATCCCTTTGGTTCCATTTGCTATGATTTTTTTATGTGCTTCTGTTTTCCTCTGCTATTTTTTTTGCCATCTTGCTCTTGTCTTAGCAAGTTGGTTTTGGACCTTTATTGTCTTAAAATTCTGGCCTCATGTGCTTTTCTATTCTAGATGGTGATGGTTTTGGTGATTACTGCTTCTTTGGGGATACTTGCTTTTATACTCTATTTATTTGGTTATCTACTATTTCCATGTCTACTCTGATTGAGATTTTATATTGCTATCTTTTTATCTTGTTCTTTTTGTTCTTTGTTTATTATGTTGATACTCAACATCCACTTGTTGATTTTCTTATGGGGTTTCAATTTGCATTAGTTTTCTTTGTTGGGTTGGCTCAATGTACTATTTATTGCTATGTTCTATTTTGTTACTTTCTGCTTTATTGTCTCTATTCTATCTCGTTAGATATTTGTCTTATCTTATTCTGTTATCGAAAAGAGTGGTATTATGCTTTATTTCCTTCTGTCTTGGATGTTGCTACCTTTTCTTGTCTTGTTCTAGGGTTGTTTGTTGGTGGATTATCTAATTTTGGCCTTGAATCTTGCTATTGGGTGTTGCTACTGAGCTACTTGTGCTATTCTTTGTTGGTTGCTCCTTACTTGGTGTTATGTTCTTCCTTTATTTGTCTCTCTGACATTTTGTTTCTATTGTTTTCACCACGAAAGTTTCATTTATTACCATATGATTTGGTGTTAATTATGATTTGATTAGCATTTCTCTTGTTAATTCTTATTTTCTTGTGGAGGGATTATCTTGGTTTTGCTTTCTTTCTTGGATATGGCTTTTTGAGGTTGCTATGGCTCACTCTCTCTTATATTTATGTATTCTCATGTGATGACTATATTGATGATAATTTTCTTGAAAGTTCCTTATCCATCAATTTCTGTATTCTAGATAAGATTTTTTGCTTGGGTTTGCAAGTAATGAAGCTCACAGACTATCAACAATGGGTGCTATTCTCAGGTTTGTTGGCTATGATGGTTTGTGATTATCTCACTCCTTTTGGTTGGTAGTAGCTCATGTGATGTAACCCTTCTTTTAGTTTGGATGCTCATACTTGCATCACTTGTGTTGATTGAGCACGAGCCTTCTCACAATTCCTTACTACCATTCTCATATTATATTGTTTTCTTTTATCTTTATAGTACTACCTTGCTGTTCTAATCTCTTCATATAACTTTGCGTGATTCTCTCTTCTTCTTTTTCTTGATGCTCATATTATGCATTCCCACATCCTGGATTGGCTTAATCTTACTTTAGCATATAATGTTAATCATCTTGTATCTTTTGATTATTTTTAATGCTTTTCTTTTTTGCTTTGGATGTACTTAGATGGGGATTTACTCCTTGGTTGATTGTAGCTCTTTGAGATGGTTTGGGTTTATCCCCTTTGACCTTGTAACATTTTTTGTGGCAATAAAATCCCACATGGGTTTCCTAAAAAAAAAAAAAAAAAAAAACTCCCTAACCAATACTAAATCTTTAAACCATCTAACCCTCTAAAACCAACTAACTAACCCTCAAAACCTAAATCCTAAAATGTAAAACACTGAAACTAGCGTAACCTAAATCCACAAATAAAACCTAAAGCTTGAAAAAGCCCAACATCTTAAAACCTAAAACAAAACTTGACTAAATAACTTAAAAATAAAATAAATAAATAAACCCTAACCTAAATAATAAATAAAATGTAATAACACAAACTAAAACCTAAATTTAAACTTAAATAAAATAAATAAAAATAAAATTATAAAATAAAATAAAATAAAACCTAAACTAAACTAAAAAAATAAACCTATAAAATAAAAATAAAAAAATGAAATAAACTTAAAAATAAAATAAATAAAAACTAAATAAAATAAATAAAAAAATAAACAAAATAAATAAAAATAAAACTACCTAATAAAAACCAAACTTAAAAATAAAAATAAAATAAACAAAATAAAATAAATAAAACTACTAAAAAAATAAACCTAAATAAATAAACTAAACTAAACTAAATAAATAATAAAATAAACTAAACTACTAAAATAAAACCTAAAATAAACTAATAAAAAAAAATAAAATATAAAACCTAACTAAAAAAAAATAAAATATAAACTAAATAAAATAAAAAATAAAACTCACTAAAATAAACTAAAAATAAATAAATAAAACTTAAATAAAACCAAAAATAAAATAAACCAAACTAATAAAATAAAAAAACAAATAAAATAAAATAAAATAAACTCACTAATAAAAATATGATAAACCTATATAAAACCTAAACCCTAAATCTAAAAATCCCAAACCTAAAACTAAACTAAGAAAACCTAAAAACCTAAATCCTACCCAACCTAAAACTAATCCCAAACCCTAAACCCTAATGCCTAAACCTAAAAAGCCACAAACCAAAACCCTAATCCTAAACCTAAACCTAAAGCATAAACCCAAACCCAAACCACAAACCTAAACTTAAACCCCAAAACCCAAACTACTAAAGTAAACTAAACTAACCTAAACTAAAATGAACCTAAACCTAAAAGAATGGGTAAACTTGACAAAGACATCAATACGGCTACTAGATTTGGGTGGAGGGAGTGGCTAGTAATGGTGGTGGGAGATCTTGGGGTGTTGGTGGATATGGAGGTGGTGGTGAGTGGTGGTTATGGAGGAGGAGCAATGGAGGTTACATGTGGTGGTGGAGGGAGATGATATGATGGATCCCTACTGAATGGTTTGATGGGAGCTGGAGAAATTGAAGAGCGATTGATCACGATACTGCTTGTATGTCTTTATAGTAGAGATGGTTCTACTTATCTTGGGTTTTTAATTTGTTGTATGGGTGCTCATTTTTTTTTATATTTGTTATGTCTTAGAAAACTTGGGGCTACTTGGTTGATAAAATTTAAAATAGAAATGTTGAATTTAATTTATTCTTTATTAAAAAAAAACCTAAAACCTAAACTAAACCTAATAAACCTAAAACTTAAACCTAAAACTTAAACCTAAAACTAAACCTAAACCAACAAACCACAAACCCTAAAACCTAAACCCTAAACAAATCTAAACCTAAAACTCTAAACCCTAAACCTAAACTCATAAACTAAACTTTAACACTAAACCTAAAACAAACCTAAAAAAACTTAAACCTAAAAACCTAAACCCAAACCTAAACAAACCCAAAACCCTGAACCCCAAACCTAAACCCTAGAACCTAAACCCTAAACTAATAATAAACCTTGAAACCCTAAATAACCCAAAAAACTAAAAACTTAAATAGATGTCATTGGGGTAGATAAAGAATGACTAATCTAACATATTATGGTAGCTAAAGAAAATTTCAAGAGACTTTCCCTTGACTATTAGAGATTTGAATACTTTAAACCCTAACCCAAATCATATTATAATACCATATATTATGGTATAATGTAACATCATATATTTGAGCATGTAGTGATGTGTTTTGGATGTTATAAGATGTTTTGAAATGTTTTAGTATATTATGGCATTGTTCCATATAGTTTATATTAATATAAATCATAAAAATATTGATTTAATAAATCAAATGATGAAATTTGTTAAATTTGAAGTGGGAATTAGTTGTAGTACCAAAGGTGTGCTATGCCACTTGTATAAAAGTAAGATTTTATGTTCAAAATAAATATTATATGTTGTAGCATAGTATAACATCATATATCATAATATATTATTGCATTTTAAATTCTTTTAGTATTTTACAATCATGCGGTGAACTACACTAGCATTATTTATAAAAATGTTGATTTAGACTTTAAAATGGTGGAATTTGGCCAAATTCATAATAGGTAGAACATGGCATCATATATATTATTTAATTTAAAATATGTAAGTGATACTAAATATATATTTTTATATATTTTTATTATATATATATATATTTTTTTTTTTTTTTTTATATATATTATATATATATATATATTATATAATTTTATGAATAGCAATATATGTGATATGCAATATAATATATATGGTGTATTATAATATAGGATGCCATAACATAGTGTAGCATCATGCATTATTATACTATTGTGTATTACTACTTATTGTTTAGCATATTTTAGTTTGTTATAGTATGATGTATAGTAGAGTTTGTACTTGTATAATTCATAAATACTAATTTATAGGTGAGATGATGGGATTTGGCCAAATTTAAGGTAAGCTTTAGGGAACATCATTGGGGGGTGTGCTATGGTGTGTCATTTAATCAAAAGAATGGAATTTTGCATCCAAAATAAATATTCATTTTCAACCAAATTTTATAAATTTTTTCTTAAAGTGATTCATTTTAAGGTGTAATGTAAGATAATATATTATATGAAAGCATATTAAAATATAATGTACATAACAATATAACTTCACATATATATGAATGTGGTGGTGTGTTACTAAATATTATGTACATTTTAGTATGTTTTTTTTTATTATAATACATTGGGTCAAAACTCACAAAATGTTAATTTGAAGGTTAAGATGGAAGAATTTGGCCAAATTCATACACACAAACAACACCAAAATTATGCTATTTTGTACCATTTCTAATAGAAAATAAATAATTTTACATCAAAATGAACATTATTCATATTTTGAGAAAATTTTGTTATTTGTTACTTTTAAGTGATTCTAATGAGGTGTAATGTTAGACAATATATTATATTATAGCAAATTATAATATAACATCATATATTATAATATAATATAGTGTGTTTATCCACACTATAATATGTTTAGCATGATATTGTATAGTTAGTTTGAGCTTGCACCATCACAAATCATAAAATGGTTGATTATAATGTTAAGATGATGTAATTTGAAGGAATACATTGTTAGGCTTTTGGTGAAGTATTAAAGGTCTGCATAAGAGAAGAAATAATATTTGATGAGCATTTCATGTCAAGGACATGGAGGGAGATCTGTTAGGGGATCACACATGCATTGGACATGACATGTGAGGGGTCTATGTCAAGGGCATAAAGAAGAAAATCTCTGGGATAAGGTTTGAATTTGATTTGATTATATGATTTATGGAAAGAAGATCTGGGGATAAGAATCTATAATCCACCATGGATTAAGATCGAATCAACTTTAATTTGTTTAGTTTTAATTGATGTGGAGGCACATCTACTAGGGCTCGAGTCCGCTGGGGATCGGGTATATGAACCTTCCACTAGAGAAGCAGGTTTGGCTATCCACTGCAGATTAGGATTTGAGTTGGCTTTCATAGATTTGTTTGGGATGTATCCTTGGAATAAGAGTTTGGTTGGATTTCTTTGATTTAGACTCTATTAGGGGAGTTGGATTAATTTGGCTCCATTGGGAAGGTTGGTTTTGAATTTGATTTATTTGCTTGACTCGTTTATATATGATTTGGGGATCCAATGAGGAGAAGGGTATGATTTAACTCTTGGGAAAAATTAGATGGGTTTAATTTAATTTGAGTTAATGTATGGATCTTGTCGATTATTGATGGACCCGAGAAGAGCTATATCGACCTTGACCTACCATGTTTACAAATCCAATGGGATAGTCTACCCATGCGAGGTAGAGCTAGCCAACTAAGGGTTGCCTTTGATTGTGCGACTATGCTAGAAAGAAGGTGTAGCACATCTTCCAAAATGAGGAACAACCTGGGGTGACTATTGGATGCACAATAAATCTCACCTGACCTAGGGTGATTACTGAGTGAATGTCGTTGGGGACTTATGTCAACTTAAAATTAGTCAGGATTAATTTTATCTTAATTTCATGTGATTTGGTATGATTTGTTTGGTTTAGTTTGATTTCAAATTGAGGCCATATCCGCTGGGGATGTGAGCTCGGTCAAATTTGGTAGAGTTAATTTATGGACCAAGCCAGTGTGTGATGGACCACTGAGAAGGGGCTATATTAGACTTTCCCTATCTCAGATTTATAAATCCAAAGGGATAGTCTACTGGCCGTGGGGCAGAGCTAGCCAACCTAAGAGGTTGCCTTTGCCTATGCGATGAATATGCTAGGAAGAAGGCATAGCAGACTTAGGGGAGACTACTCAGTGAATGTCACTGGAGACTTATTTCAACTCAAGAGTAATTAGGCAATTCCTATGCCAAGATAGGATACCTGCATGGGAAAAATGTACTAGGGGTGTCCTTCTAATCCACAAGAAAATATATATATTTTTTATATGTTTGCATGGACCCTATTAGTGTGAGGACCACACTAAGAAAGGCTATGTCTGTCTTGACCTATCTTAGATTTACTAGACCAAGGGAGAATCTGCACATCCATAAGATGGATTCTCCAAACATGAGTGATTATAAGGAAAGGG
>CM038226.1:108237694-108299128 GCA_021442155.1 Cymbidium sinense
AGTTTCAGTTTTAGGACAGGTTGAGTTTATTTAGGTTTTAAGTTTTTTAGGATTTAGGATTTAGAATTTTTTAGAGGTTTATGGTTTAGGTTTTAAGGTTTAGTTTTTAAGAGTTTTAGTTTTAATGTTTAGGGTTTAGGTTTAGTTTAGGTTTAGGATTTTTTAAGGTTTAGTTTTAATGTTTAGGTTTAGAGTTTAGGGTTAGAGTGTTTAGGATTAGTTTAGGGTTTTGGATTTATGGTTATTAGGGTTTAGGGTTTAGTTTAGGGTTTAGATTGAGTTTAGGTTTAAGGTTATTTGAGTTTAGGTTAAGTTATAGTTTAGGTTTAGTTTAGGTTTAGGTTTAGGTTTTAAGTCTAGGTTTAGAGTTTAGGGTTTAGGGTTGTATGTTTAGGTTTAGGATTTAGGTTTAGGGTTTGGTGTTTAGGGTTTAGGGTCCAGGGTTTTTTTTAAAAAAAAAATAAGGTAAACTATTAGGTTTAGGTTTATTTAATTTATTTAATTAATTTTTTTATTTTATTTAAGTTTATTTTTTTATTTAGTTTAGTTCATATATTTTAGGTTTATTTATTTTAGTTTAGGTTTTTTATTTTAGTTTATTTTTTAGGTTTAGGCTTTTATTTATGTTTATTTTTTTTGTTTAGTTTTATTTTTATTTTATTTTTTAGGTTTAGGTTTTATTTTTTATTTTTAGGTTTAGGTTTAGGTTTAATGTTTTTATTCTAGGTTTATTTTTAGGTTTTATTTTTTAGTTTATGTTTAGGTTTATTTTTAGTTTAATTTATTCTTTTTTAATTTAGGGATTAGGTTTAGGTTTTATCTATTTTTTTTAGGTTTAAGTTTATTGGTTTAGCTTTTTATTTTTAATTTAGAGTTTAGGTTTTATTTTTTATGTTTATTTTTAGGTTTTATTTTTAAGTTTATTTTTTAGGTTTAGGTTTTTATTTAGTTTTTATTTTATTTTACTTTAGGTTTATTTTATTTTTATTTTATGTTTAGTTTTTATTTTATTTAGGTTCCTTTTATTTTTTTAGTTTAAGGTTTTATTTATTTTATTTTGGTTTAGTTTTATTTTTTTTTATTTTTAAGTTTAGGTTAGTTTAGGTTTAGGTTTAGATTTTAGTTTAGCTTTTTATCTGTATTATTTTATTTTATTTAGGTTTGGGTTTTAATTTTTTTAATTTAGGTTTATTTAATTTGGGTTTAGGCTTTTAGGATTTTAGGTTTAGGGTTTAGGGTTTATTGTTTGGGGTTTGGGGTTTAGGGGTTAAGATTTATGGTTTAGGATTTAGGGTTTATGGTTTAGGTTTTAAGGTTTAGGGTTTAGGGTTTAGGTTTTACGTTTAGGGTTCAAGTTTTAGTTTAGGGTTTACAATTTTTGGTTTTTTTTTTAACAGAGAAGAAATTCAGATTCAACATTTCATCTTTTTGAATTCATCAACCAAGTAACACACTAAGTTTTCTAAGACATAAGCAACAACATAATTCAAAATGAGCAGCATTGAGCAAATCCAAAACCTACTAGAATGTCTCTTATAAAGACACAAATCCATAACAGATCTAATTGATTCTTGATTTCTACGGTTCCCATCATAACCATCTCTTGTAGCGGATCCTCCATATCCCCTCTCTCACCATGATGGTTGTAACCGTCGTTCCTCACCACCGAGAACCACCACTACTCCATTACCACCATGACATCCAGGATCCCCACCACCCTTTTCTGCCTCTACCTCCATCACAGATCTAGGTGATCTGTTGGTGATGTTCTAATCAGTCTTGCCCATTCTTAGGGTTTTTGGTTTTGTTTTAAGTTTATTAGGTTGTAGGGTTTAGGTTAATTTTATCATTTATTTACTTACTTCAGGTTTAGGTTTAGGGTTTGGGGTTTAAGTTTAGGGTTTAAGGTTAGGGTTTAGGGTTAAAGGTTTAGGGTTTAAGGTTTACGATATAGGGATTTAGCATTTATGCATCTAGGCTTTAGGGTTTATGATTTTTTGGGGTTTAGGGTATAGGGTCCAGAGTTTAGGGTTTAGGGTTTAGGATTTAGGGTTTAAGATTTTTTTTAAATTAAGTCTACAGGTAGGTTTAGGCTTATCTAGTATATTAAGTTTATTTTTAATTTTTTTTAGTTTTATTTAGGTTTATTTTTTATTTTTATTTAATTTAGTTTATTTAGTTTATGTTTATTTATTTATGTTTAGGTTTTTAATTTTAGTTTATTTTTTAGGTTTAAGTTTAGGTTTAAGTTAATTTTTTAGTTGAATTTTATTTTTATTATATTTTTTTAGTTTAGGTTTTAGGTTTTTATTTTTATTTTTTTTAAGTCATTATTTTTTATTTTACGTTTAGGTTTATTTTTAGTTTATTTTATTTTATTTAGTATAAGTTTATGTTTAGGTTTAGTTTAGTTTATTTTATTTTATTGATTTATTTTATTTTATGTAGGTCAAGGTTTTTTTTTATTTTTTTTTTATTTTTAGGTTTTATTTAGTTTAGGTTTAGACTTTTAGGTTTTTGGGTTTTGGGTTTAGGGTTTAGGGTTAGTTTATGCTTTAGGATTTACGGTTTTAGGTTTAGGGTTTAGGGTTTAGTTTAGGGTTTAGTTTTTAGGGTTTAGGGTTTAGGGTTTAAGGTTTATGTTTTTAGGGTTTAGTGTTTAGGGTTTAAGGTTTATGGTTTTTAGGGTTTAGGGTTTAGTGTTTAAGTTTAGGGTTCAGGTTTTAGTTTAGGGTTTAAGGTTTTTGGTTTTTTTTTAGCAGAGAACAAATTCAAATTCAATATTTCTTCTTTTTGAATTCATCAACAAAGTAACACTCCAAGTTTTCTAAGACACAAGCAACAACATAGTTCAAAAATTAGCATGCATAGAGCAAATCCAAAACCCTAGATAACTAAACCATCTATACTATAAAGACACAATTCCATAAGCAGCATATTGGATTCGACGTTCTTCAGTTTCTCCAGTTCCCATCAGAACCACCCCAGCCTCTCAAGTAGCGATATCCTCTATCATATCCTTGATCTCTCCCCCCGCCACTATGACGGCTGTAACCTATGTTGCTCCTCTCACCACCATAACCACCACTACCCTGACCATCACCTCCATATCCGCCAGCACGTCTAGATCCCCCACCACCACTGTGTTAATGGCTACTTCCATCTTTGTCTCCACCGCTAGATCTAGACTGATCCTGGTTGATAGTGATGTACCTATCGTCAAGGTTCTGCCCATTCTTAAGGTTTTGGCTTAGGTTTACGTTTATTAGATTTTAGGGTTTATGATTTTTATAATTTATTTATTTACTTTAGGTTTAGGTTTAGGGTTTAGGTTTTAGGATTAGGGTTTAGGGTTTAAGGTTTTAGGTTTTTTGGGGTTTAGGGTTTAGGGTTTTCGGTTTAGGGTTGAAGATTTAGGATTTAGGGTTTAGGGTTTAGGATTTAGGGTTTAAGGTTTTTTTTAAAAAAAAAATTAAGTAAACCAATAGGTTTAGGTTTATCTAGTATATTAAGTTCATTCATTTTAGTTTACTTTATTTTTTTTAGTTTTATTTAGGTTTATTTTTTATTTTTATTTAGTTTACTTTTGGTTTTTTATTTTAGTTTATTTTGTAGGTTTAAGTTAATTTTTTAGCTGAGTTTTATTTTTTATTTTGTAGGTGTAGTTTTATTTTTTCTTTATAGGTTTAGGTTT
The DNA here is from genome assembly GCA_021442155.1 of Cymbidium sinense. NCBI lineage: Eukaryota > Viridiplantae > Streptophyta > Magnoliopsida > Asparagales > Orchidaceae > Cymbidium > Cymbidium sinense. Next base: position 108,241,389 of record CM038226.1, read on the forward strand.
AGGTTTTTATTTTATTTTTTTAGGTTTTTATTTTATGTTTATTTTTAGGCTTTATTTTTTAGTTTAGGTTTAGGTCTATTTTTAGTTTATTTTATTTTATTTAGTCTAGGTTTCAATTTAGGTTTAGGTTTTATTTATTTTAGTTTAGGTTTAGGTTTATTTTATTTTGTTTATTTTGATTTTTATTTTAAGTTTAGTTTTTATTTTTAGTTTGAGGTTTAAGTTATATTTTTATTTATTTTGGTTTATTTTTTGAGCTTTAAGTTTTATTATATTTTATTTTAGGTTTGTTATATTTTATTTTATGTTTATTATTTATTTTATTTTGGTTTTTTTATTGATATAGGTTTATTTTATTTTTTTTAGTTTAGTTTAGGTTTTTATTTATTATATTTTACTTTATTTTTACTTTTTTAATTTATTTTATTTTTAGGTTTAGGTCTAGGTTTTAGTTTAGGTTTTTATTTTATTTTATTTTGTTAATATATTTAGGTTTATTTTTTTTATTTTATTTTATTTTAGTTTTATTTAATTTAGGTTTAGGTTTTAGGTTTTAGGTTTGGGTTTAGGGTTTGGGTTTAGTGGTTTTATGGTTTAGGGTTTTAAAGTTTAGGGTTTAAGGTGGGTTTAGGGTTTTAGGATTTTAGGTTTAGGGTTTTTTAGGGTTTAGGGTTTAGGGTTGTAGGTTTTAAGGTTAGTTTTAGGGTTGATTTAGAGTTTAGGGTTTGGGTTTTTTTTTAATTATGTAAACCGACAGGTTTATTTTATTTAGTTTATTTGCATTTTAGTTTTTATTTTATTTAACATTTATTTTATTTTATTTTATTTAATTTGTTTTTTATTTTTTTATTTTTTAGGTTTATGTGTAGGTTTTTGCTTTTTTTTAGTTTAGTTTTTTTTAGGGTTATGTATTATTTTTTATTTTAATGTTTATTTCTAGGTTTTTATTTTATTTTATTAGGTTTAGGTTTTAGGTTTTTATTTTAGGTTTTATATTTTAGTTTAGGTTTACGTTTATTTTTAGTTTATTTTATTTTACTTAGTTCAGGGTTTAGGTTTAGTTTATCTTTGGTTTAAATTTAGGTTTTATTTATTTTAGTTTAGGTTTAGGTTTTTTATTTTATTTGTTTTAGGTTTAAGTTTTATATTTATTTATTTTTAGGTCATATTTTTAGATTTATTTTTTAGGTTTAGGTTTTTATCTAGTTTTTATTTTATTTATTTTAGGTTTTATATTTTTATTTTATGTTTGGGTTTTATTTTAGGGTTTTGGGTTTAGCGTTTAAGGATTAAGGTTTAGGGTTTTAGGGTTTTTAAAATTTTTAGGGTTTAGGTTTTAGTTTAGGGTTTTGGATTTAGGGTTTAAGGTTTTTTTTAATAGAAAAGAAATTGATATTCAACATTTCTTCTTTTTGATTTAATCAACCAAGTAGCAGACCAAGTTTTCTAAGATACAAGAGACGACATACATAAAAAATGAGCACACAGAGCATATCAAAAACCTTAGATAACTAGAACCATCTCTTCTATAAGGACATAGTTCCATAAGTAGATCGGATCGACTGTTCTTTAATTTCTCTAGTTCCCATCAGACCACCCTTGCCTCTCGAGTATTGGAATCCTCCATCATATACATAATCTATCCCTCTGCCACTACCACGGCTGTAACCTCTATCGCACCTCCGCCTCCATAACCACCATCTCCATATATACTAGCACCTCCATATCCTGCCTCCATAAGCACCACCTCCATCTCCACCATCATATTCACCAGCACTTCTAGTAGGGTTAGGGTTTACGGTTTAGGGTTAGGGTTTAGGGTTTAGGTTTAGGTTTAGGGTTAGGGTTTAGGTTTAGGGTTTGGAAGCTTAGGTTTAGGGTTTTAGAGTTTAAGATTTAGGTTTAGGGTTTAGGTTTAGGATTTAGTGTTTAGGGTTTAGGTTTTAGGGTTTTATGGTTTGGGTTATTTAGGTTGGGTTTAGGTTTAGTTTAGGTTTAGGGTTTTTAGTTTTGGATTTAGGGTTTAGCATTTTTAGGGTTTATGGTTTTTATTTTTTTATTTTAATTTTTTTTTACGTTAAGTAAATTAATGGGTTTAGGTTTATTTACTTTATTTTATTTTTTATTTTTATTTAGGTTCATTTTTGTTTTTATTTAGTTTAGTTTATTTATTTTAAGTTTACTTATTTTAGTTTTGGTATTTTTTTTGTTTAGTTTATTTTTAAGGTTTAGGTTTAAGTTTAGGTTTATTTTTTAGTTTAGTTTTTTTTTCTTTTTTTAGATTTAGGTTTTATTTTTTATATTTATGTTTAGGTTCAGGTTTTTATTTTTATTTTTAGGTTTAGGTTTTAAGTTTTAGGTAGATAAAACCATTTAAGCCAGAGCAAGGAATCTACAAGAATGGATTTATTCGAAATCCTCCAAGCAAAAACAAACTAAGAAATAGAAATGATATTGTTGCAAAGTTTAATGAAAACATTAGAGGTGTTTTCTTTATTTTTAATAAAATCTCAAACCTCTTTAAGAACGAAATCACCATTGTAAGAGAGCTTGAAAAGAGTTTGATTAGGTTTATTAGAAAAGATAGCAATGTTGCAAAACTTGTCAAAAATAGAAATAAGAATGTAGTTCTCAAGTTTGTTTTCATTCCAATTTTTATTAAGCCAAAAATAGTTAACATTGATAGTAGCAGTAGAGTGTGTAGATAAAAGGGAGTCAATAGAGCCATTGCCAATCCAACTGTCTTAAAAAAAGAAAGAAGAGCTCGAATGAATACCCTAAGATATTATGGATTCAACAACCCATTTAATGGAGCAAAGCCTTTTCCAAACCAGAGAGTCACCAACTTTATAAGCACAGATAAGAGGATGTTTACCTTGGAAATATTTTTCCATCATAAAATTATCCCAAAGGTTATCATTCTTTCTAAAATTCCACCATATAGTGAGAGAAGGTAGTCATAGCTTCATGAATAGGTTTACAACCAAGACCACCATCACCTAAAGGACCATAGCATTTATGCCAGGATGTCTAATGCATTCTTTTAATAGAATTATTGGATCCCCAAAAAGATTTATTAAGCAAGCGATCAATTCTGGTAAGAGTAGAATTAGTGGGAATAATAGTTTGAATCAAATAAAGAGGCATAAAATTGAGAGTGCTTTTAAGAATAGTGAGCCTGCCACCAAAGGAAAGTAAATGGAATTCCCAAACAAAATTTTTATTTAATCATTTTGGAATTAACTCATCAAAAAGATGGGATTGTTTTGGACCTTTAAATAGAGGAGCACCCAAGTACTTAAGAGGTTAGTGTTGATGTTTAAAATTAGTGATTTATCAGATTTGATTGATTTTATTATTAGAGATACTTGAAGAAATAATAAAATAGCTTTTGTTATCATTGATAGAAGACCACTTTCTCCACCAAATTTATTTAATAGAATCTTGAGGTTCTTGATATGTTAAATAGAATCATTGTAAAAAAATAATGAAATCATCCATAAAGCTCAAGTGGGAAATAGGAAGACCACCAAGAGTTCTAATACTAGGATTGTTTAAAAATAACTCAATGATGCTCTAGTAAGTACTCAACGAATAATAAATAAAGTAGGGGATAAAGGATCCCCTTGTCTTAAACCATAAGAAGAAGGAAAGAAGCCCAAAGCTTCCCCATTAAGAAAAATAGAGAACTAGGCATTATTAATATAATTTTTAATAAGAAAAGTAAATTTGTCAAAAACCCAAATAAATTTGGAATATGGAAAAGGAAATCCCAAGAGATATTATCAAAAGCTTTGGTAATATCTAATTTGAAAAGAATGTTGCCTTCTAGTCTTAGCATCTAAATCATGAATTAACTCGAGAAAGTAAAATATTAGAAATAGATCTACCTCTAACAAAACTAGTTTGGTTGAGAGAGAGATAATCCTATGAAGTAAAGGACTAAGCATGTTGGCAAGAATTTTGGAAATCAGCTTATTGAAGAAGGTGCAAAGACTAATAGGTCTAAAATCACTCCAATAGTTCAGATTATCTTTCTTAGGTATGAGAACAATATAAGTGCTATAAAAATATCTAGGAATAGGATTACTATTAAAAATATCAACCATCCAATCAAATCTTTTAATAATAAACCAACATTTTTTGAAAAAATTGAGTAGTGAAACCCTCCAGACCAGCAACAGAATCTATGTTCATGCTATTAAGAACTTCAAAAATTTCATCCTCAATAGGCATAATTGTAAGCAAATCATTATCATCATTAGTAATAATAGAAGGAATCAAGTGTGATTTAGAAATAGCTTCATAAGAGCAACTCTTATTAAGCATATTTCTAAAGTAATTAATAACTGAATCCTTAATATCATTATTCTCCATAATCCATTCTCTATTGGAATCTTTAATTTTTTTGAATATTATTTAAAGCTCTCTTTTTATTAACTAAAGCATGGAAATACCAGTATTCCTGTCACCATCCATAATATGTTTACTAGCATCTTTTTGATGCGAAGTCTCTTTCATATTTTGAAAATTATCAAGTTTATCTTTCACCTCAGTCAAGTCCTTAATCTTAGAAGGATTACACATAATAGAGACCTCAATGTCACAAACCATTTTTCCATATCTTTGGTATTAGCAAAAAGGTTATTAAAATAATGCTTGTTCCACCAACCCAGATTTTGCTTAAGTCTTTTAAGATTAAACCAAAGTCTATTCATCTCCATAATCAATTTATCAAGATGTAAAGGATCTTTCCAATTATTAGCCACAACAATAAAAAATCAATATCTTTGAATCCACATGTTAAAATCTAAAGGAGAGTTTTTTAATCTATTAGAATTATCTTTAATAGAAACCAAAAAAGGAGCATGATTACAAGGTTCTTCTTAAATGATCGAGAAGTAATGCCATTGAGTAATCCAATGAGTATTAAAAGAATTGATCCAACCTTCACAATGTCTAGAGAGTTTTCCATAAAACCTTTAAAACCAATATCAATCAACTTACAATTAAGGATTATATTAAAAAATTCTTCCATGGAATGAATATTAGGAGAGAAACCACCACTTCATTCAGAAGTGAATAAAATAGTGTGGAAATCACCACCCACAAACCAAGGTTTATTGATAGAGGTAGCAAAATTCCTCAAATTATCCCAAAGAAGATTTCTACCAGATCTAAGTCCAAAACACAATAATCACCATAAGAGATTTGAGCATTAACAACTTGTTGAAAATTATCAAGAATATAAACCTCTACAAAGTTATTCCAAAATCACCAAATCTTATAATGACATTAGAAAAATTTATTGAAATCAATCATTCTAGCAACATGGTTAATTTTGTTAGCATGAATAAGAGGCTCTAAGCAAAGAAATATTATGTATACCTAATTTATGAATAGAGAGGGTACCAATCCCTCTAACATTCCAAATAATAAAATTAAATATAAGGAAATAAAAAGGGGTTAAAAAAGGTTAATTAAGAGAGGAGAGGGAGGCTGTAGTCGATCTAGTGTTTCTTGGCAATTTGGGAGGGAAATTTTTAACATTTTTCTCTTTTTAGCATGATAAGTTTGGAACCGATTTTTTCCCATATAATCATCATCCAAGAAAGATTTAGCAACATTAGTCACAGATTTAGGAGAAATCTCCTGATTAGAAATGAGTTCTCCTTCTTCCGAGACATTAGAATTTATTAAAGCCAAATGAGCATCAGAAATAGCAAGAGAGGGAGAAAAATCATATTTATTAAAAGGCAAGTGTGAACACCAAGCCCTTCCTCTTCATGACCCAAATTAATAGACAAAGCCAAATCTTTATGAGAATTTAAATCATCCTAAATCTGGAAAAAAAATCAAATTTTTTAATCTGTTTATCATGTGGTATTAAAGCCATATTCTCCATTGAATTTGAGTGATGCATAACATTAATATCCTCATTTATATTCTCAATCAAAGCTTCATTTTCATTAGTCAAAGCCATCAAGGATGCAGGGATTGAGTCAGAGGAAATAGAATCATCATCCAAAAGTATATAAAAACTATTATTGTTCACATTAGAAGCCTTCCATTGCACAAAATAACTAAGAGGTAAAATAACCTTATTAGGAACATTCAAAAATTCCTTTTTCCTCAAGTAGATATTTACAAAGGATCAACCTAGGGTTAGGAATACAAGTTTCCTTAACAGGGATTTTCTTTTTTACGTGAGGATGAATATTGAAACATTTTGAATTATTGTTCCTGTGGGTTTTACAGTGAGAACAAAAGATAGGGAAATTTTCAAATTCAATTCTTTGCATATAACTATAATTTTTAGATCCCAACCACATTTTTTTAGGGTGTTTCTTGGTAATGTTCAATTCAACAAGGATTATAGCCACTAAAAGATGGGATTTTGTATTTGTTGCCCAATCAATTTATGACAGCTGACTAAATAAAGTAGCAAGATAAAAAAGAATTGATGGTTAACAAAATTAATTCACATATTGGGGAGAGAAATCCAAATTGGAATGCCTTTGAATGATTTTGAAGCAATCGAATCCAAGTTAGTAGATGCCCTAGCAAGATCCATAGGATCCTTCAATTTTCCTAGGAATCATCGGAGAAGACACCAAGCCTCGACGTCACTCCAATAAAGAGACAAATTAGGCTAGAATATTCAAGAAGGAATCTAGTGAGAATCAAAATAGTAAGCAGCAAAAAAAAGAGGGGAAAGGGAAATCGGTGCAGAGGCCCCATTTTTTTTTGAGTTGGCTCAACTCAGGGTCAGGTTTAGTTATTTAGGGGCCCAGGTTTAGCCAGGCTCAGCCTGGGTAGGCCCAGGGCCAGGCCCAGGATCAGGCTCACACTCAGGCCCAGGGCCCAGGAGGGCCCAGGGCTCAGCCCAGGCTCAGCTTTAGCCCAGCCAGGGCCCAGGCCAGCTCAGGGCCTGTGGGCCCAGGGCCTAGCTCAGGGCTCAGTTTAGGGCCTCAGGCCTAGGGCCTGGGCCTGGGCTCAGCCTGGCTGGGGCAGCCCAGGCCCAGCTCAGGGCCTGGGCCTGGGCCCAGGGCCCAGGCCTAAAACCTGGCTCCCAGGCAGCAAGCCAGCCAGGGCTCAGACAGGCCTTAGCCCAGGCCCAGCCTGGCCCAGGCCCAGGGCCCAGGGCTCAGCCTGGCTAGGGCTCAGGCCCAGGGCCCAGCCCAGATCAGCCCAGGGCCCAGTCCCTGCTCAGAGCCGGGCTGCCCAGCCCAGGGCCTGGCCTCAGCCTGGGTTTCAGCCCAGGGCCAGGCTCAGGGCCTGCTGGCCCAGGGCCCAGGTCAGCTCAGGGCCCAGCCCAGGCCCAGGCCTCAGCCCAGGGCCCAGGCCTCAGCCTCCAGCTCAGCCTTTGCCCAGGCTCAGGGCTCAGCTCAGCCCAGCTCAGGCCTGGGCTCAGGGCTCAGGATCAGGCCTTTAGCTCAGCCCAGGCCTAGGGCCCAGGGCCTAGCCTCAGGCCTGGCTGCCTTGGGGCCTAACCCAGGCTCAGTGGGGCCAGGGCTCAGGCCTAGGCTCAGCTCAGGGCTCAGGGGCTCAGGCTCAGTTTAGGTTTAGGGCTCAGTTAGGCTAGTGGTCAGATTTAGTGTCAGGATGTGGCCAGGTCAGTGTGGGGGTAGGTTGTGGATTTGGGATTTAGGGTTGGCTCAGTAAAGTCATGGTTTAGTGGTTTATGGGTTTATAGGAGTTTTTTGAGTTTAGGGTGGGGTAGTAGGTGGTTTAAGGTTTGGGGTTTTAGGGTTTAGGGTCATTTTAGGTTTAAGGTTTAGGGTTTAGGTTTAGGTGGGGTTTAGGTTTGGTTTAGGTTTAGGTTTAGGTTTTAGGTTTATGATTTATGTTTAGTTAGGGTTTAGGTTTAAGGTTTTTTATTCAACATAGAACAAATTCATACTTTTTCTTCTTCAATTTCACCAACCAAGCACCAAGTTTTCTAACAAGCTGATGACTAGTTAAAAAAATGATCACATGAGAAAATCAAAACCTTAGATAACTAGAAGTCTACTATAAAGACACGCCCATAACCATCTGGATTGGCTCTAGTTTCTCTAGTTCCCATCAAAACCACCACCACCTCTTGAGCAGTTGGATCAACCATCATATGTCTGATCTACCCCTCTATGAGCACCATGGCTATAGCCTCCGTCCCTCCTCCTCCGCCTCCATAACCACCACTACTCTGACCACCACCTCCATATCCATGAGCACCTCCAGATCCCCCACCACCACAATGATAACCATTGCCTCTGCCTTTTCCTCCACCGCCAGATCAAGATTGAGCCTAGTTGGCATTGATGTTCCTGCAGTCAAGGTTCTGCCCATTAAGGGTTTTTAGTTTAGGTTTTATTAGGTTTTATTATTTTTTATTTTATTTATTTAGTTTCTTTTAGGTTTTTAGGGTTTAGGTGTAGTGTATGGTTTAGGTCAGGATTTGGGATTAGGGTTTAGGATTGAGAGTGGTGTTTTAGGTTTAGGGTAGTTAGGTTTAGGTTCAGGGTAGAGCAGTGTGGTGGTTTTGAGTTTAGGGTTTAGGGTGTGGTAGGTTTAGGGTTAGATGGGCTGATGGTAAGGTAGGGTCAGTGTATGGTAGAGTGGAGCTGGAGTGGCCCAGGGTTTTAGGTTTTTGGGCTCAGTGGGCTCAGGGCCTAGGGTTTATAGATTTAAGGCTCAGGCCTAGGTTTTATTTTTCCATTTATTTATTTTAAATCAAACCAGTTTAGGTTTATTTATTTATTTTATTTATTTTTATTTTTATTTTGGTAATTTTTATTTATTTATTTATTTTTTATTTTATTTATTTATTTTAGTTTAGTTTTATTATTTTTAGGTTTATGTTTATTTTAAGGTTTAGGTTTAGGTTTTATTTTATTTTATTAGTAGGTTTTTTTATTTATTTTTAGGTTTATCTTTTTTAGGTTTAGTTTAGTTTATTTTAGGTTTATTTTATTTTAGTTTAGTTTATGAGGTTTGTATTTTATTTTATTTTATATATTTTTTAGTTTTAAGTTTTATTTTTATTAATTTTAGGTTTATTTTAGTTTAGGTTTTATTTAGTTTTTATTTTATCTTTTAGGTTTATTTTATTTTTATCTTATATAGTTTTTATTTTATTTAGGATTTTTCTTTTAGTTTAGGTTTTATTTATTTTATTAGTTTGTTTTTATTTTTTATTTTATATTCTTTTTAGTTTTAGGTTTAGGTTTAAATTTAGGATTTAATTTAATTTAATTTTATGTATTTTATTTTGGTTTAGGTTTTTTTATTTATTTTAAAAAGTAGGTTTTATTTAGTTTAGGTTTGGTTTTTAGCTTTTTATGGTTTAAGGGTTAGTTTTAGGTTTAGGGTTTAGGGTTTAGGATTTAGGGTTTATGGTTATTTAGGTTTAGGTTTTTAGGTTTTAGGTTTATGTCAAGTTTTACTTTAGGGTTTATGATTTTGTTTTTTTTTAAAAGAGAACAAATTCATATTCAACATTTCTATTTTTTGGTTTCATCAACCAAGTAACACCAAGTTTTCTAAGTCACAAGTGACAACATAGACAAAATATGAGCTGATGGTGATGTTCCCATTCTTAGGGTTTAAAGTTAGTTTAGGTTTGGGTTTGTTAGGTTTTAGGGTTTTGATTTCTTTATTAATTTATTTAATTACTTTAGGTTTAGGTTTGGGGGTTATGGTTTAGGATTTTTTTATTTGAAAATTTAGTAAACCTGTTTAGATTTATTTAATTTATTTTTATTTTATTTTAGTTAATTTTATTTTTTATTTTTATTTAGGTTTATTTTATTTATTTTTATAGTTATTTTAATTTTAAGTTTTTCTATTTTAGTTTATTTTTTAGGTTTAAGTTTAGGTTTAGGTTTATCTTTAAGTTTAGTTTTATTTTTAATTTATTTTTTAGGTTTAGGTTTAGGTTTAAATATTTATTTTATTTTTTAGGTTGAGGTTTTATGTTGTTATTTTATGTTTTTTTAGGTTTTAAATTACTTAGTTAGGTTTATTTTAGTTTATTTATGTTATAGTTTAGTTTAGGTTTAGGTTTAGTTTATTTTAGGATTAGGTTTAGGTTTATTTATTTAGTTTTATTTTTATTTTTAGGTTTAAGTTTATTTATTTTTATTTATTTAGTTTAGGTGTTATTTTTATTTATTTTATGTTTATTTTTAGGTTTAGGTTTTATTTAATTTTATTTTATTTTATATTTTTTTATTTTATTATAGTTTTATTTTATTTTATTTATTATTTTTAGTTTTTTATTTAGTTTTTTATTTAGCCTAGTTTCTTTATTTTATTCGTAAGCCTATTATTTTAGTTTTTATTTGGCTTAGGTTTTATTATTTTATTTTATTTTATTTTTTTATTATCAATTTTATTTTATTTTTCGGTTTAGGTTTAGGTTTAGGTTTATGTTTAGGTTTTAGTTTAGGTTTTTATTTTATTTTATTTTATTTTCTTATTTAGGTTTAGGTTTTAGGGTTTAGGTTTAGATTAAGTTTGTTTTAGGGTTTAGGGTTTTAAGTTTAGGTTTAGGGTTTAGGTTTGGTTTAGGTTTAGGTTTTAGGTTTTAGTTGGGTTTAGGGTTTAGGGTTTAAGGTATTTTTTTAACAGTTTAGGAGTTTTTAGTGTTTTTTAGGGTTTAGGTTTTAGGTTTAGGTTTTAGGGTTTATGGGGTTTAGGGTTTAGGTTTAGTAGTTTGGGTTTAGGGTTTAGGGTTTAGGGTTTAGTTTAGCTAGGGTTTTTGGTTATATTTTTTTAGTAACAAAAATTGATATTTCTTCTTTGAATTCATCAACCAAGTAACACACCAAGTTTTCTAAGAGACAAGCGATGACATATAAAAAATGTGCATAGAGCAAATCAAAAACCCTAGATAACTAGAACCATCTCAACTGTAAAGACATAGTTCCAGTAGGATTGATTAGCCATTTTTCAATTTCTCCAGTTCCCATCAAAACCACCCTAGACTCTAGAGTAGCGGGATCCACGATCATATCCTCGATCTCTCCCTCCGCCACCACCACGACTGTAACCTTCGTCGCTCCTCTCATTTCCATAACCACCACTGCTCTGACCACCACCTCGATATCAACCAACACCTCCAAATCCCCCACCACTAGTGCGATAACCGCCTCCTCTGCCTTTGCCTCCACCACAAGATCTAGACTGAGCCTGGTTGACTGTGATGCCCCTGCCGTCAAGGTTCTGCCCATTCTTATGGCTTTTTTAAAATAATCAAAAATTGGGAGAATTTTATTGCCAAAAATGAAGGGATATAAGGTCCTTAAAGGAGATGAATCTCTAAACCACTGCTCAAAGAGCTACAATTAGCCTAAAGAGATAAATCCCCTACTTATTGCAAGAAAACCAAAGCAAAAGAAAAAAAAGACAAAAACTAAGAAAGAAACAACACAAAATTCAAGAAGGGCAGCCAAAGCCATCTATATCTCAAAATCTTCTATAAGCTGCACAAACCACCTAAAGCCCTAAAAGTTGCCACAAACCTGCAAAGAACTTAAGATAGAGATATGCATCTAGAAATAAGGACAAACTAAGCACACAAAAGGAACAAAATGATAAAAATCATAGATAAGGCTCAGGGCAGTCATATTCATCTCAAGGGGCAATAGGATATGTGAGCATCCAAACTTCATAAGAAGGGTTACAATCACATATGGTGCTACCATCCAAAAGGATAATAGGGGAAACATCCTAGCCATGATAGCCAACTTACCTCGATTAAACCAAATAGCCAACCACCAAGAGCTTTCCAAATTCCAGTATCTATCATCAGGATTAAATAGGTAACTAACTTGTAAAACATCCAGCCAAACCAAAGCAAAGCAACCAACCAAAGAAGATAGTAGTCAAGAAACAACCACCATCAAAGCCACCCAAAACAAGCAAAGACCAAGGTAAAGAATCAAAAATTCTGCAGATCCACCAACCAACATCGAGTTGACCACATCAAGGCCGAGCAACCATAGAGGAATCAAAAAAACAACAACAAAGCCAAGAACAACCATAGCCACATATAGGTTCATCACAGAACATAAAGAAATGATAAGCTAATGGGCCATCCAGCTAATAGGCAAACACCACAAAAAAACTTTAAAAAAACCACCAAAAAGGGGAACAAAAACTAGATGGCAGGTAACAACTCAAAGAGTAACTCGACTAAAATAAAGCCCATTGCCAGGCTCAACCAATAATCATGATGCCATATAGCCAAAAAAAAGTAAATGGCTGGAAAAACCATAGCCATCAAGCAATCACCAGCAAATAAACCCTCATAGGAAAAAAAGTGGCTAGGGAAAAAGGCAAGGAAGCAAGCTCCGTAGCCTGACGATCACTAGGCCATCATAAAACCAACACAGCAAGAGACCAATAAGAGGAGAGAGCCACGAAAACCAGATGGCATCCAAAGCTCAGCAGTACAAATTAGAAATAATCTTGACCACCATGAGAAGGAGATAACATTCTTATGGTTTAGGTTTAGGTTTAGGTTTATTAGGTTTTAGGGTTTAGGGTTTAGGGATTAGGATTTTTTAGGGTTTAGGGTTTAGGATTTAGCGTTTATGATTTTTTTTTAAATTAGTGGGATAGGTTTAGGTTTAGTTTTTTTATTTATTTTAGTTTATTTCATTTTTTATTTTTATTTAGTTTAGTTTATTTATTTTAGTTTTTAATTTTTATTTTAGCTTTTTTATTAAGTTTAGGTTTAGGTTTATTTTTTAGTTGAGTTTTATTTTTATTTTATTTTTTAGGTTTAGGTTTTATTTTTTATTTTTAGGTTTAGGTTTAGGTTTTTATTTATTTTTTTTAGGTTTAGGTTTTAGGATTTTATTTTAGGTTTATTTTTGGTTTTATTTTTTAGCTTAGGTTTAGGTTTATTTTTAGTTTATTTTATTTTATTTAGTTTAGGTTTAGGTTTAGGTTTTATTTATTTTAGTTTAGTTTATTTTAGCTTAGGTTTAGGTATATTTTATTTTAATTTTTGGCTTTTTTTTTTCAATTTAGGGTTTAGGTTTTATTTTAAGGTTTATTCTTTTAGGTTTAGGTTTTTATTTTATTTTATTATATGATTATTTTATTTTTATTTTATGTTTAATTTTTATTTTATTTAGGTTTTTTATTCATCAGTTTGTTTTATTTTTTTAGTTTATTTTAGATTTTTATTTATTTTATTTTAGTTTAGTTTTAATTTTTTGTTTTATTTTATTTTTAGGTTAAGGTTTAGGTATAGGTTTTAGTTTAGGTTTTATTTTATTTAGATTTAGGTTTTTTTATTTATTCTATTTTTAGGTTTTAGTTAGTTTAGGTTTAGGTTTTTAGGTTTTTAGGGTTTAGGGTTTCGGGTTTAGGGTTTGGGGTTTAGGGTTTAGGGTTTAGGATTGTATGTTTTAGGGTTTAGGGACTAGGGTTTAGGGTTTAGGGTTTAGGGTTTTAGTGGTTAGGGTTTAGGGTTTAGGTTTTAAGGTTTGGGGTTTAGGGTTTAGGGTTTTTTTGGTTTAGGGTTTAGGGTTTATGGTTATAGATTTAAGGTTTAGGGTTTAGGGTTCATGATTTAGTTTAGGGTTTAGGGTTTTTCATTTTTTTTAACAGAGAATAAATTTAGATTCAATATTTCTTCTTTTTGATTTCATCAACCAAGTAATACATGAAGTTTTCTAAGACACAAGTGATGACATGGATAAAAAATGAGCAAGCATAGAGCAAATCAAAAACCCTACATAACTAGAACCATCCCAACTGTAAAGACACAGTTCCATAAGTAGCAGATCAGAACAACCATTCTTCAGTTTCTTTAGTTCCCATCAGAACCACCTCGGCCTCTCGAGTAGCAGGATCTACCATCATATCCTCGATCTCTCCCTCTGCCACCACCATGATTGTAACCTCCATCGCTCCTCCCACCTTTATAACCACCACTGCTCTCACCATCCATATACACGAACACCTCTGGATCCCCCACAACCACTATGATAATCTTCTCCTCCACCTTCACCTCCACCGCTAGATCTAGACTGAGCCTAGTTGACGGTGATATTCATACCGTCAAGGTTCTGCCCATTCTAAAGGTTTAGGTTTATTAGGTTTTAAGGTTTAGGTTTATTTTTTAATTTATTTAGTTACTCTAGGTTTAGTTTAAGGTTTAGGGTTTAAAGTTTAACATTTAGGGTTAGGGTTTATGGTTTATGGTTAGGGTTTAGGGTTTAGAATTTTAGGTTTTATGCTTTTAGGGTTTAGGGTTTATTCTTTAGGCTTTCGGGTTTAGGGTTAGTTTTGGGTTTAGGGTTTAGGGATTTAGAGTTAGGGTTTAAGGTTTAGGGTTTAGTGTTTAGGGTTTATGGTTTTGATTTAGGGTTTAGGATTTAGGGTTTAGGGTTTTAGGGTTTAGGGTTGTTTAGGGTTTAGGGTTTAGGGTTTAGGATTTTTTTTTTGGTAAAGTTAAAATTTTATTACCATAAAAGGAAAAGATACAATATCCTTAAAGGGGTAAAGCTCTAAAATTCTACTGCTCTCGGAGCTACAAGAAACCTAGAGTGCTAAATCCCATCTAAGTACATTAGGAAAAGAAAAGAAAACAAAAGAGCATATACAGCGCCTAAAAAGCATAAGAGAAAAAGACACAGAATAAGACTAAAACAAATCATGAAAATAGTAAAAGAATGAGTTAGCAGTAGTTCATGATTCTTTTGAAAAAGCAAGATAAGCAAGATCCACAACAACATCACTTGGGCTGACTGAACAATGACCATTCCCTCTGTAAAGTTCCAACCTGTAAAAGAAATATGCAAAACACCACAAAGGCAAAAGTCATAGTTAAAAAGGATAAGGATAAAGAGAGGAAAAGGAAAGAGCTTAGAAAGAGAAGGCTCAGGCTCAGTTAGGATCATCTTATGGGGCAACAAAAAATATGAGCATCCAAACTTCATAAAGAAGTGTTACAATCATATGTAATGCTACCAACCAGAGAGAAGAGGTGAGTAGCATCAAAGCCATCATAGCCAGCATACTTGATATAAGCAAACATCCAAGGCCAGTAGTCCAAAGAGTTCTAGATCTAGCACCATTAAACAAAAAACAACTGACCAACAACCAGTTAGCAGCCAAACCACCAAGCAAAAACCACAATAGACTAATCATAATAACCTAAAGAGAGGATAGAACAAAGTTAGAACACCAACAATAGCCATTAACCAGAAACCCATCCAAACTCCAAACCATGGAAAACCAGAACTAGACATCAGCAAGCACCAGACCAATGCAAATTAATAGAGAAATAGCCAACAAAACCAAGATAAGAGACCTCAAGCCAAAGTCCCAATAACCAAATAAGGGTGAGCAACCACAAATGACTAAATAGCTTAGAAATCAAACCATCAACTGAAGGAAACATAAGTTGTAGCCAGTGCAAATCACCAGAAGATAAAGCAATCACACAAAAGAGGGCCAAAAATAGCCACCAACCACCAGAAACCAAAAAGTCCAATCCAAAAGGATCAACAAAGGTTCAACTAGCACAACAAAAGGCTCTAGCAAATTGTCAAGTTTAGATTTTAGTTTTAGGGTTCAGGTTTTAGTTTAGGGTATATGGTTTTTAGTTTCTATTGTTTTAATAGAGAACAAATTCATATTTAATATTTCATCTTTTTGATTTCATCAACCAAGTAACACACTAATCTTTCTAAGACATAAGTGGTGACATAGATAAAAAATGAGCATACATAGATCAAATCAAAGACTTCAGATAACTAGAATTATCTCTATTGTAAAGGCAGTTCCATAAGCAATAGATCTGATCAATTGTACTTCAGTTTCTCTAATTCCCATCAGAACCACCCTAGCCTCTCCAATAGTGGGATCCACCATCATATACATGATCGCTCCCTCCTCCACCACCACGGTTGTAACCTCCAGCACTCCTACCACCTCCATAAACACCATTGCTCTGACCACCACCACCATATCCACCAACACCTCTAAATCCCCCACCACCACTGATAACCACTACCTCTGCCTTTGACTCCACCGCTAGATGTAGACTAAGCCTGGTTGACGGTGATGTTCTTGTCATCAAGGTTCTGCCCATTCTTAGGGTTTAGGTTTAGGTTTATTAGGCTTTAGGGTTTAGGTTTATTTTTTTAATTTATTAAGTTACTTTAGGTTTAGGTTTAGGGTTTGGGGTGCAGGGTTTAGGGTTTAGGGTTAGGGTTTACGGTTTAGGGTTTTTTAGGGTTTAGGGTTTAAGGTTGTAGGTTTAGGGTTTAGGGATTAGGGTTTAGTGTTTAGGATTCAAGGTTTAAGGTTTTTTTATAATGAATTAAACTGATATGTTTAGGTATATTTTATTTATTTATAATTAGTTTAGTTTACTTAATTTTTTATTTTTTTAGGTTTATGTTTTATTTTATTTAGTTTAGGTTTTTTATTTTAGTTTATCTTTTTTGGTTTAGGTTTAGGTTTATTTTTTGTTTAGTTTTATTTTTATTTAATTTTTTAGGTTTAGGTTTAGGATTTTATTTTGTTTTTTTAGGTTTAGGTTATAGGATTTTATTTTAGGTTTATTTTTTGGTTTTATTTTTTTAGTTTAGGTTTAGGTTTATATCTAGTTTATTTTATTTTATTTAGATTTGGTTTAGGTTTAAGTTTAGTTTATTTTAGGTTTAGGTTTAGGTATTAATTATTTTAGTTTAGGTTATTTTAATTTAGGTTTATGTTTATTTTATTTATTTTATTTTATTTTTATTTTAGGTTTAGGTTTTGTTTTAGTTTAGGGTTTAGGTTTTATTTTTTATTTTTTTTAGGTTTATACTTTAGGTTTAAGTTTTTATTTAGTTTTTATTTTATTTTATTTTAAGTTTATTTTATTTATGTTTTAGGTTTAGTTTTTATTTTATTTAGGTTTTTTATTTTTAAGTTTATTTTATTTTTTTTAGTTTAGTTTAGAAAGGTTTAGGTTTTAGTTCAAGTTTTTATTTTATTTTACTTATTTATTTTATTTAGGTTTAGGTTTTTTATTTATTTGATTTTTAGGTTTTATTTAGCTTAGGTTTAGGTTTCTAGGTTTTTAGGGTTTAGGGTTTAACTTTTAGAGCTTAGAGTTTAGGGTTTAGGGGTTTTTCTTAAGAAAACCCATAGAGGAGAATTTTTGCCACAAGAAAGGAGGTTCATTAAGGGAAAATTTTCTTAATTACCTAAAACAGATACATTCAACCTATAGAGAAAAATCCCTATATCAATAAAAGGAAATGAAAACCTAAGCAAAAAAAAATAAAAGGCCAAAAAATAACTAAGCAACAACTCGATAAATAGGAGGATCATCTAGAAATCAGAAGTCTTTTGAGAGTTGCACAATCCAAATCTAGGATCTGGAACTTGCAAAGAACCTGTAAAAGAATCTCATAAGCAACTAAAAGATGTAATTACCAGAGCTAGAGAAAATTAAGCTTAAGCACATAATAAAGAGCAATTTAAGAGAAAATTTCAAATAAGGCTTAGGCTCAGTCACCTTCATCTTAAGGGGCAACCATAAATGTGAGCATCCAGACTTCAAAAGAAGGGTTACAATCACATATGCTACTACCAGCCAGAAGATAATAAGGAAATCATCCAACCATCATCGTACTTACCCTGATGAAATCCACCAAAGAGTGAAAGTCAACAATTCTCTAGTACTCTTTAAACAATAGCAGTTGGCCCACAAATCACCCAGTCGACTAAAGGCCACCAAGCCTGAAAGGAAGTAGCATCAATAAAACCACCACAATAGAAATAAAAGAGCAGCTACCAATATTTTTACCTGAAAGTAAAGCCACCATGGATAGGAACCAAACCCACTAGTGTCACTACACAACCACAAGCAACAACCTACAATAAGCACCAAGAAACCAGCAATTCCAAACCAGATCAGAGAACAAGGCCAACATTAACAACAGCCACCAGTCTAACCCAGATAGCAAAGGCAAGAAATAAAAAGGCAGTCGCAATACCTCCATCAGAGATAGAAAGACAGCCACAGGAAAATAACAGCACTAGAGAGAGGAAAAAACCAATGAGGAGACTAAAGGGGCATCCAGAAAACACCAAAAAATCACCATTAAGAGCAGCAGGGAAAATAGCCAAGTCCACCCTACCAACAAAGAGGCAAGACACGGGAAACAAAGGGAGCTAGAGAAACCAAAAGTAGTCCAAATCCTCAGTAAATAATAATAGCCAAGACTCAAGGCAAAAATAGCAGCCACCCAACTAAGCAAACAACCAGAATCAACAACCAACAAACAGCCACCATAAGGCCAAAACCAAAAACAAAGAAAAACCACCAAAATGGAAACCCTACTAGCTAACAATAGTTCAGAAAGAAAACTAAAAAGAAAACCAACTAAACCAACCAACACAACCAACCAAACTAGCCACCCAACTAATTAACAAAGCAGTAGATGAGACAACTCTAATAAATAAGCATCCAGTCAAAAGGGGAGGCAATCCCAACACATACAAAGATAGGCATAGTGACAAACAAATAGGAAGCCACCAAAAATAACCATGAAATTAATGGTAATCACCCAACCAGACAAAAAGCTATAGCCTAGGAGGACCACCCAACAACCAACACCTAACCAGAGTGGAAAGAAAATAGGCCAAGGCCCCTTCCAGACTCTAGGGAAAAAAAACTAGTACCAAAGAGAAAATAGATTACTAATGACCACAAATTAGCACCCTTCCAGCAACAAGGTAAAGGGAGAAACCAATAAAGAAAAACCACCAAAAGGCCTAGCACAAACTCAAGAGTGAAAAGATCAATAAAAGCCATGAAATAATAGCCACCGAGGACAGCCATGTAGAGGATAGTAGCAAACAACAGCACCCACCAAGCCTAAAATAGTAGCAACAAAACCTTTCTAAGTAAAGAAATAACTAGCCAAAACTAGAGGCAAAACTAGTACAAATTAAGAAAAGGGAAAAGCCAAAAATAGGTAGAGGCATAACTTAAAAAGTGGCCATCACAAGTTCAAGGAAGCACTTGAAGAAATTATTGACATTTAGATCCCTAAATAAAATACCAGCCAATGAGAAGACTTCTCTAACAATAGAGGCTGAATAGCCAACCACCAACTCAAAGAGATCTCCCAAATATTATAGCACAAACCAGACAAGGGAGTGAACCAACAAGAGGAATTCAGCAAAATGAAAATGCACACAAAGAAAAACATAGAAAACCTAAAAAACACAATGCAAAATTAATTTCTGAGATGAGGTAATCTAGTTTTATCTAGATTAACCAAGCCTCTCAATTGTCTAGGTAAATTAAGATGATCATTAAGAGTGATATCATTAAATTTAGCACCTAGATTAGCCAGAAAATCTACACAGGCATTTCATTCACACCAAATGTGAGAAATTTTAAAGCATACTTGAGAAGAGTGTTCCAGCATGATTAAAGAGATAGAATAAATCATCATTCCCCATCTTAGTGGAAGTCAGCATATCAATGAGTAAAAGAGCATCAACTTCAATCCAAATATTAAAGAAACCTTTTTGCAAAAAAATGTCAATAGCTTTATTTACAACCATTAATTTAGCATAGATAATAGAACAAACTTTAAGAGGATAAGCAAAAGCACAAATGACATTACCTTCAAAATCCTTAAAATTACCACCATAACCAAATGTATTTTGAGAGACGGAGCCATCAATATTAATTTTAATAATATTATTATGAGGTTTTATCCAATATATAATCCTATCTTCTTTATAGAATGTGATCTCAGGCAGGTAAAGACCCAATTTTTTTGCCACAAATTTGCAACCCCTAAAATGTGTGTTACTAATTAAATTAGCATTAAATAATGCATGATTTTTTTTTCTTTGGTTCTAGCAATAATCCTTTTATGATTCATAGGAATACCATGATATTTAGCATCATTTCTATCCATCCATATGAAATAAATAAGGGTAATGGCAATTAAATCTTTGATATGACCTTTCATAGTTTTATGGAAATAGGCTTCAAAAAGTTGATATAAAGAAAGAAAGCCATGGAAATGGATAGCATTAAAAAGATCATACCAAACCCATTATTTGGAGACAATAGCACCATCGACAAAAACTTGATTAACATTTTCTATATGAAAACAACAATAACATTTGGAAGGAAAATGAAATCCTTTATCCCAGAGCAAGGAATCAATAGGAATGAAGTTCTTCAGAATTCTCCAAGTGTGGATAGAATAAAAGATAGGGATGATATTATTCTAATGTTTAATAAATACATTAGAAGAAATATGAGCATCTCTAATATAATTCCAATCATCCTTAAGAATAAAATCACAGTATAAGATAGCTTAAAAAGAATTTGATCAAGCTTGTTTGAAAGGATAGGAATATCACTAAATTAATCAAAAAAAGAGATAAGAATAAATTCAATAAGTTTACTATCATTCCACTTGTTATTAAGCCAAAAGGAGTTAACTTTAGTAGCAGCAATAGAATGGGTAGATAAAAAAGAATCAAAAGAACCACCACCAATCCAGTTGTCTTGCTAAAAGAAAGATCCTGAATTTATAGCCCAAGATATCAAGGATTTAGCCTCCCATTTAATGTAGCAAAGCCTTTTCCAAATTGGGGAGTCAACAACTTTATAAGTACATATTAGAGGGTGCTAACCCTGATAGTATGTAGTTGTCATAAAATTATCCCAGAGGCTATATTGTTTCTAAAATTCCACCAGAGTTTAGGGGAGAAGGCAGTAATATCTTCATGAATAGGTTTGTAGCCAAGTCCACCTTCATCCAGAAGACCACAACATTTATGCCAAGAAGTCCAATGCATCCTTTTAACTGAATTATTAGAGCCCCAAAAAAATTTATTAAGGAGATGATCATATCAATTTAAGATAGAATTAGTAGGGATAATGGTTTGAATAAGATATAAAGGCATTGAATTGAGAGTACTATTAAGCAAAGTAAGCCTACCACCAAAAAAAAGTAAGTGAAATTCCCACTCCAAAATTTTATTAGAAATTTTTTGGATAAGCTCGTCAAAAATATGGGATCTTTTTTTACCTTTGAAAAGAGGAGCACCCAGATATTTAATAGGGGGTTGTTGGTGTTTAAAGTTATTGATTCTCAAGATATGATTGATTTTATTATTAGAAATTTTTGAGGAGGTAATAAAGTAGCTCTTGCTTTCATTAATAGAAAGACCACTTTCTCTATCAAAATAATTCAAAAATTTCTTAAGACTTTTGATATGATGAAAAGAAACATTATAAAAGATAATAAAATTATCAGCAAAGCTAAGATGAGAAACAGGGATACCACAAAGAGTTATAAAGCACATGCTAGGATTGTTATTGAATAAATCATTTTAACTCCTAGAAAGGTATTCGACAATAATAATAAATAAAGAAGGGGAAAGGGATATCCTTGTCTCAATCCATGAGAAGAAGGAAAGAAACCTAAAGCTTCACCATTAAGAAGAATAGAAAATTAGGCATTATTAATATAGTTTTTAATAAGGTTAATGAAATTATCAGAGAAACCTAATAAATGAAGGATATTTAAAAGGAAATCCCAAGATATATTATCAAAGGCTTTTGAAATATCTAATTTAAAAAAGATGTTACCACCTCTAGTTGGAACATCCAAATCATAAATAAGCTCTTGAGCAAGGAGAATGCTATCAGATATAGATCTCCCTCTAACAAAACTAGTTTGGTTGAGAGAGATAATTTTATGAAGTAAAGGACTAAGTTTATTAGCAAGAATTTTAGAAATCAATTTATTGAAGAATGTGCAAAGACTAATAGGTTTCAAATCACTCCAAGAATCCAGATTATCTTTTAGGTATGAAAACATTGGAAGTGCTTAAAAATATATATAAGAAGAGGATTACCAATAAAGAAATCAACAATAGCATTAGTTAAGTCATGCTTAATAATTTACCAACAATTTTAATAAAATTGAGTAGAACAATCCTCCAGACCAGCAATGAAATCAATGTTCATGCTATTGATAACTTTGCCAATCTCATCTTCAGTAGACAACCTAGTAAGCTAATGATTATCATCATTGGTAATAATAGAGGGGATCAAATGTGAATTAGAAATATCTTCACAAGAGTGGCTTTTATTAAGCATATTTCTAAAGTGGTTAATAATAGAATATTTAATAACATTAATGTCAGTGATCCAATCTCCATTATCATTTTTCATTTTTTTGATATAATTTAAAGCTCTCATTTTATTAAATAAAGTATGAAAATACTTGATATTCCTGTCCCCATCAACAATATGATTACTAGCAGCTTTTTACCACCAATAGGTCTCTTCTATATTTTGATTATTAATAAGTTTATCTTTAGCTTCATTTAAATCCTTAAGAGCTTAGAAGAATCGGTTAAAATAGCATTTTTAAGATCATGAACCAAAAGCCATGTTTTTTATATTAGTAAAAAATATTTTTAAAATAATGTTTGTTCCACCAAACCAAATTTTGTTTGAGCCTTTTAAGCTTAGACCATAATCTATTCATTCCCTTAATCAAATTATCAGGGTGTGAAGGGGCAATCCAATTAATAGCCATGACTTTAAGAAAATCTAAATGTTGAATCCACATATTTGGAATCTGAAAGAGGGTGAGATGTTTAATATTTTAGAGTTTTCTTTAACAAAAAACATAAAAAAAAAATGGGTGGTAAGAGGCCATTGATTAATCCAATGGATTTAGGATAAAGATCAAGAACATCTCTAATCATAAATTCCCTCTCTTCCAAATTAGTATTTTATTGAAAAGTGGGATTAGAATGAAGATCAATATTTGAATTAAGGGAAGGAGAAGAAATTGTACCATTCAAAGCATAATTACCAATGTCAGAATCAGTGTTTCGCTCAATAATTTTAGCCACATGCAAGTTATCATTTAAATCATCATTCTCATCAATTAATGATGGCAAAGAAGCAGAAATAGACTCATTAGAGAATGAATCATTATTTTTTAGCCTCTTTGAATATGGAATTAGCCATAATAGGAATATTCTCATGTAAAGAAAGGTTGTTAGGAAAACCATCTTTTTCAACATTATTAGTAACTTTGTCGCGGTCAGAATGAGAAGCAGAATCAGTAATTTTAGGAACATCAAAAGATTCCAAAGAATCTGATTTAATATCAACATTTAAGTTATTTTTAGGCACAAAACTAGTTTTATATCAAAAGCTAATTTAGAGTCATGATCATTCAAAATTTTCTTTTTAATATGCAGGTGAATAACAAAACACTTTGAATTATCATGACCAGGTATTTTGCAATAGAAACTGAAAATCGAAAAAATTTTAAATTCAACCTTTTGTGCATAACCAAACTTTACAGATTCAATCTAGACCTCCTTAGGATGTTTTTTTAGATATGTCAAGTTCAACCAATATACGACCAATAGGGACGGGATCTCATAGCGGTCACTTGATCGATTTGGAGTGGTAGAATGAAAAGAGCCCTGATAGTAAGTAATACCTAGTGGATAGCATAATGGATTCTCATAGTTGGAAGAGCTAACCATACAGTAATAATAGGTGATTCATCCTTTATATTAGAAAAGGGTGACCACTTCAACAAATGCATTTGATGATTAAAGACAACATAAGATCAACATGAGAATACTCTTGAGTAATCAAAATCATTCATAAGTTGAACCAGAATATGTCTTGGATTGATCAAGCCAATAGAGAAAGCACCTGAAAGTTTAAGGTTATGAAAAAAAGAATCGGATCTTGTCCAAATTCGGCCAACTCAAAGTAAATTTTCAAACCAAAGTAAAATTGAAAGGTTTGGTAAGCTTTTTGACATCAAGATCTGAACACATGATTGGAGGCATACCTTGAAAAGAAGTCAAAATTAGATTCACCAAGTCATAAGACGTAGAGCTCTTACCAGAAAGTACATCTTTAAAGGATTTAATAGTAGGAATCCCTAAAAAATTGGATGCCCTAGTCGGATCATCCAAATTAGGAGATGTAATCCATGGGTTTGAGGTCACAATAGCCATATTCAGAAGAGACACTTCACACGAGTGGCCAAAGATTCAAAAGCCTCTAGAAAATGGTCGAGAATGATGAAGGATCAACCAAAAATGAGAGATGGTGATGCAACAAGGGGAAAATAAATCCATCCTGCAGAGGAGAAGAGGTTATCGGGTTTAGGCTCAGTTGTGGTTTAGGTTTAGTAGTTTAGGGTTTAAGTTTAGTTTAGTTTAGAGTTTAAGTGAGAGGTTTAAGAGGTTTAGATGAGATTTAAGTTTTAGAAAGAGGTTTAGGAGTGGGAGAAAGTGGTTTGGGTTATGAGGCCAGGGTTAGGGAGTGTGTAGCGCCCAGGTCAGGGTGGATTTTTAAAGCCCAGGATGGTCCATGGTCTGGGGCCTAGGGTTTAAGGTCAGCATGTCACCATAATGTAGGGTTTAGTTTAGAGGAGTGAGGGTTTAGGTAATCAAGTTATGGTATAGTTTAAGAAAAAGGGTGGCTGGTTTAGGTGGGTCATTTTTAGGGTAGGGTAGGATTGTAAGGTTTAGGGTTTTAAACATAGAAACCCAGGGTAGTTTACTAATTTATATTTTTATAGGTTTATTTTCACTTTAGTTTAGTTTATTTATTTTAGTTTAGGTTTTCATACATCATTTAGTTTTAGCTTTAGGTTTATGTTTATTTTTTAGTTTAGTTTTCTTTTATTTTTATTTTTTAGGCTTAGATATATTTTTTATTTTTAAGTTTAAGTTCTGGTTTTTATTTTATCTTTTTAGGTTTAGGATTCATGTTTTTATTTTAATTTTATTTCTAGGTTTAATTTTTTAGTTTAGGTTTAGGTTTATTTTGAGTTTATTTTATTTTATTTAGTTTATGGTTTAGGTTTAGTTTATTTATGGTGTAGATTTTATTTATTTCAGTTTAGTTTATTATAGTTTAGGTTTAGGTTTTTTTATTTTATTTATTTTGTTTTTATTTTAGGTTTAGGTTTTTTTAGTTTACAGTTTAGGTTTTATTTTTTATTTATTTTTAGGTTTATTTGTTAGATTTAGGCTTTTATTTAGTTTTAGACTATTTTTATTAGTTTATTTTTTTTTAGGTTTAGGTTTTGGTTTTAGTTTAAGTTTTTATTTTTTTTTTTCATTTAGGTTTAGGTTTAGGTTTATTTTGAGTTTATTTTTAGGGTGTTTTGAGGAAGATAGTAGGTTGCATCCTCACAAATCTCAACCTCTCTAACTGAAAATGACTTTTCATCTTCATTGACACGGTATTCAATTCCATATTTTTTGAACTTGATGCACTGATGGAGGGAGGATGGAATGATCTAATTTTGATGTATCCAAGGCCTACTAAGCAAAGCAGTGAATGAAGTATTTGAATCAATGATGTAAAACTTGGCTTCAGTCTTCCAGTCACCTATCTCTAAAGGCAACACCATAGAACCTAAAGCTCGATCAGCTTGGTCCTTGAATTCTCTCAACATCATTTGATCTCTTTAGAGTGTAGAGATGTCAATCCTTAAATATGCAAGGGTCTTTAGACTCATAATGTTCATCGATACACTTGAATCCATGAGAATCGTGGCAAGTCTGAACCTGTCCATGTCAACTGTGATGTAGAGGGGACGGTTGTGCTCCAAGTCCCCAAAGAAGGTCTTCATCTATGAAGGTGATCCTTTGAGCTTCTTTTGTATAATGTGCTTCCTCACCATTAGCGTTCAGTTGAGCTAAGCATATTTCAGGATCAAGGAGAGCCTTGATTAGTGATTCTCTCATCTCTTTGGATAAGACAAGGGCATCTTATATGCTTAGCTTAGATGGGAAATTTCTTAGATGAGATAGAATGTTGTAATCCACCTTAGGCTAGTCCTCACAAGCATATCCAAGGGTGGAGCATCCTGTGGAGGGGCTTCTCAATATTTCATACTAATGACTTATTTCCCTCTATCTTGAGGTTCTACCCTAAGAGGTAGAACCTTGCCACTATGGAGGTTGACTTCGGTGATCTCTTATGGTAGGGTAATGGAAGGTTCTACTTGCACATCAGGCTCACCTACAGCTTCTCCTATGGGACCCTAGGAATCATGATGATTTTAAGTCTATCTCAAGAGGTGAACCCATAGTATTCAGAGTAGGAAAGTCCAACTCTGAATCATAATGAGGAAGATTGGAATTATTATAGTTCTTTTAACTTGAAGAGTTATCATTAGGAATAGAAGAAGATAACCCATCATAAGTGACACATATGTAATTCAAACTAGCTTTATTCTTTATTTCCTTGGAATTATTTGGAGGTACAAAGTATAAATCAAGTAAAGTGAGTGGGGTAAGGGATTTGATGCCCTTATCTGCCGATATAAGAGTTGCACTAGTAGAAGAAACATAAGAGCTAGTTGAAGTAGAAGAAGTCACCATTGTGGAAGCTACAACTATCGGCTAGACACGATCGGTGGCTGCGCTAATGGGATATCCTGTGACACATGCTGCTGCTACTGCTGCTGCAGAGCTCCCCCTTTTCTAGAGTTAGCATTGGCAACTTGCAAACCTTCCTTTTGTGTTGGAGGTTTAAGATGACTCAAGCACTTGCAAGGAAAGCTTCATGATCTTCTGGATGATCTTCTTAGAGATTTTAGATAAATAAATATACCAACCTTCTTTAGTTTTGGTAAGATCACATGTATCCCCAAGGATTACCTTGATGAAACTGGATGGTAATTTCACAAGATATTCCTTTGGGATAACTACAGTACTGGTCTTGAAACTATCTTCAAGCTAGTCCTTGAATGTAAAGCAATCCTCCAAAATGTGGCTTGCATACGGTGGTAAGGGCAAAAGTTTGGATCATGACTTTTGCCTACTTCCTCCGGTCTCCTAGAATCGGGTAGTTGAAAATCAGGTTTCTTTAAGAGATTCTTAAAGATTTTCCTGATTACCTCCCTCTTAAAAGGATAAGATTTGTTTAACTTATCTAAAAGAGTAGGTGGAACATAGCTTCCTGGTGGCGGGTATGAGTTTCATTGTTGGTGGTGGTATGGCTAAGGCAGTGGTTGTGCTGGCCGTGGAGGATGTGATGGAGGCTAGTAGGGCTGCCTCGATGTAAAGGAAGTGGAAGTCACAGGTCGTTAGACTGATCTCAATCAGGATCGCTCCTCTTCTTTTCATAGATCTTTTGTGGCTTCTGCTTAAGCAACTGATCTTGAAAAGGCAATTGTTTGGCCTCTCCTTGTAGACTAGCTGCCTTGTTGATTAGATTCTCAAATATCTTGATAGTGAAGCCCTTAAGCATGAAGAAGACTGGGCCATGGATATTCTTCAAATAAATCTCAATGGCATCGCTTTAGCTTATGGTTCACACTTCATACCAGTTATGCCATCGAGAATATAATCAATAAGGGACTCACCAGTATTGCTACAACGAGATCACCCAAGAACTTTGTTGAGCTCCAACAAACCTCTTGATGAAGAGTTAGTCTAACTTAACAAATGACTTTACTGAAGAATTGGGTAGTTTAGCATACCAAGTGAAAGTAATACCCGCTAGGCTGCTAACGAAAAGGTGGAAAAGCAAAGCGTCACTGTAATCGACGTTGCAACAACTGAACCTAAAATGTGCTATGTGCTGCCTTGGGTTTTCACTACCATCAAAGCTTTTAAAGGAAGGCAGCACAAAACCCTTAAGATATTGGATATCATTGAATTCCTCTAGGTAGGGTCTACCCTTTGGAACTGATGATCCACCCCGGTCTTGAGCTAACGCTTCCTTCACTTGTTGCTCTCCCATGGATTTTATGTATTTTTTTATATGGAGGTACTTTCCACTACCTTCCTATACATGCTAGTTCTACCTTGCTCAATGGTAGGTAAAGCCTTGACTGGGACCGAGACATGCACTAACTTAGGCTGACTGATGTCGGCTGTAGTAGGATTAACTAACGGGGCTTATTTATGAAGCACTCAAGCGGCTGCTAACAAGTCCTCCAACTGCGTGCCATCCTATCTATCTGCTCATCCTTCCACCTCAACTAATGTCAGAGGTGCTGGACTATTGAAGCAGTGTCTTCCTTATCAACCTCATCACCTTCCATGGCTTGTTGTTCTCAGAGAAGAGATCCTCTAGAGTCTACCATGTATACTCCAATAGAGTCTCCCAACAAGTCATCTTCATTGGGATCGAAGCTGGCTTTCTCTTTATCTAACCAATCGTACCCCAAGATCTCTTTCTTTTCCATGAAATAATATGTCAGTATCTCATCTAAAGAATGATCCATCTGAGCAGGTACAAATAATCTAGGTTGACCGGTGTAATCACTATCGTGCACTAAGAGGCACTGGACCTCACATGTCGATGGAGAGTTAGTCCTATGTGGACTGATGATGCATGAGTGACACGCCACTAGCTGCGCGAGGGTAATAATAAGAGGATGTTTCACTATCACTAGTGCAGCTGGACTATCATCTACAATATCTGAAATAACTATCACCATCTCCACATCCTACTGTATTGATGGAGTTGGTGAAGCGATGACCATGATGCTTTGGGGTCGCCACTCCTTCTGCACCACCACTGGGGTAGAAGGTTGAGTAGGAAGCTAGGCCCCACCACAATAGGTAGTGTAGAAGTGGTTGGATCCCTCGGTCATAGTTGGATCACCAAAGGGGTGCGCTTCTCCCTAGACATGGCCTTCATGGCCTTTGATGGAACTAAAGATGCAGTGACCTAGACTAGTGATGATAGATGAGGGGTAGAGTGGTGGGGTGGAGACATCACTAACTCTCTATGCACAGGAGCTGCCCTCCTATAGTGACTAGTCCTAGTAAGCAAGATATTGTCAGTATGGTTAGCACGGGTAGCCTGCAGAGCTGGAAAATCAATAAGAGTTAAAGCTACTGACTGGTGGGTAAACCTCTGCCTCTCCCTATTGGTGATGTGAGCTGTATGGGCATCTTGAACCCTCTTTTGGTGAATAAGTTTCCCCACACTGTGGTGGATAATGGATTGAAGATCAAACTAATCTCCAGATTTTGAATGTTCGTAAGCTCAGCCTACCTGGTGTAAGAAAGATCAGAGGCCAGCATACGACCTCTTGCTCCTAGTAACTACTGGCTGATGCTGCACCACTGGAGGAGCTGATGAGTGAATCCTCCTAACATTCTCTCTGTCTGACCCGATGAGAGGATGGAACTAGTTTGTTGTAACTATTGGTGAAGTGATATCCACGAACTCATCAATAGCTGAACGGGCTATTGCCTCTATCTCCCTAGCGATCCTGGCGTAATACCACTTAATCATGCAGTTCTTATTCCTATGATGTGTCTGGGTAGGATGGGAGGAGTGAGAGCTAGACCCATACTCAAAAGTAGGGGTGGCAGGCCCTGAGACTAGGGGAGCCTTACCTTTAGAGGGTACAGATGAGAGGGTACTAGCCCTCACTGGAGCAGCTTGAGAAACCATGGGGTGTACTAAAATCGGGGCTAGCACTATTAGTACTATTGGTACTACCCCAACTGAAGCCTGTGGGACTGCCATAACCTTCCTCTTCAACAAGGAGACATTAGAGTCAGAGGGTAGATCAATCCTAATGACCGGCTTCTACCCGATTATCGTGGTCCTACTGATTGTCTTAAGGGGAGTGCCCTCACACATAATCCTTGCTCCCTCGAATCCCATACCAAACTGGATTAGATGTGTATGGTCCAATCGGGGGAAGTTGGCTTGGTCCAAAGCCAAATCCATACCATGGGGGAAAGTGAAAATGAACTTTTGTGAACCGGTCATCTCAGAAGAACTATAAAAGACTGAAAACTAAATCACTGCCAGAATTCAAGTAAGAATCTGCAATAGGAAATGAGTTTGTATCAGATTTTTGTCTTTATAGAATTTTTGAATTTTGAATTGAAAATTTGATCCCACGTCCAACAACTTGGAAGTGTTAAGTGGGGTTCAAATATATTTTGTACTGTACTGTAACTAACTTGAAAGAGAAATTTTGTATATGAATCTAACTTCAATAAATTTAGGTTTGTTGAAAGATGGATTCAAATATTTTGAGAAAGATGCTTCCATAGGTTCATGTTTGTTTGAATTTAGATTTTCTTTTGATTTGAGGACCCTTTTCTTTAACAAATTTGGGTATGTTAAAGAAAGGGTCAATTGATTTTGTTCTTGTTTAATGATTTTGTAATTTTACTTAGCAAATTTGGGTATGCTAAGTGAAGTGGTTGAAAGTGGTTATTTCTTTTTGTAAATTGTTGTTTTGATTTTTTTTTGTTGGAAATTTAGAATTCCCACTTAGCAAATTTAGGTATGCTAAGTGAAGAACCCAACTGTGTTTTGTTTGATTTTTTGAAAATAAGATTCTTAGCAAATTTAAGAATGCTAAGAAGGTCCTAAGTGTTTCATTTGTTTGTTGGATGTTTTGATTTTTTTTTTTTTTTTAAAGAATAGGATCCTGAGCAAATTTTGATTTGATTGAAAGTGGAGACCTTACTTTAGCAAATATGGTATGCTAAGGATGAAGTCCCACTTCATTTTGTGAAATGAAAATTTCACTTAGAAAATTTGGGTATGATAAATGAAATTCCATATGACATGTTCAAAATATTTGATTTATTCTGGTTTTGAAAATGGAAACTTCTCCTTAGAAAATTTGGTATGCTAGGGAATAAAGTTCCAAAAGGTGCTTGAAAATTTTTGGTTTCGACTTTGGAGACTTCACTTAGAAAATTTGGTATTCTAAGAATGAAGTTCTAAATATGTTTGAATTTTTTTTATTTTGGATTTGGAGACTTCATTTAGCAAATTTGAGTATGCTAAATGAATTTCCAAAATGTGTTTGAAAATTTTGATTTTTGGATTTGGAAACTTCACTTAGCAAATTTGAGTATGCTAAATGAAGTTCCAAATATGTTTGAAAATTTTTGACTTTGGGTTTGAAGACTTCACTTAACAAATTTGATTATGCTAAATGAAGTTTCAAATATGTTTGAAAATTTTTGATTTGGAGACATAACATAGAAATTTTGAGTATGTTAAATGAAGTTCCAAATATGTTTGAAAATTTTTGATTTTGGATTTGGAGACTATACTTAAAAAATTTGGGTATGCTAAATGAAGTTCCAAAAATATGTTTAAAAATTTTGATTTTGAAATTTGGAAACTTCACTTAGCAAATTTGAGTATGCTAAATAAAGTTCCAAAATGTGTTTGAAATTTTTTTTGATTTTGGATTTGGAAACTTTACTTAGCAAATTTGAGTATGCTAAATGATGTTCCAAGATGTGTTTGAAAATTTTTGATTTCGGATATGGAAACTTTACTTAGGAAATTTGAGTTTGCTAAATGGAGTTCCAAATGTATTTTAAAATTTTAAAATATGATTGTTGATTTTTGATTTTGAATTTGGAAACTTCACTTAGCAAATTTTATTATGCTAAATGAAGTTCCAAATGTGTTTTAAATTTTTTTTGAAAATATGATCGTTGATTTTTGATTTTTGAAAAGAGGACTTCCATTCAACAAATTTGGGTATGTAGGAAGGGAGATCAATTTTATTTTTGAAATGTGAAAATTTTATTTTATGTGTGATTATTTCTTTTTGAAAGAAGGAATTCCAACTTAATCGTATGTGGGATATGTTTAAGTGGGATTTCCAAATGATATTATTTTTATTTAGGAAATGAAATCTTCATTTAATAAATTTAGGTTTATTAAATGAAGATGTTCATATGTGCTTTTGAAAATTTATTTGAAAATGAAACTTCCATTTAATATGTATGAGTGTATTGAATGGAAAGGTTCATGTGTGCTTTTTGAAAACTTTATTTTAGATTTTGATTTTGATTCTTGGAAAGATGATTATTCATTTTATTTTGAAAATGAAATCTTCATCAAAGTGAATTCAAAGAAGATGTTTATTTGTGCTTTTAGAAAAGATTGTTAGTTTTATTTTTTTGAAAATCCTACATGTAACAATTATGAGAATTGTTAAATGAGGGTAATAAAGTTTTTGTGGAAAATCCTTTATTAAGTGCATTTTTGAAAAGGTGCTTTTCGAAAAGCAAAGTTCTTATGGAAAATTTATTTTGTCTTTATTATTTTAGAATGAACCTTTCCTCATCATGAAAATGATAAGGAGGAAGTCTTTAAGTGCTTTTCTTCTTATTAAGAATCTTTTTATTATTTTTACCCATTGGAGAACCCAACGGGGTTTTAAGACCAACACGGAGTGAGGCCCTAAAACCTAAAGATGTTGGCTAACTAAAATTAAGAATGAAATAAGCTAAGTTCCAATGGAAAGAAAGATAGTCTTAGATTCATACTAAAGTGCAAACCCACTATCGATACTCAAAGACTACGATCATTTACCAAAGATGGAGAGAGGAACCATCCCTAGCGAAGTTGCTAGAAAATTCTATGTAGAAACATTTCTATATGGTTGCCTTCAAATCTATGGTGGAAGAAGACAAGAATATAAAAATTCATCTTTTTGGGATGCCACGCAGATCCCCAGATGTGCTTATTCAGGTGATCGCATACGTCATCATGGAAATAGTGTACTATCTCAAAAGAAAGAAGTCACTACCCTTTAATGGACCAAATCACCTCAATAAAGACTCCTAAGGAAGATGGGTCTGCATATGTAGAAGAGATTCTTACCCTACTTTACATGGAAAAAGTAAAGCATGGTTTATTTTAAACTAGGTTCGTTAAGTTCCCTACACGGACAAGCCCTTATAGTTAATTAAATCCTAAGGGATGGGATCCCATAGGAATACTCTCGATTAAGGAAAATGATCATTGTCTTCAAAGATTTCATTAGGAAAGGACTACCAATCAATTGGTTATTTTTTAAAGATCAAATGGGATTGATCAAAGAGAGGGAGTTATTATTGAAGATAAAAGAAAGATAAGTAGGAAATACCGATGATACTAGGAAACCTAGCCAACATCTCAAACTATCCTATAGTTGGGATTTACATTTTAGAAATTTATTTAATTTTCTTGAGTTTTATTTTTCATTAGAAATTTAGGACTTATGATTCCTTAACACAAGATTAAGGAAATTCCTAATAGATGAGGAATTATGTTTATGGCTCACAAAGGGGAGAAGCAACCTCAGAACCTAAATCTAAGGAGCTTTGGTGAGGGTTGAAGCACAACCTAAATCTAAGGTAAAAATGGGTATTTGGTTTGCCTCCACAAGAGAGGACAAACCACCGACTACTTGGACTTACAACCGCCTGGGGGTGGCTGCCAACTAACTCCTACGATTTTAAATAGATGTAAGCAAGTTTTATGCTTATGTAAGATAGTTAGGCTGTTATTTATTTAAGTCCTTAAACTCACTCACTAAAGAGACTAGATCATGTAAGGACATGCTTCATATGATCTAAATCTAATGCAGTTCAAATTTCATTTTATTTTTATTTTTGAACAATTATTTTGACTCAGGCTAATAAGATTCATATGCCTAATGCATGGGAAATACGATTATTGGCCAAAATCAGTGAGCAGGGAGGAGGTGTGTTTCCACCATGGCTCTCAAAGGTCAAGCTAAGTTTCTCTGGAAAAGGTGGAAGCCCTCCAATCAAGAGTGAAATAAGATGATGTTGTGCATGATATTATAAAAGAAATACTCATCCAGGTAAGAGATTGCTAATTCTTTTATCTTAATTTTTAATCTAAGATTTAGGTGAGGTTATGAATTCTTTATTTTTAATTTTGAGTTATTGGATTTAGTAAATGATTTATTTTTCCCTAAAGAGCCTAATCCACATCCAGGACATACATAAAGGAAGGAAGAAATTAAGAAAAGATGCCACTTAATATAAAAGCTAAATAAATCATCAATCAATTTATAAAGCTAATTGCAAAAAGAATAAGAGGCCGCTGTGGTCAGGCACCACCACACAAACCCAAAAATAACAAATTGGATAGCTAAGCTCTACCCTTATACAACCTAGATTAAAAATGAATTAAATTATAATTAAGCAAGGAATTCAATGTTATGGGGTTCTTCAAGCTTCATTTATTATTTCTTCTTTTCTTCTTTCTTCTTTATTTCTGCTTTCCTCTATGGTTCCCTCTTTTGGATAGTTTGCAGGTGGATGCTCCAAGGCCTCACATGGTGCACAAGATAAGATCTTATGACCAATGCTCATCCTAATCCCCATAACAATCATTCCAAAATCTTAATTGCATAAATTTACATGAAATGGAAAAGAATTGAAATCTAACTAACACTTGTAAAATAGAGATTAGCTAAAACAAACCACATAAATCCCAAACATGTATATTAGATTTGTCATCCCACACATGGGTGATTAAGTCCACCTGGCCTATTAGATTAAGCTTAGGGGTATAAGCACCTACAAACAAAAGCATTTATATTTTTATTATAGCACCTCTTAAGCACAATCCCCTATAGAAAATAATGGTTATGCTAACATCACCCTACCATTCATTCTATAAGCATACATCCTAACATCTAGTCTAAACCATATATCACAAAACAAAATAAACATCAAACCATACACGGCCCTAACCTAAAGCTAGAAGTGGTGACTTAGGCTAATGTGTGTGCTTTGAAGGTTTGTGTGGTATGCTTAGCTATGGCTTTAAGATAGAGTTTTCTAAGTGTGAAAACATGTTCAACTTAGAGAAGAGTTTTATTTAAGTTGTATAATTATTTTGTGTTGATTTTATTTCATGTTTTGATTAGGTTCAAGTGAATCCTACAATTAATTACTAAGTTATAAAGAGAAGGAAAGAGAAGAAAACTTCTCTTTCCTTCCATAACTTAAGTAATTTCTAAAGTAGATTCACATTTTTTATGTTATTCAGTCAATTTTTTGATTAAGTCTCTTAATTAATCCAAAGTTTAGATGAACTCTAAACAAACCTATTCAAAAAAGAAAGACATTTTAAGATTAAATAAAATGAACCAAATTCACAAAATATTCACTTCATTTCTTTCCCAACATATAAAACATGTATATGAATGAGTCCTAAGCATATCTATACACATAAATGAGAATGTTTAACACACTTTATGATGCATGCTAAGCAATTCACTTAAGGAAATTTGGAAGTTTAAGATCCATGATTTTCATTAAGTAGAAAAGGGTTTATTATCAATTTTCACATGCACACATGAAAGTGAGAAAGGCATAATTGAGTACAGTGCCATAGTTAACCGAGAGGTGTAAGGTACAAGAGCTACTTAGGACTACTTAAATCCTCGCAACCTCAGGAATGTCCAGACTAAAATACCACTTTCCTTAAATACAAACATGTATACAAAAGAAATGAATGGAAAAGAAAGAATGCAAAAATTATATTAATTGTTCATTTTGTTTATGCAA
Source organism: Cymbidium sinense (assembly GCA_021442155.1). Lineage (NCBI taxonomy): Eukaryota > Viridiplantae > Streptophyta > Magnoliopsida > Asparagales > Orchidaceae > Cymbidium > Cymbidium sinense. Next base: position 108,276,771 of record CM038226.1, read on the forward strand.
TTTATGTGTGCAAGCATAGGTAATCTTCTTAAGTGATAGCCTAGAAATGAATAGGATATGGAATTAGGCATGTGTTGGGTTCTTTTCAGATGAACTATAGATTTTACCAACTCCTATTCAAAACTATACTAAGATAAAGGAGAAGGGAAACCTATGGCACATCCTTATATTCTCTCACATGCAAGCTTATAATTAAAATATAAGTAGCACACTCTCAATTTTAAGTATTTGATTTATATGTTTTGAAAATAATTTGAATTTAATAATGATAATAGCCATTCATATCTCTACTTTAGCCAACACATGCAAATTTGACTTAAAGTAAACAATTTCATTTTCGAATTTGATTTTGAAAAATATGGATGCATGAAACTATATGACATACACATTTAACATGTTATGGAAAGAACTAAAGCAATGAAAGCATGTAAACACATTCACTTTAATTAAATCCTAAAGACATTCTTATGAAATAGGAAGGCTTAAAATAAATCAAAGTTTATTCAATGTGATTTTTGTTTCAATTAGAATTTGATTTAATATTGAAAATGTGAATTGAGTTTTCTATTCTTAACCCATTCCCACAATTGTATGATATTTTTTTATTTTTAGATGATTAGATTCATTTTAAATTTATAATTAGGTTAAGGTATGCATTAAATAAGTTAATTAACCCTTACCTACACCACCTTAGCATAGTTAACCAAGTAATTATGAGCCAATGAGATGACATAAAAACTCACAAGGAATTTAAACTTGTAATTCACCTAAGAAGAAAAGAGACTAATGCAATTTGGCTCATAATTAATGATTAATTAAGCTAAGGGGTTTAACTTAAGTAATTTCAAAACACCCCTTCACACATATGAATTGGGTTTTGATTTCCTTAATTGAACTTAGGTTCTTAAACACCTAAGCATCTACCTAAAATAGATTAATTAAGTTATGGAAGATTTTAGAATTTTTTTAGAAATTAATTAAGAGAGTAATTAATGAATTAACCCTTAATTAAGAGAGGATTAAGGAAAGAAAAGGGGTTTAGGGAATAGCTTAAGGAAAACATCAAAACATTATTCCCTATTCACTGGATCTAACCTTAATCAACCTTAATAGTGGATTAAAACACTAATCCAACTTTAATTATCCTTAATTACATTAAAGGAGTAATTAATAAATACACTTGCAATTCCACCTATTAAGCCTTAAATAAATCCCAAAAAAATTAGTGGAGGCAGATGCCATCCCCTAAAACATACCCAAGAAGTTTGGGATCAGTCAGAGGATTAATTAAGAAGTAATTAGCAAAATTAAATTTCCATTCAAACCAAAAATCAAAGAAAAGTATAAATCAAAATTCATTGAAATTATTTTAAAAGTATTCTAGGTTGAATTAACTTTCCATAGAAATTTACCACATATTTTTTGAATTTTATTGAAGGAGATATGAATTTTTCAAGGTTAGGAGATAATTAAATTTAATTAAATCCCTAACTAATCCCTTCAACTCACGACACACGTGGGTGGTCGGCACTTTACACACGTCGTGCCATGAGCTATCCACTTAAGTGTTGCATCATAAAGGCGGCACAGCGGCGGGATGGTTTGATCCCTATCATTCGATCAAGGATCGAATGGCTAGGGATCATCCCATGGTTTTTAAAGGGATAAATCATTTCTAAAATGTGGTTAATCTTGGTCATCCATACAAAATGTGCGGTTGGATGGCTAAGATCACCCTAGTTCTTCCCTGAGGCTCAACAATGATCCTCCATGATCTAAGGGAAGATTTGAGCTTGATTGTGCTCGGATTGGACTGAGATTGTGCCGACACCATCTAAGCACAATTACAAACCTATCCAATGGTGGATTTTACATTCCATGAAAATTGCTTTCACAAAAGACCAACACCTCCTAAGCTAAGTGGTCAAAAAATTCCATATTTCTTTGAGATGATCACAAATGCTTGAGCTCGATGAGGTAGCTTCTTCTAGTGGAGACGAAGCCTTGTTGAAAGTTTCAAGCCTTGGAGTTGAATAGATCTCCCTATAGACCAACTCCACTTTCTCTCCTTTGCGACTTTGATCCAAATCACCTCCTCCTTACTTTGGGAACTTGACAGAATGCTTAGGTGCACTCGACTTGATCCCCTGAGTGAGTGTGCAAGAGGAATTGAAGTGAATTTGAGTGAAGAGGAAGTTGAGGATTCAATGGAGCTCCCCTATTTTCTAAGGAAGAAAATTGAGAAATGCTCTTTTCAAATCCCTGTTATAAAGCTTGGGATTGCTCTTTGATGTTTCCTAACACTCACTAGAGCTTAATCGAATGTGTGGATGATCAATTCAAATTGAATTAGGGGGAGTATATCTCCCCCTATGGCAATCAGACTATCAAGCCTCACCTATAATTTTGATCCAATTGAACATATGGGAGGTGTTTTTTGATCTATTTGGAGTTGGCACATGGTTGGTTTGAGGTCTTGAGTGGATTGGTAACATCCCATGTGCTTTAAATTTGGTGGAAGGAGGATTTTGAAATGGCCAATTTGAGTTAGGGGGTCGGGTTTGGCCTTGGGTACATTTGGGCTGACCCAAACCCATTGGGTTGGGTGCACCACTCTTCATTGGGTCCACTTGAGCTTTTAGGAAGGTGTTAAGTTGATATGAAGAGGTCTTTACCAAATTACCAATGGATTAAACCAAAATTTGTTTTATGGCCTAGGGGTAGAATGGTCATTTTGCTGATTTTTCAATTTGAATATGTTGGGTGTATGGAGAAACTAGGTTTGGCCAAGTTTCATGATATTTGGATTTCATTTGATAAGGTTTGGCTCATGTTGGCCCATTTAGGTCAAAATGGGTCAACTTGGGTCAAGTTGACCAATTGGTCAAATTGGGTCAAACTAAGGGTTGAGTCAAGTTCATGTGACCATTTGAAATGTTTTGATGGCTTTGGCTTGATTCAATTTGATTAGTTTTGAATTTAGCTCATATGATTTCATTTAGGTCAAATGGGTCAAGTTGACCAATTTGAGCTAGTCATGGGTAGGCTTAGGTCTAGTTGGTCATATGGAGTGGATTGGTATCTTTGTTTCCAATCAATTTTGGTTAAGTTTGAATTTGGCTCAACATGACCCATTTAGGTCAAGTTTGGTCTATGGTCAATTGGGCTAGGTTAGGTCTAGTTGGCCAATTGAGGCTTTGATCAAGTTCAACAAATGATTTGGAATGAACCTGACCCATTGTTTGAATCAATTTGTCTTAGGATAAGTTTTGACACATTTTGTCTTTTTAGGTCAAGTTGGGTCAACTTGGGTCAACTTGGGTCAAGTGGCCAATTGGGCTAGGTTAGGCTCAAATGTTGACTTGGTCAAGTTCAGACATAGGCCATGAATAAATTTATATCAATGGTTTCAATTAATGTAGACTATGGTAGTTTTTGGCTATGTTAGGTTTCATTTTGGCTAAGTGTTGACTTGGTCAACCCTTATGTTTTACTTGGTTTGACCCAATTTGGTTGATTGATCATCCCATGATGATTGTTGATCATGATGAAAGGCATAGATGAGTTTGATTCAATCTAATTTGGTTAGGATTAGAATTTGGCTCATAAGGGTACTTTTAGGTCACTTTGGGTCAAAAGAATCAAAAGTCAAAGCTTGATTTGAGTTTGATTGAACTTAAATTTAGGTTTAGGTTTATGTGGTTTAGTTTAGAGTTTAGGTTTAGGTTTAGGTTTTAGGTTTAGGTTTAAGGTTTAGGTTTAGTTTAGACAGGTTTAGGAGTTTAGGTTTAGGAGTTTATGATGTAGGGTTTATGAGGTTTAGTGTAAGGTAGTTAAGTGGATTTAGATCCAGAGTTTAGGTTTAGGAGTTTAAATTTAGTCAGTAGTTTAGTCAAAAGTCAGTTGAGTTTGGATTTTAGTTTAGAGTTTAGGTTTAGTTTAGGATGTAGGTTTAATTTAGGTAGATTTAGGAGTTTAAAAGTTTAAGCCCAGGATTTTAGAGATGAGTTTAGAGTTTAGAGTTTAGGTTTAAGAGTGGTAGGAGTTTAAGAGTTTAGTTTAGTTTAGGTTTAGAGAGTTTAGTCATGGGTAGTTTAGGATTTAGTTGATAGTTTAGAGAGGTTTAGAGTTTACAGGTTTAGTAGAGGTTTAGTGGTGGTTAGGTCAGTTTAGAGGTTTGATTTAGGTTTAGGAGTGGTGGGAGGTTTGGTAGGTTTAGTGGTAAAGTAGGGTTTAAGGTTTAAGGTTTAAGGTTTACTTTTTAGAATTTAGAGTTTAGGGCTTTTAGGGTTTAGGGTTTAGGGTTTAAGGTTGTACATTTTACGATTTAGGATTTATGGTTTAAGGTTATAAGGTTTAGGGTTTAGGGTTTAGGGTTTTGTGGTGTTTAATTTTGATTTCATTTGTGTGTGTATATGTGAGGGGACACCACACAGATCTGAGGATGTATATATTGAGGTGACCTGGTACGACATTAAGGAATAATGAACTATCTCGAAAGATGGAAATGACTACCCTACGATGGACCTAATCACCTAATATTGTCTCCTAAGGCATGATGAGTCTTTGAAAATACTAGAGATTTTTCCCCTCGTTAAGTTCCTTATGGAGGCAAGCCCCCATAGTTAATTACATCTTAGCAAAAATGAATCCCTTAAGAATACTCTCAATTAAAGTAGGTGATTATTGTCGATAAAGAATTCATAGATAGGACTATCAATAAATTGGTTGTATTTTAGAAGATCAAGTGGGATGGATCAAAAGGGAAGAGTTATTATCGAAACCAAAGGAGATGAGTAAGGAGTGCTCATGATATTAGGAAACCTAGTGAGCAGTCCAATCTATCTTATGGTTGGGCTTTATATATTTGAAATTGAGGAGATTTATTTATTTGATTTGAAATTTTATTAGAATCTAAGACTTATAATTTAATAATACAATATTGTGGAAATGCTAAGGTGGGGATTTATGCTTGTAGTCCGCAATAGGAAATAGCAATCCTCGGATCCTAAATCTAGTGAACTTTGAGGGCCAAAGCATGACCTAAATCTAAGGCCAAAGTGGGTATATGGTTTACCTCCACAGGAGAGAGTAAACAACAATTATTATTGGACTTGGAGTGGATAGTGCCTAACTCCTATGCTTTAAATCCATGTAAGTCATATGTTTTTTGTGAGATGGATAGGTTATTATTTAAAAAGAGACTAACTCCTTAAACCCACTCCTAAGAGACTAGAGAGGGGGGGGTATGAATAATGACTTAAATCTAATGCAAATTCTTATCAAATTTTATTTAATTTAGGACTCTTTATTTTGCAATAGGCTATATGATTTTGTATGCCTAAATGCATGAGAAGTTGATTATGGGTCAAATCAAAAGGGAAAGTGGTGTTCTTCCATCATAGGCACTCAAAGGTTAAGCTCATTCTATTTGGAAAAGATGGAATCCCTCTCCTAACAAGAGTGAAACAAGATGATTATGCATGATATTAAACATACAACATCTAGGTAAGGGGTTGCTAAATATTTTATTATCTTGATTTAATGTCTAGCTTTTTATATGAGATTATGATTTATTTTAAAAGTTTAGTTATGAGTTGTTAATGGGATAGAAAATTTATTTTTACCCTAAGAGCCTGATCACATCCAGGCCATACGACAATCACAAATCATAAACAAACTATGAAAAAGCATATTTTTCTAATGTACAAGCTAAACAAAACATCAAACAATTTTTATTAAGCTATTGCAAAAGAATAAAAGGTCGATACAGTCGGGTACCACCGTACATCCAAAAAAGAAATGTGGGTAGATGAGTTCTACCTTTATACAACCTAGAGTACAAGAGAATAATTACAATTACAAATGATGAATGCTATGGGGGGGTCTTGATACTTCATTCTTCCTTCTTCATTTCTTCAGCTTCCATTTCTTCATTTGATTTTCTCTAATTCTTCCTTCTTTTTGGCTTGATTTGGATATGCTTACTCCAAAGGCATCACATGGTATAAAAGACTTGGTATTATAAATAATGCTCATCCTAATCCCCCATAATACTCATCCTAATCCTAATGCAAAATGAAATTAAAAGAAAGAAAGTAAATCTAGCTACACCTACAAAATAAATATTAGCTAAACACACCATAAAACCTAAGAAATTATATGCATAATTTGGACTTAGTACCCCACACATGGGTAACCAAACCCACATGTCATAACTTGGGATATGCTTAGGGGCTAAGCAACCTACACAACAAAAAGCATTTATATTTTTATTTAGTAGCCCCTTAAGCACAACCCCCTTTAGAAAGCATGATTAGGCTAATATCAAACTAACATCCAGACTACGCACATACACCCTAACATCTACTCTATAATAATACACCACAAAATAAGCACACATCAAACCATACGCCGCCCTAACATAAAGCTAAAAATGGTGACTTAGTCTAATGCGCTTGAATTAAAGCTTGTGTGGTATGGCCTAACGAGGCTTTATAGTTATAATTTGCCAAGAGTAAGGGATTTAATTTATAAAGGGGTTGATTTTTCTTTAAGTGATTTGATTGATTTAAAGATTTTACTTAGTGCTTTAGGTTTAGGTTTCTATTTAGTTTATTTTAGGTTTAGGTTTAGGCTTTATTTATTTTAGTTTAGTTTATTTTAGTTTAGGTCTAAGTTTATTTTATTTTTATTTTAGGTTTAGGTTTTTTTTACTTTAGGGTTAAGGTTTTATTTTTTATTTATTTTTAGGTTTATTTTTTAGGTTTAGGTTTTTATTTAGTTTTTATTTTATTTTATTTATGGTTTACTTGGTTTTTATTTCACTTTTAGTTTTTATTTTATTTAGGTTTTTTATTCTTAGGTTTATTTTATTTTTAAGTTTAGTTTAGTTTTTATTTATTTTATTTTATTAGTTTCTATTTTTTTAGGTTTAGGTTTAGATTTCAGTTCAGGTTTTTATTTTATTTTATTACTTTATTTTATTTATGTTTAGGTTTTTTGTATTTTATTTTTAGGTTTTATTTAATTTAGGTTTAGGTTTTTAGGTTTTTAGGGTTTAGTGTTTAGGGTTTAGTGTTTAGGGTTAGGGTTTTGGGTTTGGTTTAAGGTTTGGGTTTAGGGTTTAGGGTGTTTTAGGGTTATCTTAGATTTACGCTTTTTTCTATAAAATTATGTAGAGTGGTAGGTTTAGATTTATTTAGTTTATTTTTTATTTATTTTAGTTTACTTTTTTATTTGTGTTTTTAAAAATTTTTATTTAGTTTATTTTATTTATTTTTGTTTAGGTTATTTATTTTAGTTTATTTTTAGTGGTTTATTTTTTAGTTGACTATTATTTTAATTTTATTTCTAAGGTTTAGGTTTTATTTTATTTTGGTTTAGGATTTACATTTTATTTTAGTTTAGTTTATTTTATTTTAGTTTAGGTTTAAGTTTATTTTTTTTTGTTTATTTTGTTTTATTTAGGTTTAGGTTTTTTTTAGTTTAGGGTTTAGATTTTTTATTATTATTTATTTTTAGGTTTTATCTTTTAAGTTTAGGATTTTATTTAGTTTTTATTTTATTTTATTTTAGTTTTATTTTTGGTTTATTTTATTTTTATTTTATGTTTAGTTTTTATTTTATTTAGGTTTTTTATTCTTTGGTTTATTTTAGGTTTTATTTATTTTAGTTTATTTATTTTACTTTAGGTTTAGGTTTATTTTATTTAGTTTATTTTATGTTTAGGTTTTTTTAGTTTACGAAATAGGTTTTCTTTTGTTTATTTTTAGTTTTAGGTTTTATTTAGTTTTTATTTTATTTTATTTAAAGTTTATTTTTTTATTTGATGTTGAGGTTTTAACTTATTTAGGTTTTTATTTATTTTATTTTAGATTTATTCTTATTTTATATTTTATTTTATTTTTATTTTTAGGTTTAGGTTTAGGTTTAGGTTTTAGTTTAGGTTTTATTTTATTTTATTTTATTTTATTTTTATGTTTAGGTTTTTTATTTATTTTATTTTATATTTAGTTTGTTTAGTTTTAGGTTTAGGGTTTAGGGTTTAGATTTAGGGTTTTATTTAGGGTTTATGGTGGGTTTAAGGTTAGTTTTAGGGTTTAGGGTTTGGGTTTTTTATTTTATTTTTTATTTTTTTAAAATTAGTAAAGTAGCAGGTTAATGTTTATTTAGTTTTTTTTATTTTAGTTTAGTTTAGTTTATTTTTTATTTAGGTATATTTTTATTTTCATATAATTTTGTTGATTTATCTTAGTTTTATTTATTTTAATTTAAGTTTTTCATTTTAGTTTATTTTTTTGTTTAGGTTTCGATTTAAGTTTATTTTTCAGTTTATTTTTTTTTTTTTACTTTTTAGGTTTAAGTATTATTTTTTATTTTTAGGTTTAGGTTTAGGTTTTTATTTTATTTTTTTAGGTTTAGGTTTTAGGCTATTATTTTAGGTTTTATTTTTTAGTTTAGGTTTAGGTTTTTTTTTTAGTTTATTTTATTATATTTAGTTTAGGTTTAGGCTTAGGTTTAGCATATTATAGGTTTAGCTTTAGGCTTTATTTATTTTAGTTTATTTTATTTTAGTTTAGGTTTAGGTTTATTTTATTTTTATTTTATGTTTATGTTTTTTTTTTAGTTTAGGGTTTAGGATTTTGTTTTTATTTATTTTTAGGTTTATTTTTTAGGTTTAGGTTTTATTTAGTTTCTATTTTATTTTATTTTAGGTTTATTTTATTTTAATTTTATTTTGGTTTTTATTTTATTTAGGTTTTTTATTTTTAGTTTAGTTTAGGTTTTTATTTATTTTATTTTATTTTAGTTTTGATTTTTTATTTTATTTTCTTCTTAGGTTTTGGTTTAGGTTAAGGTTTAGGTTTAGGTTTTAGTTTATGTTTTTATTTTATTTTATTTTTTTATTAAAATTTTGTTTAGGATTTTTTATTTATTATATTTTTAGGTTTTATTTAATTTAGGTTTAGATTTTTAGCTTTTTAGGGTTTAGGGTTTAGGGTTTAGGGTTTAAGGTTTTGAGTTAGTTTAGGGTTTAGGGTTTGAGGTATTGGGTTTAAGGTTTAGGGTTTTTTTAGGTTTAGGGTTTAGAGTTTAGGGTTTCAGTTTTAGGGTTTAAGGTTTAAGATTTAGGGTTTTAGGGTTTACGATTTAGGGTTTAACATTTACATTTTAGGTTTATGGTTCAAGTTTTAGTTTAGGATTTTTGGTTTTTGGTTTTTTTTTATAGAGAACAAATTCATATTCAACAGTTCTTATTTTTGATTTCAACAACCAAGTAACACACGAAGTTCTCTATGACATAAGCGATGATATAAATAAAAAATGAGCACTCATAGAGAATATCAAAATACCTAGATAACTAGAACTGTCTTTACTATAAAGATACAGTTCCATAAGTAGCAGATCGGATCAGCTGTTCTTTTATTTCTCCAGTTCCCATCAGAACCACCCCAAGCATTCGAGTAGTAGGATCCACCATCATATCCACGATCTCTCCCTCTGCCACCACCACGGTTGTAACCTCCATCGCTCCTCCTGCCTCCATAACCACCATTGCTCTGACCACCACTTCCATGTTCACCAGGACCTCCAGACCCCTCACCACCACTATGATAATCATTGCCTCTACCTTCTCCTCCACTGCAAGATCTAGACTGAGCCTAGTTGACGGTGATGTTCCTGCTGCAAGGTTCTGGCCATTTTGAGGATTTAGGTTTAGGTTTAGGGTTTGGGGTTTAGGGTTTAGGATTTAGTGTTTATTAGGGTTTAGGGTTGATTTTGGGGTTTATGCTTTTTTAAGGATTAAGGTTTAGGGTTTAGGATTTTAGGCATTAGGATTTGGGTTAGGTTTACAGGTTTAGGTTTTTTTGTGGGTTTAGGGTTTAGGGTTTAGGGTTTAGGGTTTAGGGTTTAGAATTTAAGGTTTAAGGTTTTTCTTTAAAATTTAGTAAACTAGTAGGTTTAGGTTTATTTAGTTTATTTTTATTTATTTTAGTTTATATTATTATTTATTTTTATTTGGGGTTTAGGGTTTACCATTTAGGGATGTAGGTTTTAGGGTTTAGGGTTTTAGGGTTTAGGATTTACAGGTTTAGGGGAGGTTTAGATTTAGGGTTTAAGGTATTTTTTTGTCTTAAAATAAAGTAAACTGGTAGGTTTAGGTTTATTTAGTATATTTAGTATATTTTTTATTTATTTTAGTTTACTTTTTTTTAATTTTATTTTGGTTTATTTTTTATTTTTATTTAGTTTAGTTTATTTATTTTAGGTTTATTTAATTATGTTTAGTTTTTTTATTTTAGTTTAGTTTTTAAGTGTAAGATTATGTTTAGGTTTATTTTTTAGTTTAAATTTATTTTTATTTTATTTTTAAGGTTTAGGTTTTATTTTTATTTTTAGGTTTAGGTTTAAGTTTTTATTTTTTTTTATGTTTTGGTTTTATGTTTATTTTTAGGTTTTAGTTTTTAGTTTAGGTTTAGGTTTATTTTTAATTTATTTTATTATAATTAGTTTAGGTTTATATTTAAGTTTAGTTTATTTTAGGTTTAGATCTAAGTTTTATTTATTTTTGTTTACTTTATTTTATTTTAGGTTTAGGTTTTTTATTTTGTTTATTTTATTTTTATTTTAGGTTTATGTTTCATTTTTTATTTCTTTTTAGGTTTTATTTTTAGGTTTATTTATTAGGTTTATGTTATCTTATTTTAAGTTTATTTTATTTTTATTTTACGTTTAGTTTTTATTTTATTTAGGTTTTTTATTCTTAGGTTCATTTTTTAGTTTTGTTTAGGCATTTATTTATTTTATTTTAGTTTTTTTATTTTATTTGATTTTATTTTTTAGGTTTAGGTTTTTTATTTATTTTAGTTTAGTTTAGGTTTTTATTTTATTTTATTTTTTATTTTATTTAAGTTTAGGTTTAGGTTTGAGTTTAGGTTTTTATTATATTTTGGTTTAGGATTTTATTTTTTTTTAGGTTTAGGTTTTTATTTTATTTTAGTTTAGGTTTATTTATTTTATTTTTTTTAGCCTTTATTTAATTTAGGTTTAGGGTTTAGGTTTTGGTTTGGGTTTAGGGTTTAAGGTTTAAGGTTTAGGTTTTGGTTTTTATTTATGGTTTAGGATTTAGGGTTTAGAGTTTAATGTCCATGATTATATATTTTAGGGTTTGGATTTAGGTCAGTTGGTGGAGATTTAGGGTCAGGGTTTAAAGGTTAGGTTTTAAGTTAGGAGGTCCAGACAGGTGGGTCTCAGGTTAACTAGGGCCTGTGGTATAGGGCTCAGGTTTAGGATGTTAGGGTTTAGGTCAGGTTTAAGTGTAGGGCCCAGGGAGGTTTAGGTTTAGGGTTTATTTGAGGCCTAGTTTAGGTTGCACAGGTTTTGGCCCAGGGAGAACTGGGTCAGGCCTGGAGTCAGATCAGGTAGGGTATGGAGTTTATGGAGGTCAGCATTTAGAGGTGGGTCAGTGTGGTAAGTGAAGATCAAGTTTAGGATTAGTGTAGTGGAGGTTTTTCAGTAGGTCAATTTAGGTTTAGGTGGGATAGGTTTATGGTTTAGGGCCCAGTTTAGTCAGCCTAGGGTTTAGGCAAGATTTAAGTTAAGATCTTGGCAGTAGTAGGTTTAGGGTTTTAGGGATGGGGTTTAGGGTTTATGGCTTTAGGTTTAGGATTATTGTTTATTTTGTAGGTTTAGGGTTTTTTTTAATTAAAGAAACCGCATGTTTAGTTTAATCATTTATTTTATATTTTATTTAGGGTTTTTTTTATTTTTATTTAGATTAGATTTATGTTTAGGTTAGGTTTATGTTTATTTTTTAGTTTAGTTTTATTTTATTTTATTTTAGGTTTAGGTTTTATTTTTTTTAGGTTCTAGGATTTTTTATTTTACTATTTTTAGGTTTAGGTTTTATTTTAGGTTTATTTTCTTATTTTTAGTTTAAGATTAGGTTTATTTTAGTTTAGTTTATTTTATTTAGAGTTTAGGTTTAGTTTATCGATGGTTTAGGTTATATTTATTTTAGTTTAGTTTATTTTAGTTTAGGTTTAAGTTTTTTTTATTTTTTATTTAAGGTTTAGATTTTTTTTTAGTTTAGGGTTTAGGTTTTATTTTTTATTTATTTTTAGGTTTTATTTTTAGGTTTATTGTTTAGATTTGGGTTTTTTTTACTTTTTATTTTATTTTATTTTAGGTTGATTTTAATTTTATTTTATTTTAGGTTTATTTAGGTTTTATTTTAGTTTAGTTTAGGTTTTATTTATTTATTAGTTTACTTTTAATCTTTATTTTATTTTAAGTTGAGATTTAGGTTTAGGTTTAGGTTTTAGTTTAAGTTTTATTTATTTTATTTATTTATTTAGGTTTTATTATATTTTTAGGTTTATTTATTTTATTTTAGGTTTAGTTTTGGTTTAGGTTTTAGGGTTTGAGTTTGGGTTTGAGTTTAGGGAGTGGTAGGTTTGGGGTTTAGGGTTTAGGATTTACAGATGTGGTAGGAGGGAGGTGGGGTTGTGGTTTTGGTGTGGTTTAGGTTTAGGGTGAGGTTTGGTAGGTTGGGTTTAGGGTGGGAAGGTTTAGGGTTTGGGGAGGTTTAGTGTCATTATGGTTTAGGGTTTAGATTTTAGGTTTAGGCTTTGGGTTTAGTTTAGGTTTGGGGTTTAGGATTTAAAGTTTTGGTTTTAGGGTTTAGTTTAGGGTTTAGGTTAGGATTGGGGTTTAGAGTTTTTTTTGGAAAGGTTAGAATTTTATTACAATAAAAGAAAAGGATACAATGTCTTTAATAAGGGTAAAGCTCAAAGATCTATTGCTCCCAGAGGTACAAGGAACCTAAAATGCTAAACCTCCATCTAAGTACGATGGAAAAAAAAGAGAAAAAGCAACAGCTAAAAGCAAAAGAGGAAAATACACGATTAAGACTAATATAATATAAGTATAAAAATAGTCAAAAGACTAGTCAATAGTGGCTCGTGATTCCTTTTGGGAGGCAAGATAGCAAGATCCACATGAACAGCTCTTGAGTTGACTGAGTAATGATCATTCCATCTAAAAAGTTCCAACCTATAAAAGAAATATGCAAAACACTACAAATGCAATAGTCATAGCTAACAAGAATAAGGATAAAAAAATAAATTAGAGAGAGCTAAGAAAGAAAAGGCTCAGGCTCAGTTAAGATCATCTCAAGAAGCAATAATGCATATGAGCATCCAAACATCCTAAGAAGGGTTACATTCATATGCAATGCTACCAACCAAAAGAAAAGATATGGGTAACATCAGGGCCATCATAAGCAGCATACTTGATACAAGGCAACATCGAAAGAAAGCTGCCCAAAGGATTCTAGAACCTACATTAGTAAATAAAAGAAACTGCAAGAACAAAGAAACGACCAAGATGAACAACCAAACAACCAACAAAAGCCATAGCAGACCAAATACAAATGACCACCCGAAGATACAAGAAGGTCGGACAAAGCCACCACCAACAAGGAAAATTCAAAGGGACAAGCCAATTCAGAAGCATAGCAACAACAAATACAATAGCCCAGAAAGAGACTAAAATAAAATAAAAAAATAACAACAACCATCATTCAAATAGACATCAAATCTCCAAGCATGGGAGAGACACAACCAATCATCAGTAGACACCAGTCTAATCCAAGTAGAGAAAAAGGTGCCATCAAAGAAAGGTGACAAAAGCCCACTAGGTATCATCCAATAAAAAATCATCTAGGTCGAAGGAAAAAACCACAGCTATCCTTATGCCAATCGAAAGAGAAAATAGCCAACCAACAAGAATCCCCAACACAAACTAAGAGAAATAACCAAAAAGTTTTGAAAATACCAAAGCTAATCAAATCCTGAAGAGACCAATAGCTACCACTCAACAAGCAACCATAACAGCAGAGGATCCAATATTAGAAGGGGGGCAGCCAGCCAAAATGAAAGACTAACCCAAAATAGAGCCCAAAAATATGTGGAAAAAATAATAGCAGGCATAGCCACAACCCTCTTAGAGATCATCAAAAAAACCAAAAAATAAAAATTTTAGTCACCTAGCCAGACAAACAAACAAGGGAGAAAAAACCAAGGAGGGCCACCTAACCACCAATAGTAAATGAGGAAGGAGAGAAAACATGCCAGAGGCAAGTAAAGTCCTCCAACCCCCATGATCAAGCAAAAGGAGAAAATAGAAAATCATCAGAAACTAAGGAGCTACCACCAATCCACCAATATAAGGAAAAATGTTTTATTTAGTTTATTTATTTAGATTATTTACATTTTTAGTTTATTTAGGTTTAGGTTTTATTTTTAGTTTAGGATTAGGTTTTTATTTTTAAGTTTAGGTTTAGCTTTATTAAGTTTTAGTTTATTTAGGTTTAGGTTTATTTATTTACTTTATTTTAATTTAGTTTATTTTTATTTTAGGTTTAGGTTTTTTTTTTAGTTTATTTAGTTTTATTTTTATTTAGGTTTAGGTTTAGGTTTTAGTTTTTTTTTATTTTAGGTTTAGGTTTATTTTATTTAGTTTGGGTTTAGGTTTTTATTTTTTTATTTTATTTTAGTTTTTATTTTTCATTTAGTTTATTTTAGTTTAGGTTTATTTAGGTTTAGGTTTAGGTTTAGGCTTAGGTTTAGGTTTAGTTTTTTTTATTTTATGTTTTGTTTTTTTTTGTTTAGGTTTATTTTATTTATTTAGTTTATTTTAGTTTAATTTAAGCTTTATTTATTTAGATTTTTTATATTTAGTTTTTATTTAGGTTTATTTAGTTTATAGGTTTAAGTTTAGATTTTTAGGTTTAAGTGTTTAGGTTTACGATTTTTTAGGTTTATTTTTATTTTACTTATTTAGGTTTTATTTTATTTATTTATTTTAGGTTTAGGTTTATTTAAGTTTAGTTAGGTTTTAAGTTTAGGTGTTTAGTTTAGGTTTATTAATTTTATTTAGTTTAGGTTTAGGGTTTAGATTGAGGTTTATTTGGTTTAGGTTTATTTTTATTTTTAGTTTATTTAGTTTAGGTTTTATTATTTAGGTTTAGCTCAGGTAGGTTTATGTTTAGGTTTAGATTTAGGTTTAGGTTAAGGTTAATTTTTTAATTTTATTTATTTAGGTCGTTTTAGGTTTCATTTATTTTATTTAGTTTATTTAGTTTAGGTTTATTTAAGTTTAGGTTTAGGTTTAGCCTAGGTTTAGGTTTTAAGGTTTAGGTTCAGGTTTAGGTTTAGGTTTAAGTTTTGTTTTTTTTAGTTTATTTTATTTTTTATTTTTATTTTTATTATTTAAGTTTACTTTATTTATTTTAGTTTCATTTTTGGTTTAGGTTTAAGTTTAGGTTTAGGTTTTATTTTAATTTTTTATGTTGAGGTTCTTAGTTTATTTATTTTAGTTTATGTTTTTATTTTATTAGGTTTAGGATTACTTTTTTATTTATTTTAGTTTAGGTTTTGGCTTAGATTTTAGGTTTAGGATATTAGGTTTAGGTTTAGGTTTTGGTTTAAGTTTTAGGTTTGGTCATTTATCATTTTATTTATTTATTTAGGTTAGGTTTAGTTTTTTTTAGGTAGGTCAGGTTTAGTTTAGTTTAGGTTTAGATATTTAGGTTTAGGTTTTAGGTTTAGTTTTTTAGTTTTAGTTTTAGTTTGTTTAGGTTTATTTTGGTTTATTTATTTATTTTTTTTATTTAGTTTATTAGGTTTAGGTTTAGGTTGTTTTACAGCTCAGAGGTAGGTTTTATTTTATTTTAAGTGGTATATTTAGTTTAGGTTTAGATTTAGTTTAGTTTATTTAGATTTATTTAGGTTTATTTAGGTTTAGGTTTTGATTTTAGTTTATTTAGGTTTAGGTTTTAGTTTATTTAGGTTTAGGTTTAGGTTTTTTATTTGGGTAGGTTTTGTTTAGGTGGCCTAGGGAGAAGTTTAGGTTAGTTTAGGGTTTTTTATTTAGGGTTTTGGGGATTTAGGTTGGGTAATGTGGATTTAGTGTTTAGGGTGGGGTTGGTTTTTTTTTTAAAAAAATTAAGTAAACCGGTAGGTTTAAGTTATATAGTCTATTTTATATTTTTAATTAAGTTTATCTCTTATTTTTATTAGTTTAGTTTTTTTTTTTTAGTTTAGGTTTTTTATTTTAGCTTATTTTTTAGGTTTATCTTTAGGTTTATGTTTATTTTTTTTGTTTAGTTTTATTTTATTTTAGTTTTTTAGGTTTAGTTTTTTATGTTTTTATTTTAGGTTTATTTTTAGGTTTTATATTTTAGTTTAGGTTTAGGTTTATTTTTAGTATATTTTATTTTATTTTATTTTATTTAGGTTTAGGTTTCGGTTTTATTTATTTTAATTTAGTTTAGTTTATTTTAGTTTAGGTTAAGGTTTATTTCAATTTATTTTAGGTTTAAGTTTTTTTTAAAGTTTAGGGATTAAGTTTATGTTTTATTTATTTTTAGTTTTTCCTTTTAGATTTATTATTTAGATTTAAGTTTTCATTTTTTTAGGTTTATTTTATTTTTATTTTATATTTAGGTTTTCTATTTTTAGGTTTATTTTATTTTAGATTAGGTTTTATTTATTTTACTTTATTTTAGTATTTATTTATTTATTTTATTTTATCTTTTAAGTTTAGGTTTAGGTTTAGTTTAGGTTTTATTTTATTTATATTTTTATTTAGGATTAGGTTTTATTTATTTATTTTTAGGTTTTATTTAGTTTAGTTTTAGGTTTTTTTGGTTTTAAGGATTATTTGTGGGTTTAGGGTTTAGGGTTTAGGTTAGGCTGGGGTTTGTGGTTTAGGGTTTATGGTTTGTGTGGTTTAGGTTTAGGATTTAAGGCCTAGGGTTTAGGGCTTAGGGTTGTAAGTTTTATTTATTTTAGTTCAGGTTTAGGTTTATTTTATTTTGATCAATTTAGAATTTTTTTTTTAGTTTACCATTTAGGTTTTATTTTTTATTTATTTTTAGGTTTTATTTTGAGGTTTTTTTTGTTTTGGTTTTTATTTAGTTTATATTTCATTTTATTTTATGTTTATTTTCTATTATTTATGTTTTTATTTTAGGTGTATTTTATTTTTTAGTTTAGTATAGATTTTAATTTTTATTTTATTTTATTTCTAGTTTTAGGTTTAGGTTATGGTTTAGGTTTTAGATTAGTTTTATATTTGATTTTACTTTTTTTAATTTTATTTAGGTGTAGGTTTATTTATTTATTTTATTTTTAGGTTTTATTTAGTTTAGGTTTAGGTTTTTAGGTTTTTATGGTTTATGGTTTGGGTTTAGGCTTTAGAGGTTTAGGGTTTAGGGTTTTGGGTTTAGGTTTTATTTATTTTACTTTAGGTTTATGTTTAGTTTATATTATTTATTTTTAGTTTAGGGTTTTTTTCGTTTAGGGTTTAGGTTTTTTTTTTTTTTTTAGGTTTGGGTTTAGGTTTTCTTTTAGGTTTATTTTATTTTAGGTTTAGGTTTATTTATTTTTTAGTTTAGTTTATTTTAGTTTAGGTTTAGGTTTATTTATTTTATTTTAGTTTTACATTTTGTTGTTTAGTTTTTAATTTTTTATTTTTTTTAGGTTTTTTTTTAGGTAGGGTTTTATTTAGTTTTATTTTATTTTAGGTATATTGATTTTTATTTTATTTTGTTTTATTTAGATTTTAATTTTTTAGTTTAGTTTAGGTTTTAATTTAATTTAATTTTTTTTAGTTTTTAGTTTTCATTTTTTTTATTTTATTTTCTTTTTAGGTTTAGGTTTAGGTTTAGATATATGTTTTAGTTTAGGTTTTTATTTTATTTCATTTTCTTTTTATATTTTGGTATAGGTTTTATTATTTATTTATTTTTATGTTTTATTTAGGTCATGGTTAGGTTTTTATCTTTTTAGGGTTTAGGTTTTAGTGAGGGTTTAGGGTTTACATTTTAGGGTTTACATTTTAGGGTTTAGGGTTTAGGGTTTAGGATTTTAAGGGTTTAGTGTTTAGGGTTTAGGGTTTAGGCATTAGGTCTAGGGTTCATGTTTTAGTTTAAGGTTTGGGGTTTCTGGTTTTTTTTTACAAAAAAAAAAATTCAGATTCAACATTTCTTCTTTTTGAATTCATCAACCAAGTAACACCCCAAGTTTTCTAAAACACAAGCGATGATTGATAAAAAGTGAGCATGCATAGAGAAAATCAAAAACCATAGATAACTAGAGCCATCTCTATTGTAAAGAAATAGTTCCATAAGCAACAAATCGGATCAACCATTCTTTAGTTTCTCTAATTCCCATCAAAACCACCCCGAGCTCTCGAGTATCGGGATCTGCCATCATATCCCTGCCACCACCATGACTGTAACCTCCGTCACTCCTCCCGCCTCCATAACCAAAACTACCCCGACCACCACCTCCATATCCACCAGCACCTCTAGATCACCCATCACCACTATGATAATCATCGTCTTCACATCACCTCCATCGCCAGATCTAGATTATGCTTGCTTGACGCTGATGTTCTTGCCATCAAGGTTTTGCTATTCTTAGGGTTTGGTTAATTAGGTTTTAGGGTTTAGGTTTATTTTATTAATTTATTTAGTTACTTTAGGTTTAAGTTTAGGGATTTTGGATTAGGGTTAAGGTTTTAGGGTTTATGCTTTTACGGTTTAGGGTTTAGGGTTAGGGTTTAGGGTTTAGGGTTTAGGTTTGTGGGTTAGGTTTAGGTTTTGGTTTAGTTTAGGGTTTAGGGTTTGAGGGTTTAGGATTTAAGTTTTTTAGTTTATTTTAGTTGAGTTTATTTTTTTTATTTTATTTTTTAGGTTTTGTTATATTTTTATTTTAGGTTTAGGTTTAGGTTTTATTTTATTTTCTAGGTTTTGGTTTTATGTTTTTATTTTAGGTTTATTTTTAGGTTTTATTATTATTTTTTTAGGTTAAGGTTTATTTTTAGTTTATTTTATTTTATTTAGTTTAGGTTTAGGTTTAGGTTTAGTTTATTTTAGGTTTAGGTTTAGGCTTAATTTAATTTAGTTTAGGTTTATGTTTATTTTATTTTATCTTTATTTTAAGTTTAGTTTTATTTTTTAGTTTAGGGTATAGATTTTATTTTTTATTTATTCTTAGGTTTTTTTTGTTGTTTTTTTAGGTTAATGTTTTTATTTAATTTTTTTTATTTTAGGTTTATTTTATTTTTATTTTAGGTTTAGTTTTTCATTTATTAAGGTTTTTTTTCTTAGGTTTTTTATTTTAGTTGGTTTTTTTTGTTTAGGTTCATGTTTTAGTTTAGGTATTTATTTTATTTTATATTTTTATTTTATTTAGGTTTAGGTTTTTTTTTATTTTATTTTTAGGTTTTATTTAGATTAGGTTTAGGTTTTTGGGTTTTTAGGTTTTAGGGTTTAGGGTTTAGGGTTTAGGGTTTCACCCTTTAGAGTTTAGGGTTTAGGGCATAAGAGAATGGCCTAAACCCCAGCATAATGAAGAGACCAACCTCTGAGGATCCCACCTTATCACCTTTTTTAATCAGCTCAATCATGGTGATAATTTCAATAGCACCCTTGTTGGTCCTAGTTGGGATGTTGAGAACCTAGAAGAAAGAAGTTTGTGAACTACCCAGACTAGTGTTACCTGGAGGAACCACAACATCAATAGGTGCAACAAGACCAACATGGGCAGGAGCACCAACTTTGTATTTCCCAACCTCTTCGCTAACTTCTTTAAGATTAGCTTTCATAAAAATCAGCTCAACCAAGGTTTAGGGTTTAAGGTTTATGGTTTAGTGTTTAGGGTTTAGGGTTTAACATTTATGATTTAGGGTTTAGGGTTGTAGGTTTATTGTTGTTGGTTTAGGGTTTAGGGTTCAGGATTTAGGTTTAGGTTTTAAAAAAAAATAAAATAAACCTAGGTTTATTTTATTTATAATACTTTTTATTTATTTTAGTTTATACTATTTTTTATTTTTATTTAGGTTTATCTTTTAGTTTTATTTAGTTTAGTTTATTTATTTTTAGTTTAGGTTTTTTATTTTAGTTTATTTTTTAGGTTTAGGTTTTATTTTTTATTTTTGGTTTAGGTTTAGGTTTTTATTTTATTTTTTTAAGTTTAGGTTTTAGGTTTTTAATTTAGGTTTATTTTTATATTTTATTTTTTAGTTTAGGTTTAGGTTAATTTTTAGTTTATTTTATTTTATTTAGTTTAGATTTAGGTTTAGGTTTATTTTATTTTAGGTTTAGGTTTAGGTTCATTTTATTTTTGTTTTAGGTTTAGTTTGTTTTAGTTTTTTTAGGTTTTATTTTTTTTAGGTTTTTTATTTAGTTTTTATTTTATTTTATTTTAAGTTTATTTTATTTTTATTTTACATTTAGTTTTTATATTATTTAGGATTTTTATTCTTAGGTTTATTTTATTTTGTAGTTTAGTTTAGGGTGTAGTTTTTTTTTTAACTAAAAGGAATTTATTGCTCAGAAAAATAGGTACTAGAAGACCATATTAGAGACTAAACTCAAAAAGATAAAAACTACTGCTCAAAGGAGCTATAGGAAAATTCTAAAGAGTATAACAGATTGGGCGAAGGTCGTCAAGAATGAGTTCACCCATCATTCATTAGGGGATGGAGTGGAGTCCGTATAACATTAAAATTGAAAGTATATCACCCTAGCCTCTTGTCAGAAAAGCTCAAAATAAGAAGAAGTTTTGACATTAGGCTGGTCAAGTGAGTATGGATCCCTTTTCAAAGGTAACTAGATACTTCACTCTAGTCTAGCTTTCCCTTGGATTGCTTTTTAGTTTTCCTTAGTCCCTAAACTAATTCATTAAAGAGCAATAAAGGTAAAAGCAAAGATGAAACTAAAAAAGCCAAGCAAAAGATAGCAAAGGGGAAGAATCGACGGAGCTCCAAACCTCCAAAGAGATGAAGATCCATAAGAAAAGGAAACCTAAAACCTGCAACTAAAGAAAACTACAGCCATCTAATAAAAAAGAGACCATCAGTAAGACTCTAGCTCCCTCTAAGAAGAAGAAGAGACCAACTGAAAAAGAGAACCTACAACCTGCAAGAAATCTCAGGCATAAAGTAATCAAAAAACATAAAGAGAAAAAAAACTCAACTCAGATATGAGGGAAGAAGGATAATCACAACAATGAGGAGCATCAAAGCTTAAGTGTATCCAGCTTCAAAGAAGGGTTACAAATAGGAAAAGTCAGCAACCATAAAAATATGAAGGAAAAAAATCCATCATATCATCATAGCCATCCTAGCCAAAGAAAAATACGAACCTATCATAATAGCCACCCAACCAAAGAAAAAGTGAAGCTAGGGAAATAGAAAGAGAGAGGATATCAATATATAAAATTAACATAAGGAAATCCCAACAAAATGAAATATGAACACCTCTTAAAAAAGAGTATGAAAAGAAGCTTAGAGCTCAGTAAAT
Organism: Cymbidium sinense; assembly: GCA_021442155.1. NCBI lineage: Eukaryota > Viridiplantae > Streptophyta > Magnoliopsida > Asparagales > Orchidaceae > Cymbidium > Cymbidium sinense. The sequence goes on from CM038226.1 coordinate 108,298,153, forward strand.
AAAAAAAAGAGCCCTCAGAGATAGAGCCAATAGAGCCCAGAACAACACCAATCCAAAGCAACCAAGGCACCAAGACAATAGAGCCCACAACAACACCAATCCAAAGCCACCAAGGCACCAACAAAAGGAAAGGAAATAATCAACAGAGCAGCCACACAATAGAGCACCAAAGAAAAATAGACCAGGAAAGAGCAAGAGAACCAAACCAACAAATAGAAAAAAGAAGAAGAAGGCCAACAAAAGCTAGAATAAATAACTAGAGAAACAACCAACCAATGGACAAACCACATGCCAAGGATAAAAATCCAACCTACCACCAACAAAGAGAGGAAAAGCACCAACCAAAGAAAGGCAAGCCAATAGGAACAATGCCACTAGCACAAAACCAACCAGTTAAAGGGCACCGAATTAAAAACCCAATAAATAGGAAGCCAAAATCTCCAAGCCAGAACAAGGAAAATTAGCCAAGAAGCCAATACTCAAGCTAGCAAGAAAACACACAGCAAAAGCTAAACCAACAGAGAAAAAACCATCCAAAAGAAAAAACTTCCCAAGGACAACAGAGATTATTTCCAAGAAGCTTTGGAATGAGTAACCCTCAGCAAGTGAGGAGGGGCATAAATCTGAACACTTTTTTTATTTTTCTTCTTGTAAATAGTTTTATAACCATGTCCTTTCTTCAAAAAATCTTCATTCAGAAATGAAGCAATATTGTTAAAAAAGGCATGGGGATCAACAAAAGCTATCAATTTCAAAGAAGAGCATTCTGAATCAACCACAACATTAGACGAAAAAAAATTAGAAATAGTATGCATTTCAAAATCATAAGTGAAAGAAGGAGCAAAAATAACTTTATTAAGAACACAATTATCAATATTTTCACCTTCCAACAAAATCTAAAGAGTCTACTCCCTATTTTCATTCAAAAAAGAAGCAAGAGAAGGAATAGATTTTCAAGCATAATCTTTCATGTAAG
>CM038226.1:108299228-108457156 GCA_021442155.1 Cymbidium sinense
AATTGATGGTTTCATTTTTGAGCTATCTAGTCATTTGTGTTGCTCACCCTAGTTTTGCTTGGTGACTGCTACTTGCTAGGACTTTCCATTGAGGGCTCTTATTTATGTTTTGTTGACTATTTCTCTTTTAATTAGCATGGTTCCTGTTATCGACGGTTGGTTATGGTTCTGGTTGGTTTGGATGGGTATTTGGATAATGGATGTTGTTGGTGTTTATAATCTAGCCTCCGGTTATTATTGGATTAGTCTATTTTGTTTTGTTTGGTGGTTTGGTTTAGTTGTTGTGGTCGGTTGCTCTTTATTAAATGGTGATCTAGAACTCTATGGACCGCCTTGGATGTTTGTATCGTATGTCTATGATGGCTTCGATGTTACTCACCTCTTCTCTTTGGTTGGTAGCATTACATATAATTGTAATCCTTCTTTATGAAGTTTGGATGCTCATATGTATTGTTGCCCCTTGAGATTATCCTAACTGAGCCTAAGCCTTCTCTTTCTTAACTCTCTCCTTTTCCTCTATTTATCCTTATCCTTTTTAGCAATGACTTTTTCCTTTGTAGTGTGTTGCAGATTTCTTTTATCAGTTGGAACTTTACAAAGGGAATGGTCATTACTCAGTCAACCCAGGTGTTGTTACTGTGGATCTTGCTTTCGCAAAGAAATCATGAACTACTGCTAACTCATTCTTTTACTATTTCCAAGATTTGTTTTAGTCTTATTCTATCTTCTTCTCTTTTGCTTTTAGTTGTTTTATTTGCTCTTTTGTTTTGTTTTCTTTTCTAATGTACTTAGATGGGAGTTTACCTCTTTAAGTTTCTTGTAGCTTTGAGAGCAGTAGAATTTTAGAGCTTTACCCCTTTTAACGACATGGTATCTATTCCTTTTATGGTAATAAAATTCTATCTTTCCCCAAAAGAAAAAAAGCCCCTAAACCCTAAAACCCTAAGCTCTAAACCCTAAACCTTTTACCCTAAACTAACCCTACATCCTAAAAACCATAAACCTTAAAGCTTAAACACTAAACCCTAAACTCTAAATCCAAACCCTAAACCATAAACCCTAAAAGCATAAAACCTAAAAACCTAAACCCTAAACCCTAAACCTTAAACCTTAAAACTAAACCTAAAGTAACCGAATGAATTGAAAAATAAACCTAAACACTAAAACCTAATAAACTTAAACCTAAACCTAAACCCTAAGAATGTGAACCTTGATGGCGTGAACATCACGCCAACTAGGCTTTAGATCTAGTGTAAGTCGGTGCGGTGGTGGGGGATCTGTGAGATTTGGAGGTGGTTATGGAGGTGAGAGGAGTGATGGAGGTTACATCCATGGTGGTGGCGGAGGGAGAGATCGAGGATATGATGGTGGATACCGCTACTTGAGAGACTGGGTTGGTTATGATGGAAGCTAGAGAAACTGAAGAACGACTGATCCTATCTATTGCTTATGGAACTATGTCTTTATAGTAGAGACAGTTCTAATTATCTAGAGTTCTTGATTTTTGATATGCGTGCTCATTTTTTATCTATGTTATTGTTTATGTCTTAGAAAATATGGTGGGTTACTGGTTGATGAAATCAAAAAGAAGAAATGTTGAATTTGAATTTGTTCTTTATTAAAAAATGAAATACCAAAAACTCAAAACCATAAACTAAATCCTGAACCCTAACCCTAAAACCTAAAGCTTAAACCCTAAACCCTAAATTCTAAACTCTAAAAACCCTAAACCCTAAACCCTAAAACCCTAAAAGCCTAAACTTTAAACTCTAAATCTTAAACCCTAAACCCTAAGACCATAAACCATAAACCCTAATAACAAAACCCTAAACTTTGTTATAAAAAAAACCTCAAACCCTAAACCATAAACCCTAAACTAAATCCTAAACTTTAAACCTAAAAGCTAAACCCTCATCCCTAAACCCTAAAAACCCTAAAACCTAAACCCTAAACCCTAAAACCCTAAACCATAAACCCTAAAACCTAAACCTAAATAAAAAAATAAAATAAAAACCTAAGCTAAAACCTAAACCTAAACATAAAATTAAAGCTAAAAATAAAATAAAATAGAAAATAAAAACTAAAATAAAATAAAATAAATGAAAACATAAACTAAAGTGAAAAAATAAAATAAACCTAAATAAAATAAAAACTAAATCTAAAATAAAAAAATAAACCTAATATAAAATAAATTGAAAACTAAATAAAAACCTAAACCTTAAAAATAAACCTAAAAGTAAATAAAAAATAGCAGCTAAAGCCTAAACTATGAAAAACCAAAGCCTAAAATAAAAATAAAATAAACAAAATAAAATAAACTGAATCCTAAACTAAAATAAACAAAACTAAAATAAAGAAAACCTAAACCTAAACCTAAACTAAACCTAAACTAAATATAAAATAATAAAATAAACGCCTAAACTAAAAAATAAACTTAAAAATAACAACCTAACCTAAACCTAAGAAATAAAATAAAAAAACCTAAATCTAAACCTATAATAAAACATAAAACCCTAAACCTAAACTAACTAAACACTAAAACCCTAAACCTAAATCTAAACACTAAACACTAAAGTTAAACTTAAACCCTAAGCCTAAACCCTAATAACCCTAAACTAAACACTAAACCTAAACCTACACTATAAACCTTAAAACTATAATTTATATAAACTCTACAACCTAAACTAAACCTAAACCCTAAACCTAAACCCCAAACCTAAACCCTAAACCCAAAAAATAAACCTAAAACTAAACCCTAAACCTAAACTAAACCTAAACCTTACCTAAACCCTAAACTTTGTTAAAATAAACCTAAACTTAAAAAACCCTAAACTTAAACTAAACCTAAACCTTAAACCTAAAATTAAACTAATCCTAAACCCTAAAAACCCTAAACCCTAAACCATAAACCCTAAAACCTAAACCTAAATATAAAAATAAAATAAAAACCTAAGCTAAAACCTAAACCTAAAGCTAAAGCTAAAGTTAAAAATAAAATAAAAAAGAAATTAAAAACTAAAATAAAATTAATTAAATAAAAACTTAAACTAAAATAAAAATAAAATAAACCTAAAAATAAAAAAATTAAACCTAAATTAAATAAACCTAAACTAAAAATAAAAAAAAAACTAAACTAAATAAAATAAACCTAAACCCCCTTCATGATGCTCTAGTGATTTCATTTTCCCTTCACAATGCATCCCCTTTTACATTTTGGTGGATCCTTCACCATTCTCAACTGTTTTTTCCAATCTCACTGCTACGTGATGTGTCTCTTGATTATGGCTGTGACCTCAAATGGTGGCTTATTTCTCCCATTTTGGATGATCTAGGGGCATTTGATTTTATGGGGATCCTAAACCTAATGTCATTCTTACTATTAAATCCTAAGGATGCACTTTGGTAAGAGCTCTACCTCTTCTTCGATGAATCTTATTTTGACTTCTTTTGAGGTATACTAATGTGTTAGATCTTGATGTCAAAAGCTTGCAAAACCTTTAAATTAACTTTGATTGGAAAATTTTCTTTGTATGTAGCCAAATTTGGATAAGATCTATCTTTTTCCATAACCTTAAACTTTGGTGCTTTCTCTATTAAGATCAAGACATATTCTAATTCAACTTATGAATGATTTGGATTATTCAAGGGTTTTCTCATCGATCTTATTTTGTCTTTAATTGTCAAATGCATTTGTTGAAGTGGTCTCCCCTTTTGATATAAAGGAGGAATCACCTATTCTATGTGGTTAGCTCTTCCAAATATGAGAATCCACTATATTACCCATGTTTTATTTTTATGGGCTCTTTTTAGTGGCTCCAAATTGATCAGGTGACCCGTCCCTCATTGCTCATATGTTGGTTGAACTTGACATATCTAAAAAATATCTAAGGATTTATAGATCGAATCTAAAAGTTTGGTTATTTACAAAGGTCAAATTTAAAATTTTCCAATTGCAAGATACATGGTCATGATAATTTGAGTGTTTTGTTATTCACACATCTTAAAAAAAATTTTGAATGATCCTAACTCTAAATTAGCTACTAATAAAGTTAGTAAAGCTATTTTGTGCCTAAAATTAACTTAAATGTTGATATTAGGTGATTCTTTGGAATCTTTGATGTTCCTAAAATTATTGTTTTTTCTCATTCCAACCATGACAAAGGTACTAATAATGTTGAAAAGATGATTTGTCCAACAACCTTTCTTTACATGAGAATATGCCTATTATGGCTAATTCCATATTCAAAGGCTGAAAAATGATGATTCATTCTCTAATGAGTCTATTCTACTTCTTTCTTGACATTAATTGATGAGAATGAGGTTTTAAATGATAACTTGAATGGAAAATTCTTGAGCAAAACACTATTTTTGACATTGGTAATTGTGCTTTGAATGGTATAATTTCTTCTCCTTAATTCCAAGATTGATCTTCATTCTAATCCCACTTTTCAACAAAATGCTAATTTGGAAGAGGGGAAGTTGTGATTAGAGATGTTCTTTGATCATTATCCTATTAATAATATTCCTAATCAATCTTATTATGATGGTGACACTTTGGATAAAAATAAAAATATATGAACTATCTTTAAAAAGGAAACTAAGAACTCTAAGATGCAACCTCCTAATCTTGCCAGATCTACTAGATCTGGATCCTCTTCACATAAATAATGTGTTGTTTCAATTTTTAGCTTAGGAGAGGATTTGTTATTCTTTCTCTCTCTCTCTCTCTCTCTTTATTATTATCATTTAATTTCCTTTTACAATTTTTTATGTTTAATTCTCTTATTTGGAAAGTTAGATGGATTAGTACCCTTGTTGTTCATAATCGTATTAGAAATCTCTATAGAATTTACAATATCCCTTTACTTATTGTTATTGAACCTCTTATACATGTTGATAAAATCAATCATGTTACAAGAATGCTTGGTTTTAGTAATTTTTATTTAACATCAGTAATAAAATTTGGTGCTTTTGGAATAGCTTCTTAAATGTTTTAATTTTAGATGAACTTCAACATGTTGTCAATGCTCAAATTTCTTTTGGTGATTCTGTGTGCTTGGCTCTTTTGTTTATGCTTCTTGCAATAGAGTTGGTCGGAATGTTCTTTGGGAGAATTTGAGAAGTTTTGCTCTTTCTGTTAACAAACCTTGGTTGGTTGGGGGTGATTTCAACACTATTTTATATTCACTAAAGAAGGGGTTGCTCTCTAATATTCATTCTATGGAAGAATTTTCAAATATGATTCTTGTTTGCAATCTTATTGACATTGGTTTTAAAGGCTATAATTATACTTGGCAAAACTCTAAGCTCTAGCAACATCTTGATAGAATTTGACTATCATTAGATTAATCAATGGCCTCTTACCTCGTTGACCATTTGAGTAGAACTTTATCGATCATGCTCTTTTGGTTTTATTAAAGATAACTCTAAAAGATTAAACACCTTACCCTCTTTGATTTCAAAATATGTGGATTAAGCATCTAGATTTTCTTAAAGTCATGGCCATTAATTGGATTGCCCTTTACACCCACGATAATTCAATTAGGGGTAGATTAAGCTTAAAGGCTCAAACAAAATCTGGTTTGGTGATTTTGAAAATGTTGTTTTGATCATTCTTCTAAGATTAAAGGATTTGAATGAAGCAAAAGATAATCTTATTAATTATCACGAATATGGAAGAGACCTATTGGGCAAAAGCTAGTAAACATGTTATTGATGGGGATAGGAATACTTGGTATTTTCATGCTTTATTTAATAAAAAGAGGGCTTTAAATTCTATCCAAAAAATTAAAAGTAATAATGGAGATTTGATCATTGATATTAATGTTATTAAAGATTCTATTATTAGCCACTTTAGAAATATGCTTAACAAAAGCCACTCTTATGAAGCTATTTTTAATTCATTTTTGATCCCTCTATTATTACCAATAATGATAATCATTGGCTTACTAGGTTGCCTACTAAAGATGAGATTGGTAAAGTTCTCAATAGCATGAACATTCTTTGATTGCTGCGAGGGTTATACAAATCAATTTTTTTCAAAATTGTTGGTCTACTATTAAGAATGACTTAGTTGATATGATTTTGGATTTCTTTATTGGTAATCCTCTCCCTAAATATTTTCCAAGCACTTCCATTGTTCTCATACCTAAGAAAGATAATCCGAATTATTGGAGTGATTTCAAACCTATGAGTCTTTGCACTTCATTAATAAATTGATTTCTAAAATTTTTGCTAATAGACTAAGTCCACTTGCTTCAAAAAATTATCTCTCAACCAAACTAGTTTTGTTAGAGATCTATATGATAACATTCTTCTTGCTCAAGAGCTTATTCATGATTTGGATGTTCCAACTAGAGGTGGTAACATCCTTTTAAATTAGATATTTCTAAAGCCTTTGATAATATCTCTTGGGATTTCCTTTTAAATATTCACATTTATTTGGTTTCTCATTAATTTCATTAACCTTATTAATAATGCCTTATTTTTTATTCTTCTTAATGGTGAAGCTTTAAGCTTTTTCCTTCTTCTCATGGTTTGAGACAAGGAGATCCTTTGTCCCCTTCTTTGTTTATTATTGTTGTGGAATACCTTTCTATGAGTTTAAATGATTTATTTAATAACAATCCTAGCATGTACTTTAGAACTCTTGGTGGTATCCTTATTTCTCATCTTAGCTTTGCTGATGATTTCATTATCTTTTTTAATGCTTCCTTTCATCATATCAAAAGACTTAAGAAATTTTTAAATAATTTTGGTAGAGAAAGTGGTCTTTCTATTAATGAAAGCAAGATCTACTTTATTACCTCCTCTAAAATTTCTAATAACAAAATCAATCATATCTTGAGAATCACTAACTTTAAACACCAACAACTCCTATTAAATATGGGTGCTCCTCTTTTAAAGGTCAAAAGGATCCCATCTTTTTTGATGAGCTTATCCAAAAAAATTTTAATAAAATTTTAGTGTGGAATTTCACTTACTCTCTTTTGGGCAGCTTACTTTGCTTAAGAGTACTCTTAATTTGATGCCTTTATATCTTATTCAAACCATTATCCCTAATTCTATCTTAAATAGAATTGATCATCTCTTAATAAATTTTTTGGGCTCTAATAATTCGGTTAAAAGGATGCATTGGACTTCTTGGCATAAATGTTGTGGTCCTCTGGGTGAAGGTGGGCTTGGCTGCAAACCTATTTGTGAAGCTATTACTGCCTTCTCACATAAACTCTAGTAGAATTTTAGAAAAAAAAGATAGCCTCAATTTTATGATATAAATCTTGGGGTTAGCACCCTCTAATCTGTACTTATAAAGTGGGTGACTCCATGATTTGGAAAAGGCTTTTCTCCATTAAATGGGAGGCTGAATCCTTGATATCTTGGGGTATAAATTTGGGATCTTCTTTCTTTTGGCAAGGCAATTGGATTGGTTGTGGTTCTATTGATTCTTTTTTTATCTACCCATTCTACTGCTGCTACTAAAGTTAACTCTTTTTGGCTTAATAATAAGTGGAATGATAGTAAACTTAGCGAATTTATTCATATCTCTCTTTTATATAAATTTACTGATATTCCTATCCTTTCCAACAAGCTTGATCAAATTCTTTTTAAGCTATCTAATAATGGTGATTTTATTCTTAAAGAGGCTTGGAATTATATTAGAGATGCTCATATTTCATCTAATGTATTTATTAAACTTTGGAATAATGTCATCCGATCTCTTATTGTCCCTTGGAGAATTGAAAAACTTCATTCTTGTTGATTCCTTGCTCTAGGATAAAGGTTTTCATTTGCCTTCCAAATGTAATTGATTTCATATTGAAAATGTTAATCATGTTTTGTCAATGATGCTATTGCCTCCAAATTATAGTTTTGGTATGATGATCTTTTTAATACTAACCATTTCCATGGTTTTCTTTCTTTATATCAATTTCTTGAAGCCTATTTCCAAAAAACTATGAAAGGTCATATCAAAGTTTTAATTGCCATTACCCTTATTAGGTTCATATGGATGGGTAGAAATGATGCTAAATATCATGGGTATTCCTATGAATAATAAAAGGATTATTGCTAGAACCAAAGAAAAATTCATGCTTTATTTAATGCTAATTTAATTAGTAACACTCATTATAGAGGTTGCAAATTTGTGGCCAAAAAATTGGTTCTTTACACGAGATCACCTTATAAAGAAGATAGGATTATATATTGATAAAAACCTCATAATAATATTATTAAAATTAATACAGATGGCTCTGTCTCTTAGAATACATTTGGTTGTGGTGGTATTTTAGGGGTTTTAAAGGTAATGTCATTTGTGCTTTTGCTTATCCTCTAAAATGTTATTCTATTATCTATCTTTGAATTAATGGTTGTAAACAAAGCTATTGACATTTGTTTGAAAAAAGGTTTTATCAATATTTGGATTGAAGTTGATGCTCTCTTACTCATTGACTTGCTGAATTCCACTAAGATGGGGAATACAGATTTATTCTACCTTCTTAATCATACTAGAACACTCCTCCCTCAAGTTTGCTTTAAAATTTCTCACATTTTGGCATGAAGGAAATGTCATATTATGGCTAATCTAGGTGCTAAATTAAATGATCTCACTCTTTATGAACATCATAATTTACCTAGACAATTGAGAGGCTTGGTTAATCTGGATAACACTGGATTACCTTATCTCAGAAATTAACTTTGCTTTGTGTATTTTAGGTTCTCTATGATTTTCTCTGTGTGCATTTTCATTTTGCTGCATTTTTTTGGTTGTTTCACTCTCTTGTCTGGTTTGTGCTGTAATACTTGGGAGATCTCTTTGAGGTGGTGGTTGGTTGTTCAGCCTCTTTTTTTCAAGAGGTGTTCTCTTTGGCTAACTATTTTATTAGGGATCTAAATGTCAATAATTTCTTCATATACTGCCTTGATCTTGTGGTGGCCTGCTTCTGGGTTATGCCTCTATATGCTTTTGGCTTTTCCCCTTTCTTAATTGGTCCTAGTTTTGCCTGGTTTTGGATGTTTCTTTACTTAAGGAGGTTTTTTTCTACTATTTTTGGGCTGGTGGGTTCTATTTGCTACTACCCTCTACTATCTTGGGTGGCTATTATTTGATGGCTATCAATCTTTTACCCTTGAGTTTTTTTCTAGGCCTTTTTTGGTGGTTTTATGTTTGGATGGGGCCTTGGTCTATTTTCCTTGCCACTTTGGTTGGTTGTTTATGGTTGGGTGGTCCTCTATGGCTTTTATGCGATTGGGTGATGACCATTTGTTTCTTAGTAGTTTTGGGTGGCTTCCTGTTGGTTGTCACTATGCCTGTCTTTCTCTGTGTTGGGATTGCCTCCCTTTTGGACTGGCTATTTCCTTATCGGAGTTGGCTCTTCTATAGCTTTGTTAATTGGATGGATGGTCTTGTGGGCTGCTGGTTTGGTTGGTTATGTTGGTTGTTTTGGTTGCTCTTCCTTTTTATTTTCTTTCAGATCTATTGTTAGCTGGTAGGGTTGACTTTTGGTGGCTTTTCTTTGTTTTAGTTTTGGCCTTATAGTGGGGTGCTATTTTCTGTGTTGTCTATTTATGATGGAGGTATTGGGATTGCCTTTTTATTTCTTGCCTTACCTCTTATATGGGTTGGATTGGTTCTGTATTAGTGTTGGCCTTGACCTCTAATCTAGTTTGGTATTGGTTTCTTGGTGCTTGGTTATTATTTTTGGTTTTGAGTTGCTTGTGGTTGTCGTGACTCTAGTGGGTTTGGTTCTTATTCATGGTTGCTTTGTTTTTAGGTGATATCTTGGCGTTGCTCTTTCATTTCTACTATGGTGGTTTTTGTTGATGCTACTTCCTTTTTGGGCTTGGTGGACTTTTCATTGGGTGTTTTGGGCCAAATTTTTTGGGCTTGAGTAGAAAATTGTGACTTTCACTCTTTGGCGGATTGCCTCCATCGAGGTAAGTGGGCTATGATGGTGGGATGATTTCCAATTATTTTTGGTTTGGCAACATATGTGACTATAACCCTTCTTTTGAAGTCTGGATGCTCACATTTGTGGTTGCCCAGATCTGGTGTCTGAGCCTTATTAGAAATTTTCCCTTATATAGCTCTTTATTATGTGCTAAATCTTGGTTTTCTCTAGCTGTGCTAATTACAATTTCTAGTTGCTTGCAAGATTCTTTGAGAGGTTCTCTGCAAATTTTGAAACCTAGATGTGGATTGTGCAACTCTTAAAAGACTTCTGACCCTAGTAGTGGGCTTTCGCTGATCGTCTTATTTCTGTGTTGTTCTTTATTTGTTTTTTGGTCTGTTATTGCTTTTATTTAGTTTCCTTGCTTTTGTTGCATTAGATAGGATTTTTCTCACTAGGCTAAATGTAAAGAGAATTATCCCCTTTAAAGACCTTGTACTCCTTTCTTTGTGGCAATAAAATTCTCTCCCCTTTGAGTTTCCTTAAAATCCTAAACCCACCCTAAACCATAAACCCCAAACCTTAAACCTAAACCTAAACCTAAACCCTAAAACCTAAACCCTAAACTAGACACTAAATACCTAAAAAATATAAATAAATACCTAAACCAAAATAAAATAAATAAATAAATAAAATAAAGCTGGACTAAAACCTAAACCTAAAAAGATAAAATAAATAAATGAACCCTCCACACCTAAACCCTACTACTGACCCTAAACCCTGGGCCTGACCTAAACACTAAACCACCTGACCCTACACTGACCAGGCCCCTACCACTGAGCTAGGCCCTGGGCCAGACCTGGGCCCACAACCTGACCCTGGGCCCTGAGCCAGGCCTGGGCCCAAACTGGGCTGGGCCCCTGAGGCTGGGCCCAAAATCTGAACTGGGCCCCAAACTGACCTAGCCAAAACCCTGACCCAGGCCAGACCCCAGGACTGGCCATGACCTAATCACACCTAAATGCATACCTAAGACCTGGGCCATAGATCCTGGGCCTTACCTAAACCTGACTCACAAACCTGACCTAGGCTAAAATAAATCTAAAATAAGAATATAAAAAAATGCAAAATAAATAAAAGATAAAATAAAAATAACATAAAACTAAACCTAAACTTAAACCTAAACAAAAAATAAAATAAAAATAAAAACTAAAAATAAAAAATAAAACTAAAGATTAAAGAAAACTAAACTAAAGAGAAAATTAAAAACCTAAATAAAAAACTAAACCTAAAATAAATAAAATAAACCTAAATAAAATAAAATAAAAACTAAAGTAAACCTACAATAAACCTAAATTACATAAAATAAATAAAAAAATAAAACCTAAACTAAAAACTAAACCTAAAATAATAAATAAAATGTAAACCTAAACTAAGATTAAACTAAAATAAATAAAACCTAAACTACTAAACCTAATACTATACAGAGACCTAAAATAGACTAAACTAAACCTAAACCTAAACTAAATAAAATAAAATAAACTAAAATAAACATAAACCTAAAAAATAAAACTAAAATAAATAAAATAAAAGCTAAACCTAAACCTAAAAATAAAATAAAACCTAAACAAAATAAAATAAAAATAAAAGACTAAAATAAAACTAAAATAAACTAAACCTAAAATAAACTAAAATAAAACCTAAACTAAAATAAATAAAACCTAAGATAAATAAAATATAAAAATAAAATAAAACTAAATAGACCTAAACCTTAAAACCCTAAACTCACAAAGCCTAACTAACCTAAAATAAACTAAAATATAAACCTAAACTAAATACCAAAAAATAAATAAAATAAAAAATAAAATAAAAAAAAAATCTAAATAAAAATAAAATAAACCTGAATAAAAAACAAAAACAAAAAAATAAATAAATAAAACCTAAACTAAAAAAAAAATAAACTAAAATAAAATAAAAAATAAAATAAAATAAAATAAATAAAACCTAAACTAAATAATAAAACCTAAAATAAAAAAATAAATAAAAAAAACCTAAACTAAAAAAAACCCTAAACCTAAAATAAAATAAAAAAAAAGCATAAAAAAAGAAGATAAAACCTAAACCTAAAAAAAATAAATAAAAAATAAATAAAAAACCTAAAACAATAATAAACTAAACTAAAATAAAAATAAACCTAAACTAAACTAAAAAACTAAACTAAACCTAAAATAAACTAAATAAAATAAAATAAACTAAAAATAAACCAAAATCTAAAATAAAAAAAACCTAAAATAAATCAATAATAAATTAAAACACTAAAGAAAAGCTAAAATAAAAAATAAAACCTAAACCTAAAAATAAAATAAAAATAAACTAAAAAAAAATAAACCTAAACCTAAAATAAACTAAAATAAAATAAACTAAAATAAATAAAATAAATAAAATAAAAAATAAATAAAAATAAAATAAATAAAATAAAATAAATAATACATACTGGTTTGCTTATTTAAATAAATAAATATAAATAAAACTACCACTACTAACTTTCAAAACAACCCTATAACTAAAATAAATCTACACTGACCCTAACCCTGAGCCCTACCCTGAAACTACTGCCTACCTAAAACCCACCTAACTACCCTAAAGCCACTAAAACTCCACTATAAATAAACAAATGAAACCAAAATAAAACAACAAATACTGACCTAATAATACTAAAACTAATGATAAAAAAATAAAAAGAAACTAAAAACCTAAAATAAAAAAAATAAATATAAAAATAATAAAGAAAAATAAAAAAAAATAAAAAAATAAATAAATATAAAAAATATATAAATAAATAAATAATAAAAAAAAACCTATAAATAATAAAATAAAATAAAAATAAAAAAATAAAAAATAAATAATAAACTAAAAAAAAAAAAAAACTAATAACCTAAAAATAAAATAAAAATAAATAAAAAACCTAAATAAATAAAATTAAAATAAAATAAAATAAAAACTAAAATAAAATATAAACCTACAAAAAAAATAAAAATAAAATAAATAAAAATACTAAAAAAATAACCTAAATAAAAAACCTAAAACAAAATAAAAATAAACATAAAATAAAAAATAAAATAAAATAAAATAAATAAAATAAAAATAGACTAAAACTAATAAAAAACTGAAACCTAAAGTAAGTAAACATAAAAATAAAACCAAAAAATAAATAAAAAATAAAACCTAAACCTAAATTAAAAATAAAATAAACAAATTAAAATAAACCTAAACTGAAACTAAAATAAATTAAACTAAAATAAATAAAACCTAAACCTAAACCAAAAACTAAACTTAAACTAAATAAAATAAAATAAACTAAAAATAAACCAAAACCTAAACTAAAATAAAAACACTAAAAATAAATCTAAAATAAAAACCTAAAACATAAACCTAAACCAAAAAATAAAAAATAAAACTTAAGCCTAAAAAATAAAATAAAAATAAAACTCTACTAAAAAATAAACCTAAACCTAAACCTAAGCTTAAAAAATAAATTAAAATAAAAATCCTAGGCTAAAATAAATAAATTGAAAATAAATAAACTAAACTAAATAAAAAAATAAGCATAAATAAAAATAAAAAGTAAAATAAACTGAAATAAAGAAAAAATAATCTAAACAAACTAAACAAACCTAAACCTACTAGTTTACTTAAATTAAGAAAAAAGCCCTCAAACCCTAAGCTAACTGTAAACCCTAAATCCTAAATGTTAAACCTTAAACCCTAACATTAAGCCCAAAACCCCCAAACCCAAATAAAAATCCTAAAGACTAAAACCCTAAATCCTAAAAAAACATAAACCTAAAGTAAATAAACCTAAAATAAAATATATAAAACTTAAACATAAAATGAGTAAAAATAAAATAAATTGAACTAGACTTAAACCAAAAATAAAATAATATAAATAAAACTTGAACTAAACTAAAAAATTAAAATAAGCCTGAATAAAAAAAATAAAATTAAAACTAAATGTAAAATAAAAAATAAAATAAACCTAAAATAAAATAAAACCTAAACCTAAAAATAAAACATAAAATAAATAAAATAAATAAAACCCTAAACTAAAAAAAACCTAATCAAAAAAAAAATTAAACAAAACTTAAATAAATAAGGCATAAACCTAAACCAAAAATAAACTAAACCTAAACCTAAACCAAAACTAAATAATATCAAATAAAATAAAAATAAACCTAAACCTAAAGAAAAATAAACCTAAACCTAAACTAAAAAATAAAACCTAAAAATAAACCTAAAATAAAATCCTAATACCTAAACCTAAAAAAAATCCAAAACATAAACTGAAAAGTAAAAACTAAAACTAGAACCAGAAAAGTAAAATAAAAATAACACTCTACAAAAAAATAAACCTAAATATAAACCTAAAAAATAAACTAAAATAAAAATTGATACTAAAATAAATAAATCTAAAATAAATAAATAAACTAAATAAAAATAAGAAATAAACCTAATTAAAAATAAAAAATAAAACTTAAATAAATAAAAATTAAATTAAATAAACTATCTAAACCTATATGAGTTTAACATAAAAAAAACCATAAACCCTAAAACCTAAACCCTAAACCAAACCCTACAACCTACTACAAACCCTAAACCCCAAAACTACCTAAACCCTAGAGCATAAAACAAACCTTAAACCCAAACCCCCAAACCCAAACTAACCTTAAACCTAAACCTATAAAAACCCTAAACCTAAAGTAACTAAATAAATTAAGAAATAAACATAAACCATAAAACCTAATAAACCTAAATCTAAACGTAAACCCTAAGAATGGGTAGAACTGTGAAAATAGGAACATCACCATCAACCAAGCTTAGTTTAGATTTAGCGATAGAGGTTAAGGCAGAGGCAGCAGTTATCGCAGTGGTGGTGGGGGATCTAGTGGTGCTAGTGGATATGGAGGTGGTGGTTATGGAGGTGGGAGGAATGATAGAGGTTCTTGCCATGAGAGGAGATCGAGGATATGATGGTGGATCTCGCTACTTGAGAGGCCTCAGAGGTTCTGATGGGTATGCTAGAAATTGAAGATCATCGATCCGATCTGCTGCATATGGAACTTTATCTTTACAATAGAGACGGTTCTAGTAATCTAGGATTTTTGATTTATTCTGCTCATTTTTATCATTATGTCACTTGTAGAAAACTTGGTGTGTTACTTGGTTGATGAAATCAAAAGAAGAAATGTTAAATATAAATTTATTTTCTATTAAAAAATCCAAAACCTTATACCTAAACTAAAACTTGAACCTAAACTACATACCTAAACCCTAGACCCTAAAATCACTAAACCCACCATAAACCCCAAATCCCACCCTAAAATCCATACCCACCATAAACCTAAATCCTAAACCACTAAAACCCTAAACCCTAAATTCCAAACCTAAATCCTATACCCCTACCCTACTAAATCCAAACCTAAACTAAAAAACTAAACTAAACCTAAAATAAATAAAAAATAAAATAAATAAACATAAACCAAAAATAAAATAAAATAAACACTAATACCTAAACCAAATAAACCCAAAATATAATAATTTAAAATAAAACTAAAATAAAATAAATAAAAACTTGACTAAACTAAAATAAAACCTAAATAAAATAAAACCTAAATTAAAAATAAAATAATAAAATAAAATAAAATACTAAATAAAACCTAAACTTAAAAATAAACCTAAAAAAACCTAAAATAATAAAAAAAATAAAATCTAAACTTAAATAATAAAAACCTAAACTTAAAATAAAAATAAAATAAATATAAAATAAACTAAATAAACTAAACTAAAATAAATAAAACCTAATCCTAAACCTAAAATAAACTAAATCTAAACCTAAACCTAAACTAAATAAAATAAAATAAACTAAAAATATACCTAAACCTAATTTTAAAAATAAACCTAAAAATATAACTAAAATAAAAAACTAAAACCTAAACTTAAAAAATAATAAAAAAAACCTAAAACTAAACCTAAAATAAAAATAAAACCTAAACCAAAAAATAAAATATAAAAAATAAAACTAAAATAAAAGATAAACCTAAATCAAAACCTAAACCTAAAATAAAAAGTAAAATAAAAAAAAACTAAAATAATAAACCTAAAATAAATAAACTAAACTAAATAAAATAAAATAAACCTAAATAAAATAAAAAAATTATAAACTAAAATGCATAAAAATTAACTAAATAAATTTAAACTAGTTGACAATTTAAAAAAAAATTAAAAAATAAAAAAATAAAATAAAAAAATACTAACCTAAATAAAATAAACCTAAACCCTAAACCCTAAACCTTAAACATACAACCCTAAACCATAAAATCTAAAACTTAAAACCCCAAATCTTAAACTCTAAACCTTAAACCCTAAAACCACAAACCATAAAAAACCTACAACCCTAAAACCAAACCCTAAACCTAAAATTAAAATAAAAAATAAAATTTAAAACCTCCAAAATCCAAAACAAAGAACCCTAAACTTATTTTCAACCTCCTTCCCCGCTCTAGTGATTCTTGAATCCTTTTCCTTGTTCTCCTTCTAATCATTTTAGTGGTTTTGTAGAAATTTCTTTGGTTTGGCTTCATCCTTATCGATCCTTGTTTGTTCTTATGGCACCATTTTCCATGGAATCACTCAGGAATACTTGGGAAAACTAAATGCTATTTTGCTCAAGCTTCCAATTGTTTGGGAATAGCTAAACTTTTTACCTTTAAATCCTTCAAAGATGCCTGTCTGGTAATTATTCTTCAACTTCTTTGATATTTCTTTAAACCTGGTTCATACGACCTTCAAAGGTGTTCTGGCTATTATGTGCTCTGATTTGGAAATTGAAAAACGAGCTGAGCTTTCTACAATCATTGCAAAACTCATGGCCATGATGTCTTATTTTATTTTTTTTACTCATCCACATCTTAGGAAGAAAGTGGTTAAAGATCCTAAGGTTGCTGGAAAAATTTGAGATTTAAAAAGTGATAAAAGAAAAGCTGCTTTAAATGAAAAGGATAATGGTGCTATGAATGATATTATTAATGTTTCTAATGTTGTTCCTAATGTTTCTAATGGTGTTCCCAATGTAAGTGGTAGTGATAAGCTTGTTAAAAATGATTTTGAAACTATTTTGGAGAGTAATCAGGTTTCGGCTACTATTATTTTTATTATTCCTGAAATTTTGCAAGTGGATGGTTTTTTTTTATTTTAGTTTCATATTCTAAGGAGATTTGTGTTGCTAAAAATCTAGAAAATGGTTCTGTTATTTCACCTAAGAAATTCATTAAAAGAGAATCTTGTTTTATCTTCTTTGAATTTGGGCAAGAATGATGGTATGGAGCTTCTTGATAATGTGCAGCCAAGTGTTTGTTTGTTTAATAAATCTATTTCTACCCCTTCTTTAACAGTTATTCTGGATGGTACTTTGCATAGTGATAATTCTTGTTTAATGGACAAAGAGGATTTATCTTCTTGTCAAATGAGATCTTCTCCTAAATCTGTTGTTAATTATGGTGATAAAAATTTTCTGATGATGAATCAATGGAGAATGATACATATTTTCAAACTATTTTTGTGAAAATAAAAAAAATAGTTTTAAAATTATCCTTCTAAAGTTTCTAGATCTACTCGATCTTCTTCATCTTCTTTGTCTAATAAAAATTAATGTTTAACTTTCTTATTTGGAATGTGAAGGGCATTGGTACTCTTGCTGTCAGGAATAGAATTAGGAATCTTTGTAGAATTTATAATGTTGGTTTCTTGGTTATTCTTGAACCTCTTATTTTTTCTTCTAAAATAATGCATGCAGCCAAGAAGATTTGTTTTAGCAACTTTTATTTCAATAGCAATAATAAAATTTGGTTATTTTGGAATAATCCTCTTACTATTTATGTTATTAAGGATTTTCATCAAGTTATTAATGTGGATATTACATTTGGTGATTATCATGCTTTTGGCTCTTTTGTTTATGCTTCTTGTAACAAGTTAGAGGAGAATTCTTTGGGAACAATTATCTAGTTTTGCTGTTAATGATTCTTGGATTGTTGGTGGGGCTTGCACGGTCCTTTCTTTGAATGAAAGGAAAGGGGTTCTTTCAATTTACATTCAATGGAAGATTTTGCAAATATGATTTTGGATTGAAATCTTCATGATGTTGGTTTCATTGGTTCTAAATTTACTTGGAATAATCATAGATTGTGGCAACGATTGGATCGTGCCTTATTTAATAATTATTGGTTAAACCGTTGGCCATTAACTTTGGTTGAGTATCTTAGTAAAACTCTCTCGGATCATGCTCCTCTTTTTGTTTCTATTAAGGATGTTGTTCATAACAATAATATCATTAAAAATTTTGTTTTCAAAATATGTGGTTACAAGATAAAAGTTTTCTTGATGTTAATGCTTATAATTGGTGTGCTCTTCTTTCCCCTGATGATTTTGCATTTGGTATGATGAGGTTTTAGCTTAAGCTTAAAAGGCTTAAGCATAACATCACTTAGTGGTACATAAACTATTTTAAAATCTTTTGATAATATCAAGAATATGGAGCAAAAGGTGAAAGATTTGGAAGAACTTGTTATTACCGATTCTTCTTTTATTATAATCTTCGCTAAAGATAATCTCATTAAGTTTTAGGATATGGAGGAGACTTATTGGATACAAAAGTTTCCTCTAAGCATCTTTCTAAAGGGGAAAGAAACACTAAATATTTTCATGCTTTGGTAATGAAAAGGAGAGTTCTTGGTCACATTCATAAAATCAAGAACTTATTAGTTCTTAGCTTACCAAAAAAGAAGATATATTTTCTTCTACTCTTAATTATTTTAAAGATCTTTTAAATAAAAATTGTCAACTTAAGCATTAATCCAATCTCTCTATCATCCTTTCTATTTTGTTTATAGAGGATAATGAGTGATTGGTTATTCCTCCTTATGATGAGGAAATTTTTAATATTCTTAATGAATGCTGATTTTATTGTAGGGCCGGATGGTTACACTACTTTATTCTTTCAAAAAGCTTGGTTCATTAATAAAGCTGATCTTGCTAATGCTATTGAGGATTTTTTTTTTGAAAGGAATTCTATTCCTAAATATTTTTCTAGCATTTCTATTGTTCTTATTTCTAAGAAAAATACTCTTGACTTTTGGAATGACTTTAGACCTACTAGCCTTTATACTTTTTTCAATAAATTGATTTCTAAAATTTTGACAAATATGCTTAGTAAGTTTTATCCTAAGATTATCTCTCCTAATCAAACTTACTTTGTGAAAGATAGAACTATTTCATATAACATCTTGCTTGCTCAATAATTGATTCATGATTTGAATGTTAAAACTAAAGGTGGCAATTTACTTTTTAAGCTTGACATCACAAAAGCTCATGATAACATTTCTTAGGATTTTCTTAATAGCATTCTAACTTTATTTTATTTTTCTAATCATTTTCTTTCTTTGGTTAACAATATAATTAGAAATGTTTGGTTTTCATTAGTTATCAATGGTGAAAACTTTGGTTTCTTAATTCCTCTCAAGGTATAAGACAAGATGACCCTCTTTCTCTCCTTTTTTATTGTGATTGAATATTTGTCTTGTTAGCTTAATCTTTTTTTTTAGAAGAATTCTAGTATGTATTTCAATAATCTTGGTGGTTTGGCTATCTCTCATTTAAGCTTTGCTGATGATTTTATAATATTTTGTATTAGCTTGTTACATTATGTTAAAAAACTTAAGGGTTTTTTAAATTAATTTGAAAGGGAAAGTGGCCTTTTGATTAGTACTCATAAAACCTATCTTTATCACTCCTACTTCTATTTTTGTTCATAGAATTAATAAAATAAAGGATATCACTGGTTTTTCTCATCAAAATCTTCCTATTAAATATTTAGGCTCCCCTTTATATTATGGTTATAAGAGATCCCATCTCTTTGATGAGGTAATTCATTATATTCAAAATAAAATTTATACCCTTGAATTTCATTTTTTTTTATCTTTTGGTGGTAGATTAATTGTTATTAAAAGTATTCTTTATTCTCTTCCTTTTTATATGTTTCTTAATATTGTTCCTACTTCTCTTCTTCTTATCTGGATTAAAAGACTTTTTAATATGTTTTTTTGGGGTTCTAGGAATTCAGCCAAAAGATTTCATTGGACTTCTTGGTCCAATATGTGTGGTACTATTTATGAAGGTGGCCATGGGTGCAGATCTTTGATGGACTCCACTAATGTTTTTTCTTACAAAATTTGGTGGAATTTTAGGAAAAATGAAAGTCTTTGGGCAAAATTTATGAAATTTAAATATTATAAAGGTAAGCATCCTTTGATTTGTAATTATAAACATGGTGATTCTAATGTTTGAAAATGGCTCTGTGATATTAAATGGAAAGTGGAACCTCTCATTTTTTGGGGTATTAATAATGGGTCTTCCTTTTTTTGGCAAGATAATTGGACAAGGGACTTTTTTGTTGATTCTTTGCTTAATACCCATTCTACTTCTTCTTTACAAGTTTGTCATTTTATTTAAAATGGGGAATGGAATTTCTCTCTTTTAAATGAGTTAATTCTTGATTTCATTAGTAATAACATCATTAATATTCCTATTGATGGTAATTTTTCTGATCAAATTCTTTTTAAATTTTCTAGTAATGGAGAATTTTCTTTTAAAGATACTTGGCATTATCTTAAAGTTAAAAAATCCACTTCTATTTTTCTTTAAATTTGGAATAACATTATTCCTACTTGTTACTCTATTCTTGTGTGAATAATTCTAAGGGATTATATTATTATTGACTCTTTACTTTGGGACAAAGGTTATTCTTTACCTTCCAAATGCATGTGTTGTTTTCATATTGAGAATGTTAATCATGTTTTTTGTTAATGGTGCCATTGCCTCTGAAGTTTGGGGTTGGTATGAGCATTTATTTAATTTAAGTTATTTTAATGGCAATTTAACATTAATGCAACATCTAGATTCTTATTTTTTTAATACTGTTAAAGGGCATATCAAAATTATGGTGGCTATTACTTTGATTTGGTTTATTTGGCTTGACAGAAATGATGCTAAACATCGTGATGTGCCTATGAACCATAAGAGGATTATTTTTAGGACTAAAGAAAATATTTTTTCTTTACATAAGGCTGCTATTCTGAGTAGTACCAATTTTAGAGGGTGTAAGTTTGTTGCCTCTAAATTGGGTATTCGTTTCCCATATTATGACTCATCTCCTAAATTTAAAATTATACAATAGATTAAGCCTCTTAATTTTTGCATTGAAATTAATACTGATGGATTTGTTGCACATAACAAGTCGGGTTGTGGTGGTATTTTTAGAAACAATCATGAGAATATTATCTTCGCATTTTCCACTCCTCTTTCTACTAAATCAGTTATTTTTATTGAATTGATGGCTATTTTTTTATGCTCTTTAGCTTCGGTTAGAGAGAAATTTTTAGGCTATTTGGTTGGAATCTGATGCTAAGATGGTTGTTCCTAGGATCAATTCTAACCATAAGGGTAATGCTGGGCTATGTTGGCTTTTGGTGCTTATGGCTTTTGTCGTTTGTTTTTCTATTGTGTTGCTTCCCTCTAGCTTCTTGGAGCTGGTTAGGCTGTTTAGGTTTTGGATCTGACTTTTCCTTCCCATTATGGTTTTGGTGGCTCTGTTATAGTTTGGTTTGGTTGGTCCTTTGTGGCTTTTCTTTCCCTTTTGATTTTGGTGGCTTTGCTGCTGCTTGGTTTGGATGGTGGCTATTGTGGTCCTTTTAGCTATGGCTGCATTGGTGGTACTTATTGGTTGTGTTTTACCCTTGCTCTAGTTCTTCTTGGCTATTTTTTCTTTTGGGTTGTTATTGCTCCTAATATTTCTTTGTGTTACCGGTTTGATGGTAGGTATTACAACTTTGATGTATTGGAAGCTTGCTGGTTATTGGTTATGGGTTAGCTCCTTAGTCGAGGTAAGTTTTGTTGTGATGGTTGTTATGTTTTCTTCATTTTCTTTTGGCTGGTAGAATTATTTGTGACTATAACCCTTTCTTTTGGAGTTTGGATGCCACAAATTTTGTTGCTCCTTTAGTTGACTGTGACTGAGCCTGAGTCTTGTCCATGGATTTTATTTCTTTTCTCTCAATGTTCTTACATTTTTTTTCATCTTTTCTCATAGATTATCTCTGCTTAAGTTTCTTGCAATTTTTTTTTTTCAGATCTTGGGTTCTTATAGGTGGTTTTTGATCTTCTTAGAGGGTTTTAATGTTATTGTTGAGTTTTCTCTCTTTTCCTTTTTCTTTTCTTTTTCTCTTGTATTAGGGGATTTATCTCTTTAGGCTTTATTGTAGCTCTTTGAGCATTAGTTTTGGAGAATTATCCCTTTTTAAGTACTTTCTAATCCTTTTCTTGTGGCAATAAAATTTTTCCTTTTTTGAAAAAAAAAAACCTAAACCCCAAACCCTAAACCCCAAACCCTAAACCCTAAACTCTAAACCATAAACCATAAACCCTAAAAACCTAAAAACCTAAACCTAAACTAAATAAAACCTAAAAATAAAATAAATAAAAAACTTAAACATAAATAAAATAAGTAAAATAAAATAAAATAAAAACCTAAACTAAAACATAAACCTAAACCTAAACTTAAACCTAAACCTAAACATAAAATAAAATAAAATAAAAACTAAACAAAAATAAATAAATAAAAACCTAAACTAAACTAAAAAAAAAAACCTAAAAAAAAAAAAACTTAAATAAAATAAAACTAAAATAAAATAAAATAAACTTAAAATAAAATAAAATAAAACTAAATAAAACCTAAAAAGTAAACCTAAAATTGAACATAAAATAAATAAAAATAAAACCTAAACCCTAAACTAAAAAAAAACCTAAACCTAAAATAAAGATAAAATAAACAAAGTAAAATCAACCTAAACCTAAACTAAATTACACCAAATGAAATTAAATAAAACCTAAACCTAAACCTAAAATAAATCAAACCTAAACATAAACATAAACCAAATTAAATAAAATAAACTAAAAATAAACCTAAACCTAAACTTAAAAATAAAAAATTAAAAATAAACAAAACCTAAACCAAAAATAATATATAAACTACACTAAAATAAAAGCTATAAAAAATAAAATAAAATAAAACTCAACTAAAAATAAACCTTAACCCAAACTTACAAATAAACCTAAAAAAATAAACTAAAATAAAAAAACCTAAAAATGAAATAAATAAGTCAAAAATAAATAACCTAACTAAATAAAAATAAAAAATAAAGCTAAAAAATTATACTAAAATAAAAAATTAACTAAATAAACTAAATAAATGTAAACCGACCAGTTTACTTAATTTTCTTTTTTAAGAAAAACCATAAACCATAAATCCTAAACCCTAAACCCTAAACACTAAACCATAAACCATAAAAAACCCTAAACCCTAAAATATAAACCTTAAAACCCTAAACCCTAAACCCTAATCGTAAGCCCTAAACCCTAAACCTTAAGCCCTAAACCATAACCTAAACTACTTAAATAATATAAAAAAATAAACATAAACCCTAAAACCTAATAAACATAAACCTAAACCTAAACCTGAACCCTAAGAATGGGTAGAACCTTGAGGGTAGGAACAACACTGTCAACTAGGCTTAGTCTAGATTTGGTGGTGGAGACAAAGGTGGAGGCAGTGGTTATCATAGTGTGGGTGGGGGATCTGGAGGTGGTGGTGGATATGGAGGAGGTGGTTAGAAAAGTGGTGGTTATGGAGGTAGGAGGAGCGATGGAGGTTAAGTCAGTGATGGGGGCAGAGGGAGAGATCGTGGATATGATGGTGGAACCTATTACTCAAAAGGCTGGGTCGTTCTGATGGGAACAGGAGAAACTGAAGAATGGCCCATCCGATCTGCAGCTTATGGAACTATGCCTTTACAGTAGAGACAGTTCTAGTTATCTAGGTTTTTTGATTTCCTCTATGTGTGCTCATTCTAATCTATGCCATCGCTTGTGTCTTAGAAAACTAGGTTTGTTACTTGGTTAATGAAATTGAATTGAAGAAATGTAGAATCTAAATTTATTCTCTGTAAAAAAAAATTCCAAAAACCCTAAACCCTAAACTAAAATTAGAATGCTAAACTTAAAACCTAAACCCATAACCCTAAACCCTAAACCCTAAAAACCATAAACCCTAAACCATAAAAGCTTAAATCCTAAACCCTAAATGCTAGACCCTAAACCATAAGCCCTAAACCCTAAACCAAAAAAAAAACAAACCCTAAACACTAAACCCAAAACCCCAACCTAAACCCTAAACCCTAAACCTTAAACTAACCCTAAACCCTAAAAAGCTAAAAACCTAAACCTAAACTAAATAAAACCTTAAAATAAAATTAATAAAAAACCTAAACTAAAATAAAATAAAATAAATAAAATAAATTAAAAACATAAACTAAAACCTAAACTTAAACCTAATCTATAAAAGAAAATAAACTAAAAAGTAAAACCTAAACTAAAATAAAATAAATAAAAACCTAAAATAAACTAAAAAAATAAAAAACCTAAATATAATAAAACCTAAATGTAAAATAAGAATAAAATAAACCTAGAATAAAATAAAATAAAAACTAAATAAAAACCTAAACCTAAAAAATATACATAAATATAAAACTTAAAAATAAATAAAAAATAAAACCTAAACCCTACATTAAAAAAAGACCTAAACCTAAAATAAAAAATAACAAATAAACTTAAACCTAAACTAAAATAAACTAAACCTAAACCCTAAACTAAATAAAATAAAATAAACTAAAAATAAACCTAAACCTAAACTAAAAAAAAACCTAAAAATAAACCTAAATTAAAAACCTAATACCTAAACCTAAAAAAATAAAATAAAAACCTAAACCTAAATCAAATAATAAAAAATAAAACCTAAACCTAAAATAGAAAATAAAAATAAAACTAAACTAAAAAATAAACATAAACCTAAACCTAAGCCTAAAAAATAAACTAAAATAAAAAACCTAAACTCAAACAAATAAACACTAAATTAATAAACAAAACTAAATAAAAATAAAAAATAAACGTCAATAAAAATATAAAATAAACTAAATAAACTAAATAAACCAAAACCTATCGGTTTACTTAATTTAAAAAAAAACTCCTAAACCCTAAACAAAAAATCCTAAACCCTAAACCTTAAAACTAACCCTAAACCCTAAACCATAAACCCAAAACCTACAACCCTAAACCCTAAAAAATTGAAAACTTATTCCCTAAACTAACAATAAACCATAAACCTAAACCCTAAACCCTAAACCCTAAGCAAACCCTAAACCCTAAAGCCTAAAGCCTAAACAAAGACTAAAACTAAACTTTAACCTCTAATCTCTAAACCCTAACCCTAAACCCTAAACACTAAAATGCGAAACCCTAAAACCCTAAACCCTAAACCATAAACCCTAAACCCTAAACTCTAAACCCTAAAAACCTAATAACCTAAAATTCTAAAAAGCTAAACTTAAACTAAATAAAACATAAAAATAAAATAAATAAATAAAACTATACCTAAATAAAATAAAAATAAAAAAAGAATATAAAATATAGGAAACACAATGGAAGCTGTGACATGACCCTGGTGAGTAAAAGATAGATAAGATAAAGTAAAATAATCTAGATAAGATAAATAAAACCCTAAAGCTGAGAATTGAAGATAATGAAACCTAAGAGATAAAAACTTAAATAAATGAAAACTAAATGTGAGAATTAAAATTAAACTTAAAATAAAATAAAATGAAAACTAAATAAATAAACCTAAAAGAAAAAATTCTAGAAATCAAAATAAATAAAAAAATAAAACTAAACACTTAACTAAAAACAAACCTAAATTAAAATAAAATAATTTAAGCTAAATGAATAAATAAAGCTAAAATAAGTAAAATATAAGCCCAAACTAAAAGAAACTAAAACTTAAACCTAAACTAAAATAAAATTAACTAAAAACAAAACATAAAAAAAATAAACCTAAAATAAAACCTAAGGAAACGAAAAATAAATAAAATCACTGCCTAAAACACAAAAATAAAAAAATAAAACCTGGGGTTTGGTTGAAGACATGGGAGGTTAAATCACCTCCCTCCATTTGGAACACTTGGGAATGAAGGACCTCACTTGAAACACTTATCTTTTAGGGCACCTCCCTTAAGCCAAAGGAGAATCCACCCAGCAAGGACACTTGGGCCAAAATCACCATGAATGAGGTGATTTTTAGCCATTGTAAGCATATAGAAAATATAGAGGCAAAAACTCTTCCTCACACACTCATTTCACTCTCCTAGAGCTCCAAAACCAACAAGCAATCATTTTCAGTTAGTTTTTGAGTAAAATCCATCAAAATCAACTGAATTTCGATGAGGAAGTGGTGGCCATTGGTGGATACTTTATTTTGAAGTGAAATAAGAGCCCAAACCCATTCTAAAGCTTCTTCATCCACTCAAGAGCATGCTCAGATCATCACCACCACCAAAAATCAATCTTGGTGAGATAATTTTCTAAAACTATAGTTGGCCTTAGGTTTTGATGTTTGTAATAGTTTTTACTCAATTTTAAGAATTATCTTTATATTACCCATGCATTTGAAGTGATTTTTGAGTGCTAGAAAATTGAGCTTAAAATGAAGTTTTCATTCAATTTCTTTAAGAATCACAAAATCCTACCTAGAATAGTGTTCCATCCATTTCTAGATCACTATCGATCTCCCATTCGGGGAGATAGTTTAGATTGTCTTGGCTCTAATCAATGGATCACATGGATCATGGATTGTGCATATTGATCTAGACCGATCCCGCGATCAGATGGTGGGATCGATCCAGTGCATCCCTATTATCACACTAATCTGGCATCTCGACCACATTCCACAGTGCCATTAGCCTTTGCATGGTCCTCAGCGACACTAGGTTAAGAAATTAGGGATTTTAGGCTTTTTAAAAATTAATTAAAAACACTTGAAACTTTCAAAAAATTATAAAATACTTAACTAAAATTTGAAAATAAGCTCATTGGATTTATCTTTTGAGATGAATCAATGAATCCAAAAGCCAAATTTTATAGAATATTATGAGCTTAATTTAAGCTTTAGGAAAATCAAATTTCATTAATTAAACCATAAAGACACATCAAATTGATTTGAAATTCTAAGATAAAAATTGAATGTAAAATCTACCTTCCATAAAATTTCAAGTCAAAATGATTTATGAATTCGGAGATATTTCATTATGAAGTTCAAATAGTTAAAATAAATTAATAGACCTTATAAAATGCATGGAAAATTGTTTAAATCAGCTGAAACTTTGGAAAAAATATAACAAATCATAGAAAACTCATAAAAATGCAAGTAAATATTTATTTTGAAGGTATTTAAGAGGACATTCAATTAAAATTGATCCCAATTAATTTTGAATAATAATTAAGGCTTAATTTAAGTTTAATTAAAAATATAATTAGCTTAATTACTCTCTAATTACCTAAGTAATTAATCCCAAACTTTTTGAGGTTGATTAATGGGATGACCTCTACGTCCCATAATTTTCTTGGTATTTATTGCTTAGTTAATTAGGGAAATTGGTTATCCTAACCTTAATTGCTTTCCTAATTTATTAGGCATATAATTACTATTCTAAATAGTAATACAATCATTAATTAAGCTTGCTAATCATTGTGAAATAGTGAATGGGCATGGGGAATGAGATTGGGACCTCTTTCCCAATCTTTTCCCAAAGTCCATTTCACTTGAATGGAAATTAATTAAATTAGGATTAATTGATGGTTTAATTCATAAATTAAATTGCTTAATTAATCAATTTGAAACTATAATCACATGGAATCTTAATTAATCAATTCATTGGTAGATCTTTAGGTGTTCAATATCCTAAAGACATTTAAGGAAATTATGGTTAACCCACATGTGTGGGAAAACCATGAAAGTACTTAATTAAGTTTCTTAACTTAATTAATCACTAATTATGAGCCAATTGCATTAGGCCTCTTTCATTTCTTAGGTTCATTGCTGATTTAATTTTTGATGTATGTACATATCATGTTGGATCATAATTACTTGGTTAATTAAATTAAGGCAACACAAGTAAGGGTTAATTAATGTATTTAATGCATAGTACAACCTAATTAACCCATAAAATCAACTAAATTACTTTTCATTAAACCAAATTAAATCACAAACATGGGAATGGGTTAGGATCAAAAAATTTTCCCTCATTTCTTCAAACCAAATCAAATATGAAATTGAAAGTGATAACTAAAAGTGTTGGTTTTCTTTAAATGCTTTTATTTGATTTGATTATCCTTAGAATTAATTTAATTGAATGAAATCACATGTTTATGCTCATTCATTCCTTTTCAATCATGTTAAATGTTGTATGTCATTTGAAATCACACATTCATCTTTTCAAAATTAATTAAGTCAAATGGGTTTCCTTTATGTCAAGCTTGCATGTGTTGATTTAATTTATAATATGTGTGGCTATTATCACTATTAAATCCAAAGCTTATAAATGAATGGTTACATATGCTATGAATGCAAGTTATAAATACATAGGAGATGCATGTGATTATAGCTTAAATGTATGAAGTGAAGCTCCTTTCATTTATTCATGTATTGATTTATGTAAGTGAGAATGTTAATGGGTATATAGTCTGGACATCCCGAAAATATGAGGCTTTAGTTAGCCCCAAGGAGGTTATGTGATTAGCTCGCTTCCTTAGTTTAATACACGCACTCCATTTGATTTCATTCTTATGTATTTCAATACTAGAATTTGGATGAGGCTTTAATTCATATACATAAATGAATCAATCAAATTAAATATCAATTTTTTTGCATGATTTTCATTCTCCAAATTATGAATACATGTGTATATATCTAAGAAAAGTGGTATATAGTATGGACATTCTAGGAATATGAGGCTTTAGCTAGCTCTAAGGAGGTCATTTGATTACCTCACTTCCCAAGTTTAACAAAGGCATGTACTTGCTTATGTCTTTTATACATACATGTGTGTATTTAATTAGAGAATGGTAATCCTTCCTTTTTATTAAAAATACATGCATTTGCAATTGTTCAAGTGATTGAATTAATTGATCATGTGATTTGGAGCTCTCTTTCTTATGTTCATGCATGTATATTTACATATGGTTTGAATGTAATGGTATATAGTATGGATATCTAGAATATGAGGCTAGGTCATTTGATTACCTCACTTCCTTGGTTAACAATGACATGTACTTGTTTAATTTCATCCCTATGTATTTTTTGCATAAGAATTTAGATAGAGCCTTAAATTAATATGAAAAATAATTCAATCAGGAGAAATATAAAGCTTCAAATGTACATACACATCCATCATTCAAACATATTGTAAAATGTATATATGTATGTGTTAAGACTTAATCATATGCATGTTACATGTGATGGAGAGGAATGATTTAGCATGTCATGTGATAGTATTTCAATTAAATTAATCTTAAGAAGCATTTCACATTGAATAGAATTATTTAAAGAGAACCTAAACTTAGGATTAATCTAAAATGTGTAATAATCCATTCACTAAAGAGAACTAAATCAAATTAATAGGCTTTAGAAAGTGGTTTAAGGTAGGGATGAAAAAGGCCAACCTCTTTTCTTCTCTTTACAACACTTAGTTGCTAAGTGTAGGTTATATGAAACAAAAGAAAACACAAATTAAAACTTGCAAATTAATTAAAGAACTTGAAGTGAAACCACCCATTAAGTTGAATCTTTTTACACTTAGAAAATCTTAACTCTAAAGCCTAGTTAGGACATACCACACACAAGCCTTAATACACACACATTAGATTAAGTCACCACTTTTAGCCTTATGTTAGGACAGTGCATGGAGTGATGTATGTTTTATTTTATGATGTATTATAATAGACTCGATGTTAGGGTGTATATTTTATAGACTAGATGATAGGCCGTGATTATCCTAATCATATTATTTGTAAGGGATTATGTTTAAGGGTCACTTAAAATAAATATAAATATCTTTACAGTTGCTTAAGCCCCTAAGCATAATCCAAGTTAGGATAGATGGGCTTGGTTACCCATATGTAAAGTGTTAAGTTCTAATTATAAATATAATTGCATGAGTTGTATGTGTCTTTAGCTAACACTTATCTTATAAGTGTAGTTAGATTTACTTTTCCTATTTTAATGTAATTTTACATTAGGAATTAGGATTAGTGCTATGGGGGATAAGGATGAGCATTGGCTAGAAGGCTTTATCATGGGAGGCCATGAAAGCCTTTGAAGTGGCAAACCAAGTCAAAGAAGAAGGAAGATACATGAAGACATGAAGACCCCATATCATTTATCTTTGTAAATTATAAATTATTCTTTTTTGTACCAGTTATATAAGGGTAGAGCTCGGCTACCCATTTTTCTTTTTGGGTTGTATGGCAGTACCTAATCGCATTGGCCAGTTACTATATTACATTAGCTATGAAATTTGTTTGATGTTGTGTTTAAAGTGCACAATTAGGATGGCATGCTTTTCTTTGTTTCTTTATATGTTTGATGTTTGAATGTGTGGCCTTGAATGTGATTAGACTCTTAGAAAACAAATTAACCTTTTTGCCCACCTACAACTCATAACTAAAGTTTTAAACAATTCATAACCTCACATAAAGCCTATGACATGAATCAAGATAATTAAAAGAGTAACCCTTAGCTGAATGTTGAATGGCCAACAACATGCACATCATATTATTTCACTCTTAAAAATAAATTTCCATCCTTGCAAGATAGGGAATGCTTGACTGTGAGGGCATCCTTTCTTGGAAAACACCCCTTTCTTGATTTAGCC
Source organism: Cymbidium sinense (assembly GCA_021442155.1). Lineage (NCBI taxonomy): Eukaryota > Viridiplantae > Streptophyta > Magnoliopsida > Asparagales > Orchidaceae > Cymbidium > Cymbidium sinense. The sequence goes on from CM038226.1 coordinate 108,330,040, forward strand.
AACCTTATTTTCTCACCTTATTTCATAGGTATCATAAATTGAAAGCCTTTGTCAAAATGAAGTGTTAAAATAAATAAAATATGAAAATATTTTGCATTAGACTAAGCCATATGCTCATACCACTCATATTCTAGTCTCTTAGGGAGTCAGTTTAAGGACTTTAGTTTCTCTCTAATTAAACAAGCCTAACCTAATCTTGATCATATAGACTTCTTAGATTTAAAGCATAGGGGTGTTAGCATCACTCAGATGGTTGTATAAGTCTAGCATGGGTGGTTTATCCTCTCTCTTGGAGTTAAACCATATGCCTATTTTCACTTTGTTACTTTGGCTTATGCTAAAGCTCCCTATATTTTGGATCAAGGTGGTTGTTTCTTTTTGGCTACAAGCATAAATCCTCACCTCTTAGGCATCTCCATAATCTTGTGTTGTTGGATTACAAGTCCTAGCTTTCTAATGAAATGTCAGATTTAACAAAATTGATCTTCTCTTCAATTTCAAAATTCTAAAGCCCAATTATAGGATAGTTTAAAATGCACATAAGGTTTCCAAGTATCAAGAGAATTCCCTACTCATTTCCTTTGGCTTCAAAAGTAAGTCTTCTCCTTGAGTTTTCCCACTTAATTTTCTAAATCCTTTGATAGTCTAGCCTTGAAATATTTTAAGACTTTAATCACTACTTTAATCAAGAGTATTCTTAAAGGATTCACATCCCATAAGATGTAATTAACTATGGAGGCTTGCCTCCATAAGGAACAATGAACGGCTTAATATAAATGTTACTTTACTTTTCCATGTAAAAAGGGAAAGATCTCGGTACATTTGAAGACCCATCATGCCTTAAGAGTCCTTATTAGGTGATTAGGTCCATTATAGGTAATGATTTCTATCTTTTGAGATAGTGCATCTTTCCTTAATGTCATACCCGATCATTTCATAAGTACCCCTAAGATCATGGTGTCCCACATCTCAAAAATAAACACCACACACACCAAGTTTTTTTGAGACACAAGTGACATAGATAAAAAATGAGCATGCATAGCAAATCAAAATCCTAGATAACTAGAACCATCTACTATAAAGTGCGGTTCTATAAGTAGCATCGCCATTCTTTTCTTTATTTCTCCCATTAGAACCACCCTCTCTCAAGTAGCGGGATCGACCATTATATCCTTGATCTCTCCCACCACCACTCATTGTAACATTCGCTCACCCGCCACCATACTATGACCACCACCTCCATATCCACTATCACCTCTAGATCCCCCACCACTATTGTAATAACCACCACCTTCAACTTTGCCTCCATCATAGATCTAGGCCTTATTTGATTATGTTCCCATCGTCAAGGTTACGCCATTCTTAGGGTTTAGGTTTTATTAGGTTTTGGTTTGGGTTAATTTTTGAATTTATTTAGTTACTTTATGTTTAGGTTTAAGGTTTGAGATTTAGGGTTTAGGGTTAGGGTTTAGGGTTTAGGGTTTTAAGTTTTATGCTTTTAAGGTTTAAGGTTTAGGGTTAGGTTTTAAGGTTTAGGGTTTAAGGTTTAGTGTTTAAGCTTTAGGGTTTAGGATTAGTTTAGTGTTTAGAGTTTTAGGGTTTTATTTAGGGTTTAGGTTTAGGTTTAGGTTTTGTGATTTGTTTAGGGTTGTTTAGGGTTATTTAGGTTTAAGGTTTAGGGTTTAGGGTTTTGTGGGGAAAGTTAGAATTTTATTACCATAAAAGGAAAAGATACAATGTCCTTAAAAGGGTAAAGCTATAAGATTCTCTCAGATATAGAAACCTAAAGAGCTAAACCCCATCTAAGTACATTAGAAGAAAAGAAAATAAAGAGCAAATACAACAGCTAAAATCATAAGAGAAGATAGAGTAAGACTAAAATAAATGCTGAAAATAGTAAAAGGATGAGTCGTGCATGATTCCTTTGAGAAAGTAAGATAAGCAAGATCCACAATAGCACTTAGGTTGGTAGTAATGGCCTCTACTCTGTTCCAACATAAAAGAAAATAATACAAAGGAAAAGTCATAGCTAAAAGCATAAGGATGGAGAGGAAAAGGATAGAGGCGAGAAGAGAGGCTCAGCTCAATTAGGATCATCCCAAGGCAACAATACATATGAGCATCCAAACTTCATAATAATCATAAGTAATGCTACCAACTAGAGAAAGAGGTGAGTAACATCAAAGCCATATCATAGCATACTGTTAAGTAAACATCCAAGGCTAGAGTAGAGTTCAGATCTGCACCATTAAACAAAGAGCAACCGACAACTAGCTAGCAAACCACCAAAAATAAACCACAATATAATCATAATAACCTAGAGAGAGGCTAAAACAAAGTTAGAACAACAACCATTATCCAAATACTCATCCAAGTCTAAAACTAGAAAACCAAAACCATCCATCAACAAGCACGACCCATGCCAATTAATGAGAAATAGCCAACAAAACCAAGATAGAGCCCTCAAGACAAAGTACCAACTAGTAGCAATCACCAAGACAAACTAGGGTGAGCAACCATAAATGACTAAACAGTCATAAATGAAACCATCAATAAGGAAACATAAGATGCAACTAGTGAAAATCACTAGAAGACAAACAACCACACAAAAGAAGGCCAAAGCCACCAACCACCGATACCAAAAGTCCAATCCAAAAAAGGATCAATAAGGGTTCGATTAGCATGGCAAAAGGCTCCAGAAATTGTCCAAGAAGAAGGATAAGACCAACAAGAAAAAAATCAACCAACCAAGATTCCAAGGACAACTAAAAGTCCTCCAACCAAACCAGCTAAGTAAAATAGCCATAAGGAAACAACCAAAGGACAGCCCATCATAAGCAACCAACAAAGGAAGCATCCCCAATAGCCAAGGAAAAGTATAAAACTAACAAAGAACCACACAACAGAGGTCCGAAAGAAGCACAACCACCATAGAAAGGCAATAGCAGTAGCTAGCCAGGACCACCCGAAAACCAAACTTCCCCAATAAAAAAAAAAAGACTAACTTGATAGAAAGCATAATAACAACATAAAACCTACTATAAATAATGCACCTAGTAGAGACTAATACTAGGAGAATAACCAAACACAAAACCAAGGAAAAAGAATGATCCAATAACAAATAATAAGGAATTGGGATGCAATCCCCAAAAAAGTAGCCAGGAAACTCTCCAAAATAAGGCCCAAAAAGGCAACAACCAATAGTAGTTCCCACTAGGAAGGCCACCCATCCAACCATGAAAAACTAGCAAAAGGTAATTTAAGTTCGAGAGGAGAGGCAACAAAAAAAATCTTGCAAAAAAATAGAATAAAGCTAGATCAGAAAACATGTCATCCACTAGCAACCGAGTAATAAGGCAGAGAAGATAGTAGCCACCAGACTAAAAAAACCAAGCCAACCCAAGCTAGAAAGATAAGAATCACCAGGACAACCTAGAAGTAAGAGACAAAACATAGCCAAAATGCAAAAATAAGTTTAAAGTTTTGGTTTAGGATTTAGGATTTAGGGTTTAGGTAGGTTTAGGGTTGTGAGAGTTTAGTAGGTTAGGTTTTAGGGATTGGCTAGTTTAGGCTTTGGGCCCAGGTCTGAGGGTCAGCCTAGGGTCATGGTGCAGCATCAGATCTGTGGTCAGGCGGTGGCTCTGCATATGGCTCAGGGCCAGCTTGGGGAGGATCTGGGGCTCAGCCTGGTCTGGGGCCTAGGGCTCAGTGGCCCAGATTTAGGCTGGTGGCTTGGCCTAGAGCCAGGGCTCAGCCAGGCTTTGGCCTGTATCTGTAGGTCTTGTGGCCAGGGATTAGGGCTCAGAGCTCAGGCCTGTGGTTTTAGCTCAGGTCGGCCAGGATCTAGGTTTAGGTCCATTTAGGGTCAGCAGGTCCCAGGCTCATGGCCAGTGTAGCTGTGGTTTAGGCTTGTGGTTGGGAATTTTATAAACCTTTAAAAATTCAAATAGAGATTTATTTGTTTTTTTTTTATCTTTTAATTTATTTTATTTATTTATTTTAATTTATCTAGGTTTTATTTTAGTTTAGATTTTTTAATTTAGTTTATTTTATGTTTAGTTTAGTTTTATTTTAGTTTAGTTTATTTTATCTTTTAAGTTTATGTTTTATTTTATTTTTTGGTTTAGGTTTTAGGTTTTATTTTAGGTTTATTTCGTTTTATTTTTTAGTTTAGTTTAGGTTTATTTTAGTTTATTTTATTTTATTTAGCTTAGGTTTAGGTTTAGATATTTTATTTTAGTTTAGTTTATTTTAGTTTATGTTTAGGTTTATTTTATTTTTATTTTAAGTTTAGTTTTATTTTATTTATGTTTTATTTTTAGTTTAGTTTTATTAATTTTATTTATTTTAGTCTTATTTTTAATTTTTTTAGGTTTTAGTTTAGGTTTTAGTCATAATTTATTTTATATTTTATTTTATTTTGGTTTAGGTTTTATTTATTTATTTTATTATTAGATTTTATTTAGTTTAAGTTTAGATTTTTAGCTTTTTAGGGTTTAGTGTTTAGGGTTTAGGGAATAGGGTTTGGGGTTTAGGGTTTATGATTAAGGGTTTAGGGTTTAGGGTTTATTATGGTTTAGTTTTTAGGTGGTTTTGGGTTTTAGTTTGTTTTGTGGTTTAGGGTTTAGGTTTTAGGTTTGTGGTTTAGTTTTAGGTTTATGGTTTATGTTTTAGTTTAGGGTTTTGGTTTTTGAGTTTTTTTAACTGAGAACAAATTTAGATTCAACATTTTTTTCTTCTATTTCATGAACCAAGTAACACACCATATTTTCTAAGACACAAGTGATGACATAAATAAAAAATGAGCACGCATAGAGCAAATTAAAAACCCTAGATATTTAGAACCATCTCCATTGTAAAGACATAGTTTCATAAGTAGTAGATCGGATAGATCTTTCTTTAGTTTCTCTAGTTCCCATCAGAACCACCTCAGCCTCTCGAGTAGCGGGATCCACCATCATAAGTTCGATCTCTCCCTCTGCCACCACCACATCTATAACCTCTGTCGCTCCTCCCACTTCCATAACCACCACTGCTCTAACCACCACCTCCATATCGACCAACACCTCTAGATCCCCCACCACCACTGTGATAACCATCTCCTCTCGCTTCACCTCCATCGCTAGATCTAAACTAAGCTTGGTTGACGGTGATGTTCCTCCCATCTAAGTACTACCCATTCTTAGGGTTTAGGTTTATTTTTTAATTTATTTAGTTACTTTATGTTTGAGTTTTGGGGTTTATTTTAGGTTTTATGTTTTTGGGTTTAAGGTAGTGGTTTACAATTTTTTTGGGTTGGGTTTAAGTTTGGGTAGGTTTAGGGTTTAGTTAGGGTTTAGGGTTTAGGTTTAGAATTTAGGGTTTAAGGTTTTTAATTAAGTAAACCGACAGTTTAGTTTATTTAGTATATTTAGTTTATTTTTTATTTATTTTAGTTTACTTTATTTTTATTTTCTTTAGGTTTATTTTTATTTTATTTTGTTTAGTTTATTTATTTTAGTTTAAATTTTAATTTTACTTTATTTTGGGTTTAAGTTTAGATTTAGTTTATTTTTTAGTTGAGTTTTATTTTATTTTATATTTATATTTATATTTTATTTTAGTTTAGGTTTTAGGTTTTAATTTATTTTAGGTTAGGTTTAGGTTTTTATTTTAGGTTTATTAGGTTTATTTTAGTTTGTTTGGTTTATTTTTTAGTTTATTTTATTTTATTTAGTTTATATTTTAGGTTTAGGTTTAGTTTATTTTAGGTTTATTTATTTTAGTTTAGTTTAGGTTTATTTTATATTATTTTATTTTAATTTAGTTTAGGTTTTTTAAGAAAGATTTTGGTTTTATTTATTTATTAGGTTAATTTTAGGTTTAGGTTTTTTAGTTTTATTTTATTTTATAGGTTTATTTTTCTTTATTTTACATTTAGTTTTATTTATTTTAAGTTTTATATTCTTAAGTTATATTATTTTTAGTTTAGTTTAAGTTTTATTTATTTAATTTTAGTTTTTTTATTTGTAATTTAATTATTTAGTAGGTTTAGGTTTTAGTTTAGATTTTATTTATATTTATTTTATTTTATCTTATTTAGGTTTGTTTATTTATTTATTTTATCTTAATGATTTATTTAGTTTAGGTTTATTTTGTGCCTTTGTGTTAGAGTCAGGCTTATTAATGGTCATGGTCAGGATTGCTCAGTTTGGTTTAGGTTTAGGTCAGGGTCATGGTGATCAGTTTTTTTAAACTAGCCTAGGGTTTGGCTCATGGCCTAGGTGAGTTTAATGAACCTTAGGGCTCAGGTCACTTTTGCTTTGTGGCTCACAATGTCACATCATACTTTAGGATTTAGGGTTTGTGGGTTTAGGATTTTGGCCTAGGGTTTAGGGTTTATGTTTAGGTTAGTATTTAGGTTTAGGGTTTGGTTTGATTAGTTTTAGTGGTTTAGAGTTTCTTTTAAATTAAGTAAACTTTTTTATTTTATTTTATATTTTATGATGTTTATTTTTATTCTTTATTTAGTTTAGTTTATTAATCTGTTTATTTATTTTATTTAGTTTCTATTTTAGTTTTATTTTTTTTTAGGCTTTAGGTTTAGTTTGTTTATTTTAGTTTAGTTTTATTTTATTTTATTTTTTTTAAGTTTATGTTTTTTTAATTTAGGTTTAGGTTTAGTTTTATTTATTATTTTTTTGTTTAGTATTTTTATTTTAAATTTATTTTTAGGTTTTATTTTTAGTTTAGGTTTAGGTTTATTTTAGTTTATTTTATTTTATTTAGTTTTGGTTTAGTTTATTTATTTAGTAGTTTTAGATTTTATTTATATTAGTTTAGTATTTTAGTTTAGTTTAGGTTTAGCTTATTTATTTTATTTATTTTTTTAGGTTTAGGTTTTAATTTTATTTATTTTAGGTTTTATATTTAGATTTATTTTTTAGGTTTAGATTTTATTTAGTTTTTTATTTTATCTTAGGTTCATTTATTTTATTTTTAGGTTTAATATTTAGGTTTTATTTTAGGTTTATTTATTTTTTTAGTTTAGTTTATTTTTATTTTAGCCAGTTATATTATTTTTTTTTATTTTTATTTTTAGCTCAGTAGAGTTTAGTTTAGAGGTTTTATTTTATTTTATTTATTTTATATTTAGTTTTATATTTTATTTTGGTTTTATTTAGTTTTCTTTGTAGGTTAGATTTAGGGTTTAGGGTCAGGGTAAAGTTTAGTAGGTAGGGTTGTTTTGTGGTTTTTAGTTTTAGGTAGGGTTTAGGTTTAGGGTTTGGTAGGGTGGGTTTAGGTTTAGGTTTAGGTTGGTTAGGGTTTGGTTTATGGTTTTAGGTTTAGGGTTATTCATTTTCATTTTAGGTTTAGGTTGTGGTTTAGTTTAGTTTTGGTTTTTTTAAAGAGAACAATTCATATTCAACATTTCTTTTGTTCGATTTCATCAACCAAGTAACACACCTAATTTTCTAAGACACAAGCCATGACATAGATCAAAAATGAGCACGCATAGACAAATCAAAAACCCTAGATAACTAGAATCATCCCTAATGTAAAGGCATAGTTCCATAAGCAGCAGATCAAATTGATTGTTCTGTAATTTCTTTAAATCCCATCAGAACCACCCCGACCTCTCGAGTGGCAGGATCCACCATCATATCATCGATCTCTCCCTTCGCCCCCACCACAGTTGTAACCTCCATCGTTCCTCCTCCTCCATAACCATCATTGCTCCAACCACCACCTACATATCCACCAGCACCTCCAGATCCCCCACCACCACTATGATAACCACCGCCTTCCCTCCACCGCCAGACATCTATACTAAGCCGGTTGACTGATGTTCCTATTGGTACCCATTCTGGGTTTAAGTTTAGTTTAGGTTTATTAAGTTTTTAGGTTTAGGTTTATTTTAATTTATTTAGTTAGGTTTAGTTTAGGAGTTTAGTGTAGGGTTTAGGGTTTGTGGTATTTATGATTTTAGGTTTATGCTTTTGTGGTTTAGTGTTAAGTAAGTTTATGTGGTTCAAGGATTTTATGTTTTATGGTTTAGTGGTTTAGGATTAGGTTTATAATTTATAGTTTTTTAGATTTACTGGTTATGATTTTTTTTCAAAAAAAATTAAGTAAATTGGAGATTTATTTAGTTTAATTTTATTTATTTTAGTTTATTTTATTTTTATTTTTATTTATTTATTTTTTATTTTATTTAGTTTAGTTTATTTATGTTTTTATTTATTAGTTTAGGGTTTTTTTAGTTTATTTTTAGGTTTAATTTTAGGTTTAGGTTAGTTGGGTTTATTTTTATTTTATTTTTTGGTTTAGGTTTATTTTTTTATTTTTTAGGTGTAGGTTTAGGTTTTGATATTGTTTTTTTTTAGGTTTAGGTTTTAGGTTTATTCTTAGGTTTTATTTTTAGTTTAGGTTTATTTTTAGTTTATTTTCTTTTATTTAGTTTGGGTTTAGGTTTAGGTTTAGTTTATTTTAGGTTTAAGTTTAGGTTTTATTTATTTTAGTTTAGTTTATTTTAGTTTAGGTTTATGTTGATTTTATTTTTATTTTAGGTTTAGGTTTTTTTTTTTTAGTTTAGGTTTTAGGGGTTTTTTTAGGTTCTATTTTTAGGTTTATTTTTTAGGTTTAGGTTTTAATTAGTTTTTTTATTTTAGGTTTAGGTTTAGGATTGGCTACTTAAAACTTATCATCGAGGGCCTATGTGGTGGCGGCGATCTTTCTGTCCATCGATCTAAGATCGGATGGCTATGATTAATCCCACAACTTAATAAGATTAAATCAGATCGATCTAGCAGATCTAATCACAACCATCCATTTTGATCATGTGGAATGGACGATGGGTGATCTAACGCGTCATCAGTGAGGAGAATGGAGTCCATCCTCCATTGCTCACTTGATCGAGCTTACGAGCTTGGATCAACTCCAAAAGATCCACACCTTCGACATCGATGGAGGGATCAGCGGTCAAGATCACAAGAGATGGAAGTTTTCTTCAAAAGCTCCAACCCATTTTGCCTAGGATCATTTGGAAGAATACCTCACCGGAGCTCAAGACTGGTGGCTTGAACGATAGAGGAAGCTTCATCTAGTGGAGAAGAAGTCCTAATAAGCAACAATTGGATCAATTCCTCGACATTCTCTCATCAGGCCATGAACTGATTATTTGGAGCTCAACTTTGATAGAAGTCCCTTGCTCAAGAAGCTTGGGAGATGATTCATTATTGCTCGACGAGGTCTAGGGAAGGTGCATGCAAAGTTAATTTGAGTTTGATGGAGAAATGGGTAAGTTAGGTTAGAAATGGGAGTGTCCTATTTTGGGAAAAATAAGAATGGCATTTTTTGATTGAGGAATGAGCTTGGGAGCTTAGAGAAATGGGAGTGCCCTATTTCAAGATGGATAGGAATGGCACTTTCCAATCAAGGAATGAGCTTGGGAGCTTAGAGAATGGCTCTGGCGGGTCATCTTACATAACTATGGCTCTGACGAATGGTTTTTGTGTGTGTTTGAGTGAAAATGAGGGGGCGTATACCACCGTTCATCTTGATCCGATGGTGGGATTAGGTTTGACTTCTAGTGGTCCTCCGACCATCTCAGGGAGTCGTGGGTGGCAGGGAGGAAGTGAGTTGGCTCTGCTTGGTTGGTTGAAGTTGTGGAGGTTGTCGCCAAAGAGGAATCATGGGTGTCTTATTGGTTTGAAATGCTCCAATGGGGAGGGTGAGGTGATTCCACCTCCCATGGGTCACGGTTGATCCAACCACCCTTTGGATCAGGTTGGGTAGTGTCTTGTGCCTAGGTGGACCATTGAGAGAGTACCAAGTGGCTAAGGAATGGAATATATGGGTAATTTGTTTCATGTGATGCCCTTGACCTAAGGGTAAAATGATCATTTGGATAGATTTCAGAAGATCCAAAAGTCGGTTAGCCTAAATTTCAAGTCAATTGGAGTTGATTTGGTTAGGGTTGACTCAATTTAACTCATTTAGGTCAAATTGGGTTAGGTTGGGTCAAGTTGACCAATTAGTCAAACTAGGTCAAACCAAGGTTAGGTCAAGTTCATATGATCATTTAGGATATTTTGGTTCAATTGGTTTCATTTAGTTTGGCTTAGATTTTTTTGGCTCATTTGAATTCATTTTGGTCAAATGGGTTAAGTTGACAATTTGACCAAATTATTACTTGGGTTGGATGTTGGTTTGGGTTTAGTTGACCAATTAAAGATGATGGTAGGCTTTGGTTTCAATTAGTTTGGATTTAGGCCAACTTGAACCTTTAGGTCAATTTGTAAAAGGTCAATTGGGTTCAATTGGATCCAAACATGGCTTTGGTCAAGTTCAACAATCAATTTGGAATGAACTTGAGCCATTGGTTGTAATCAATTTGGTTTATATTTTGATTTGACCCAATTTGGTCTTTTAGGTCAATTTGGATCAACTTGGGTCAAGAGGGCCAATTGGGTTTTGTTTGACTTAATTGAAAGTCAAGTCATATTCAAATATTGATTTTGATTTGGTATGAATCACTAGTTTCAAGGGATTTGGCTTAGGTTGCAATTTGGCTAGTTTTGGTTCATATGGGTTAAGGGGATGACTTGGTCAAATGTCCAAAGTTGACTTGGTTTGACCCAATTTATGATAATTGATCAACCTAGGGTGATCAACAATCATGATGGGAGGTTTTGATTGGTTTGGTTCAATCCAATTTGGGTAGGATTAGAACTTGGCTCAAATAGGTCAAATTGGCCACTTTGGGTCAAGTGGACCAATTGGGTTTAGTTAGCTTGATTTTGGGTTGAGTTTGATTTAGTTGAGTTTATATATGGATTTGGGATTGATATATAAATTCAATTCAATTTGACTTGGGTTCAAATGGGTTTTGTTTCATTTGAACATTTCAAGTCAAAAGGGTTAAGTTAGGTTTGACTAGGTTTGATTTTGGTTTGGCTTGATGATTGTATATTTCATTTATATTTGTGAATATGATTGAAGGTATGATTCATTCATGAAAAAATCAATTGAATTGGGGTTTTGGAATGATGGAATTTGGCTAAGTCCATGGAGTTGGGTCATGTGGCTTAGGTTTGGATTTTGATTTGGTTTGATTTAGTTTTGATGACTTGAATGTATATTTCATTTAAATTTGTGAAGAAGATTGAAAATTTGATTGATTTGTGAGAAAATCAATTGAGTTTGACTTGATTTGGATTAAGATTTGGCTAAGTCCATGGGATAGGTCATATGGCTTAGGAAGGGTTTTGATTTAATTTGATTTAGTTTTGATCATCTGAATGTAGATTTGATTTATATTTAGGAAGATGATTGAAGATATAAATTGATTAAGAAAATCAATTGATTTTGGATTAATTCGGATTATGATTTGGCTAAGTCCATGGGTTAGGTCATATGGCTTAGGAAGGTTTTCATGTTTGGATTTGATCGTGGGCTTCAATCATTTGGTTTTGGAATTTGGGTTTTGATTTGGATTTGAATTTGATGTTTAAATTGAACTTGAGGTTTGGTTTAAGAAGGTGAATATGGATTGGATTTGGGTTGTAGGGTAGGTGGATTATCCTAATCCTTAAGGCATAACCTAATCCTATGGTTAACCATTATAAGTCTTTAGGCTTCGGTTAAGTGTTTACCTAATTGTTAGAAGTGTCTTATGATAAGGGAAGTTTTAGTGTCAAGAAGACTCCTTAGTCTAAGATGGGAAGATTGAATCCACACTCCAAAAGTGAGGTCAATAGGCCTTAGGCTCCATAGTGTTGTCTTTAGAGATAGATGATTGGAAGAATTAAGCCAAGTTTCACATTATAGACTTGGATACATCTTTCAACACTTTGCTTGGGAGACCATGGATACATGAGAACAACATAGTTCCATCCTCTCTAGATTAGTGTATGAAGTTCGTGAGAGGTGGGATCGTTTGCTATGTCAAAGGAGATCTCAAGTCATTTAAAGTTCACGAGGTTGGCATATATGAGGATACAACTTACTACCTCCCTCAAAATCAATAAGTCTATTCTCATGAACTTGGCCAAAGTTTAAAAATAAAATAAAAAATACAAAGAAAAAGAAAAAGAAAGTGAAAAAGAAAAAGAAAAGAAAAGAGAAAATGAAAAAATAAAGGGAGCAGAAATAGACTTAGAGGAGGAAGTGGAGCTTGACATTAGATTCCACCAACAGTTAATTACTCCATTTGAACATATGTGTAGGATAGGCTGAACTCCACCAGGTAGAGGAAGAGGCTAGTTTAGAGGTAGTCCTAGGGGTGAAAAACCTCCTTATTGGCCACCCAATAGAAGATATGTCCGAGCTACCAAGAGTAAACCTACTATCCATATAGACTTAGAATCTAAATCATAGGATGAGTCTTATATGGTTAGCTCACCAGCTAGCTCTTCTCAATAGTAGATTCCCTTAGAGGTGACACTTGAGCTAGATAATAATGAATATTGGGCTCCAAAGCAAAGCATAAGTGTATCCAAGTCTATATGTGAAACAGTTAGGCATCAGTTGGGAACCTTAGCCCTAACCCCACTTTCATCTCAAAATTTGAGGGTTTTGGGTTAAGGAAGCCCCTAAGTCATCCATATGTGTGAAGACTCAAAGGTTCATTCTGGGAGCATCATCCTCAAGTTAAGAAGTTGATGTAGAACTTGAGGATGATTCATATAAAGATTTAATAGAATTACCTTTTGATTAGTACTTGCCTTGTGTTCATAATTTAGTAAGGAAATGGTTAATCCCACATACTTGGTCAAAGCACAAGTTTGATTACTTCAAAAGAATATGGAAGAACAAATGCAAAAGCTCTCAATCATGACCGAGACTATGATTCAGTATAGTGGGTGCAATCGATGATGACGATTACTTCTTAGTTATTACCAATCATTTGGAATTTGATAGGCTCTTTTCAAATCACATTAACTCATATGAGGAGCTACGCTTAGAAACTTCAGATGATTTAGAAGTCAAGGATGCACCACCAGAGTTCGAAAAAGATATCAAGTCAACCATCGACAAGCTCAAGGAAATCAACTTAGGAATTGAAGAAGATTCACGCCAGACATACATCAGTTCTTTGTTGAATGAAACTGAAACCAATGACTTAGTTAGGATATTGACTGAGTTTAAGGACTACTTTGCATGGAGTTATGAAGAGATGCCTAGATTGGCTCATGACGTAGCGGTCCATAAACTAGTATTAGAGCCTATGTCTAACCCTATCAAGCAAGCTCCTAGACACAAACGATTAGACATAGAACAATAAGTCATTTAAGATATCAAGAAATTAATTGATGATGGCTTAATTCGGGAAGAATAATACCCTACCTGGTTAGCCTACATCATCCCAATTAAGAAAAGGAATGGCCAAATTTACATATATGTCAATTTTAGGGATTTAGGGAATCAAAATAAATTTGGAGAAGATGAAGGAAAGTTTAGAAATTCCACCCCAAAAAGTTTAACTCAACTCAAATCATTCCAAGAGAGGTTAGCATATCAAAGATGCTTTATATCCAACTTATGAGAAATGGAATTCTGACTTGTCAAAAGAATGCCAAGTTCAACAAAGATAATAAGTGTGAGCATGCCTTCAAGACATCAAGCATTGATAACACCACCATTCTAGCGATATCAGGAAGTGCTCATACTTTAAACTGATCGATGACTCCCTATTATTGGAAGCCAATGGCAAAGGGAAGAAAATGCACTTTATTACCTCAATCATCATCAATCCCTTAAATCTAATTATACACCCATTGAAGCATTGCCTGGCATCTTTGCATCCCAAAAGCAACAACACTACATGCTTCCTCATAAGGTGAACTTAATCTTTAGGACCAATTGTCTATCTCACCACGGTCCCTATCCGGTTGGCATGATGGTCCATGATCTCTTATAGTTTGACATTACCTTTCTACTCCTCATGCGGGATAGACAGCAGCATTCTGCTTGGCCAATCTCCATTGAAAAGAAAACAGAACTTCTCATTCCTTATTTGATGGTGCATCTTCCTCTCAAGAAAACACCTACTAGCAAGGTTGTCTTTTTTTCCAATACCATATCATCTTCCCTTCATTGCTGAAGCGAAGGGCTATTTCTTAAAGCTATCCATCAACATCTTTGATTCTTGGATTATCATGATCACATGAAAAAGCCTTACTTTGATGGGTAGGTGAAGAGAATGTTGCATATAGCCTTGCTTATTAGGAGTTCTCGAGGATGAGTCCATATCAATAAAGGTCTAAAATAGGAAAATCTTATCTCTTATTGATGTTGAACTCAAAACACTCTCTTGAAGGGCGGATTGCAAAATGGATGAGGAGTTAGGAGGCAACCATTCATGGATTACCTAAATAAAACTACTAAGAGAAGCTGGCCATCAAATGAAGCGAAGAGCACTTTTCTATGTTGTTGTGGATGGTGGCTTATACCGATGGTCTTTTGATCATATGTCATTACGTTATTTAGATAAGCACGAAGCCCATAAGATCATGATCAAGGTACACTTAGGATTATGTGGAGCCAACCAATCTAGTCTCAAGGTGAAAGCCAAGATCAAGAATTAGGATACTATTGGCCATCGATGATCATAATGGATACCAGAGCATATACAAATGTCAAAATAGTCTACTGTTTCCAAAAACATTCTATATCCAACATTATCATGGATGAACCAACATAAAGGTCATATATCTTATTCTTCCAAGTCATCATCTTAGATATATTGGCCATATTTTCAAATGGGCAGCATTATACTTAGAGGTCACAACTCAGATATGTACTTTGTGAAGGAAAGTGAGCCATATAGATTTGAAATTGCATCAAATGGTACATTGATTGAAGATATTCACCTACAAAAGAAGCGAGCCTGATAAAACTCTTATCCAAATACTAAAGAATACCCTCGATAATAATAAATGACAGTGGCATGAGCAGTTAGTTGAGCCTTATTGGCCTACTGGACCACATATAGAACTCCAACTCAGTCTACTCCTTTCTCCTTAGTGTATGGGCCCAAAGCTACTCTACAATTAAAAGTTTAACTCTCATCACTAAGGATAGTTGTGAGTAGCAAGATCATAACAGAATAGAATGTCAAGTTGTAGTTAGAAGAGCTGAGGTTTTTGAGAGATGCTTTGCTGCATAAAACCCTCATGCACAAATCTAAAATGATTCAATGTCACAACAAGTTGGCCCATCCTATAGCTTTTCAAGTAAGAGAGCTTTTTTTGTTTTAAGGGGATTGATTATTGCTCTTCATAAGATGGGAGGCAAGTTTGAACCCACTTGGGAAAGCCCTTTTTCCATAGAGAAGGCCTAGCTATGAGGATCTTATCATCTTATTAATGTTAAGGGAAGCGATACTTATCGGGCTCTACTTTGAGAATATAAATCATGTTTAAAATAATTATCATCAATGAAAATTCTATTTTGAATTCAATCTCTTCCATGTTGAAAGTATTCTTGTTTTGAATTAGCCATGATGTGTTTAGGGTAGGTGTAAGGAAAGAAGCGGCTTCCTATCCTTCATCGATAAACACAAAAACAAACTACACACAAACATATAAAATAAACAAATCTCTTTTATCTTGGGCTACTCATGTTGAGATAGCCTCAACGACACTCTTGAGTTGCTCTAGGTCGAGATGGCGTGTTACCTCTAGTGTGTCACCCCGGTGGTCTTCTTGCTTTGGAGGATGTAAGTCTGCTACACTTTCCTTCTTTACTTGGCCATTGCACACCGATGAGGGCCTCATTAGTTTTGTAGGCCTTACTATGTGACCGGTAAGATACCTCATGTTGGCTTCATTTAAGATGATGTGAGTCTGTTATGCTTTCTTCTTGGATTAGCCTTGATCATTTGTCAAATATATTTAAGGTTTAGGATAAGTCACCTAGCTCCTTCCCTACTTGTTCTTCGGTCAGTCCTTCTCGGGATCCCGCTCAATAGTCTCTCTAGGTGGGATAGCATCCGGTTGATAGACTATTTGATGATCAGTTCCACTTAAAAAGTTATAAGCCTACATGCTTTCTTTCCAGATTGATCATTGCACACTGATAGGAACCGTAGGTTGGTTGGTTCTCACAATGCTAATGGATACACTAGTCATGCTGACGGATACACCATAGGTTGGTTGGTTCTCGCACCTTAGGATAGAACACTCATGACAAATGTAAGTTTGCTACACTTTCTCTTTGATTTGGCCACCATACACCTATAAGATTTTCTATTCCAAGGCTCAAGATAATGCCTCTAGCAGCACCTCCTCAATGGGAACTATATTTGAATCACATACTTTGTGACCACATTTAGACACTACCTAGGTTACTATCAGATTGGATAGTTTCCCTTTCCTAGTAAACACCCCTGTGGTTGGAGAATTCATCATGTGGATTTGAAGATTTTCCTTTGGTCCAGTAAATTTGAGATAGGTCAAGGCAGACATAGCCTCTTCTCAGTGTGATCCCTAGCATAGCAACAGGGTCCACACAAACATATAAATAAAATATATGTTCACCTGTGGATTAGGAGGACATAATTAACAGTACATTTTCCCAAGCAGGCATCCTATCTTTAGGGCAGTGTTAGCAAAACTCCTTATAGGAATCGCCTGACTACTCTTAAGTTGATATAAGTCCCCAATGGCATTCACTTAGTAGCTGCCCCTAAGTCGGGTTTGATTTATTGTGCTACCAACAGGTCACCCCAGTGGTTGTTCCCTACTTTATAAGATGTAAGTTTGCTACACCTTCTTCCTAGTACAGCCATTGCACATCAAAGCCTACCCCATAGGTTGGCTAGCTCACCCATGTTGTAGACTATCTCTTTGGATTAGTAAATCGATAGGACAAGTTGATATAGCCCTTCTTGGTGGGTCCATCATACAGTGACATGGTCTATAAATTAAATATATCAAATTTGATCGTGCTGACATCCTCAGTGGATATGCCCTCAATTCTAAATCAAACTAAACCAAACTTACCTTATCAAAATCACATGAAATTAAGATAAAATTAATCTTGACTACTTTTGAGTTGACATAAGTCCCTAGCAACATTCACTCATTAGTCACCCTAAGTCAGGTTCGATTTATTGTGCATCCAACAGGTCAACCCAGTAGTTGTACCTTTCTTTAAAGATGTAAGTCTACTACACCTTATTCCTAGCATGGTAGTTGCAAAGAAAGGCAACCCTTAGGTTGGCTAGCTACCCGTGGTAGACTATCCTTTTTTAGATTTATAAACTTGAGGGGTCAAGGCTGATATATCCCCTTCTCAATGGGTCCAACACACACCGATAAAATCCATACATTAACTCAAATTAAATTAAACCCAATCTGATTTTCCCAAGTGTAGTTAAATCACACCTTTTTTCTCTAGTGGAGCCCCAAATCATATATAAATAAGTCAAGAATACAAATCAAATTCAAAACCAATCTCCCTAGTGGAGCCAAATTAAACCAACTCTCCCAATAAAGTCTAAATCAAAGAAATCCAACCAAACTCTTATTCCTAATGGATACATCCCCAAACAAATATATGAAATCAAACTCAAATCCCAAACCCCATGGATAGCCTGCTTCCCTATGGAAGGTTCAAATACCCGATCCCAATACGAGCCCATATCTTTAGTATGCCTCCACATCTTAAAATAAAACAAATTAAAGTTGATTGATCTTAATCCTTGGTGGATTATAGATTCTTATCCCTAGTAGAACTTCTTTCCATAAATCATATAATCAATCAAATTCAAACCATATCCCCAGCAGATTTTCTTCTTCTATGCCCTCGATATAGACCCCTCACACGCCATGTCCAATGGCCGTGTGATCCCTAGTGATCTCCCCTCCATGTCCTTGACATGGAATTCTCATCAAATCTTGTTTTTTCTTATGCATAGTTTTAATGCTTCAACCAAAAGCCTAACAATGTATATGTTCAAATTACATCATCTTAACATTGTAATCAACATTTTATGATTTGTGATGGTGAAAGCTCAAACTAACTATACAATATCTTGCTAAAAATATTATATTATGAATTAACACACTATATTATATTATAATATATGATGTTATATTATAATTTGCTATTATATAATATATTGTCTAACATTTTACCTCATTAGAATCACTTAAAAGGATCAAATAACAAAAATTTTTCAAAATATGAATAATGTTCATTTTGGATGTAAATTTATTATTTTTCTATTAGAAATGGCATAAATAGTATAATTTGGTGTTGCTTCTTGGTGTGTTCCATCAATTTGGCCAAATTCTTCCAACTCAACCTTCAAATTAATATTTTTGTGAGTTTTGACCCAATGTATTATAACATAAGTAAAACATACTAAAATGTACATTATATTTTAATGTGAATTTATATGATATATTATCTTACATTAAACTTTAAAATGAATCACTTTAAGAAAAGAATTTATAAAATTTGATTGAAAAATGACCTTTTTTATGCAAAATTCCATTCTTTTGATTAAATGACACACCTCAGCACACCCCCAATGATGTTCCCTAAAGTTTACCTTAAATTTAGCCAAATCCCATCATCTCACCCTATAAATTAGTATTTTTATGAATTATACAAATACAAACTCTTCTACATCATACTATAATAAACCAAAATATGCTAAACAAAAAGTAGTAACACACAATAGTATGCTATAATGCATGATGCTACACTATGTTATGGCATCCTATGTTATAATAAACTATAACATGTTATATTACATTATATTTCATATCACATCACAAGGGATTGGTTAAGATACAAAATCATAAAATTAGTCTACATAATAAAAAACTATATATTTTAATCGTATCACTTAAATATTTTAAGGTGAAACAATACATTAAGATGTCATACTATACCTATTATTAATTTGGCTAAATTCCACCATTTTAAAGGCTAAATCAACATTTTTATAAATAATGCTAGTGTAGGCTCGACTGCATGATTGTAAAATACTAAAAGAATTTAAAATGCATAGAGCAATATATTATGATATATGATGTTATACTATGCTACAACATGTAATATTTATTTTGAACATAAAATCTTACTTTTTTTAGTACAAGTATGAAGCACACCTTTGGTACTACAACCTAATTCCCACATCAAATTTAACAAATTTCATCATCTTATATATTAAATTGATATTTTAATGATTTATATTAATATAGAATATAGGACACAATACCATAATATACTAAAACATTTCAAAACATCTTATAACTTCCAAAAACACATCACTACATGCTCAAATATATGATGCTACATTATACTATAATATATGATATTATAATATGATTTAAGGTTAGGGTTTAGTAGTCGATCTCTAGTAGTCGACGGAAAGTCTCTTGAAGACATTTTCTTTAGCTATACTAGGATTAAGTCATTCTTTAGATCTACTCCAAATGACATTTTTATTCAAGGTTTAGGGTTTAGGGTTAATTTAGGGTTTAGGGTTTAGGGATTATTTAGGGCTTAGGGTTTAGGGTTTAGGGTTTAGGGTTTAGGGTTTGGGGTTTAAGGTTTAGGGTTTTGGGTTATAGGTTTTAGGGTTTAGGGTCTACGGTTTTATATTTTAGGGTTTAGGTTTTTAGGGTTTAAGGTTTAAGGTTTAGGGTTTAGGATTTAGGGTTTAAGGTTTAAGGTTTAGGATTTAGAGTTTAGGGTTCATGTTTTATGGTTTAGGGTTTAAGGTTTATGGTTTAGGATTTAGTGTTTAGGGTTTAGAGATTGTAGGTTTTAGGGTTTATGGTTTAGGGGTTAGTGTTTAAGTTTTAGGTTTATAGTTTAAGTTTTAATTTAGGGTTTAGGGTTTAGGGTTTAAGGATTTTTTAATAGATAATAAATTTAGATTCATTATTTCTTTTTTTCAATATCATTAATTAAGTAACACCCCAAGAATTCTAAGACACAAGCGATGACATAGATCAAAAATAAGCACCCATAGAGAAAATCAAAAACCCTACATAAGTAGAACTGTCTCTAATGTAAAGACATTGTTCCATAAGCAGCTGATCGGATTGACCATTCTTTAGTTTCTCTAGTTCCCATCATAACCACCCCCGCCTCTCGAGTAGCGGGATCCACCATCATATCCCCTATCTTTTCCTCTACCATAGCCATAGTCGTAACCTCCTTCCCTCCTCCCACCTCCATAACCACCACTATTCTGACCATTTTTTTTGGTTTAGGTTTTAGGTTTTATTTTAGGATCATTTTTAGATTTTATTTTTTAGTTTAGGTTTAGGTTTATTTTTATTTTATTTTTATTTTATATTATTTTATTTAGTTTAGGTTTTTGTTTGGGTTTAGTTTACTTTGGGTTTAGGTTTAGGTTTTATTTATTTTAGCTTAGTTTATTTTAGTTTAAGTTTAGGTTTATTTTAATTTGTTTTTTATATTTTTATTTTAGGTTTAGATTTTTTTAGTTTAGGATTTAAGTTTTATTTTTAGGTTTTCTTATT
Organism: Cymbidium sinense; assembly: GCA_021442155.1. Classification (NCBI taxonomy): domain Eukaryota; kingdom Viridiplantae; phylum Streptophyta; class Magnoliopsida; order Asparagales; family Orchidaceae; genus Cymbidium; species Cymbidium sinense. The sequence goes on from CM038226.1 coordinate 108,350,535, forward strand.
AAGTTTATTTTTTAGGTTTAGGTTTTTATTTTATTTTTATTTTTGGTTTATTTCATTTTTTACTTTTAATTTTATTTAGCCTTTTTATTCTTAGTTTATTTTATGTTTTAGTTTAGTTTAGGATTTTATTTTATTTATATTTATTTATTTTATTTTATTTTTAAGTTTAGGATTAGATTTTAGAATAGGTTTTTATTTTATTTCATTATTTTATTTTATTTAGGTTTAAGTTTTTTATTTATTTTATTTTTAGATTTTATTTAGTTTAAGTTTAGGTTGTGCCTAGTGGCTCAGTGAGGTCCCAGGGCCCAGAGCCCAGGGTCAGGGCCCAGGGTCTCACCCATTGGCCCACCAGGGTCCCAGATCAGTCTGGCTTAAGGGTAGGATCTTGGGTCAGCCTGTGGGCCCAGGGCCTAAGGCCCAGCATGGCCTGAGCCCAGGTCAGTCCAGGTCTGGCCCAGGGCCTTTAGGCTTAGCCTGTTGCTCACTGGCCCAGGGCCTAGGGTTTTAGGGGTTTAGGTCCAGCATGGGCTCAGGGTTTTGGTAGGTCAGCATAGCTCAGGGCCTGGGCTAGGTCACCAGGGCCTGTGGTCAGATTTAGTCAGTGGCCTGGGTTTAGGGTTTAGGGATTATGGATCATGGTTTTTTATTTAGCCTAAGATTGGTTATTTTAATTTTATAATGTTTTATTTTATTTTAATTCAAACTAGTATAAGGTTTATTTAGTTTATTTTATTTATTTTATTTTATTTTATTTTATTATTTTATTTAGGTTTATTTTATTTTATTTAGTTTAGTTTGTTTATTTTAGTTTAAGTTTTATTTTAGTTCATTTTGGTTTGTTTTTTATGTTGTTTAGCTTTATTTTATTTTATTTTTAAGTTTAGGTTTAAATTTTTTAATTTTAATTTTATGTTTACATTTTTATTTTATTTTTTTAGGTTTAGGTTTTAGGTTTTTATTTTAGGTTTATTCTTTGGTTTTATTTTTTGTTTAGGTTTAGGTTTATTTTGTTTATTTTATTTTATTTTGGTTTTAGGTTTAAGTTTAGTTTATTTTATTTTATTTTAGGTTTGGTTTTTTAGTTTTTAGGTTTTATCTTTATTTATTTTAAGTTTTAGGGTTTAAGTTTTATTTAGTTTTATTTTATTTTATTTTAAGTTAAGTTTTACTTTATTTAGGTTTTATTTTAGTTTAGTTTAGGTTTTTATCTATATAAGTTTAATTTTAATTTTATTTTATCTTTAGTTTAGGTTTAGTTTTAGTTTAGCTTTATATTTTATTGTATTTATTTTATTTTGGTTTAGTTGTTTATTTATTTTATTTTAGGTTTTATTTAGTTTAAGTTTTAGGGTGTCTGGTCAGTGAGGTGGTAGTGGTTTATGTTTATGGTTTTGATTTTAGGATTTATGGTTTTGGGTTTAGGGTTTAGGGTTTAAAGTTGTGGGTAGGGTTTAGGTTTAGTTTGGTAGGTTTAGGTTTAGGTCTAGAGTTTAGGTTTTAGTTTAGGGTTTACATTTTTTGTTTTTTTTTTAACAGAGAAAAATTCAAATTCAACATTTCATCTTTTTGATTTCATCGACCAAGTAACACACCAAGTATTCTAAGACACAATCGATGACATAGATAAAAGATAAGCACACTTAAAGTAAATCAAAAACTCTAGATAACTAGAATCATCTTTACTATAAAGATTGTTCCATAAGTAGCGTGATTGATAATCGATTTTAGTTTTCTAGTTCCCATCAAAACCACCTGCCCGAGAAGTCTTCCACCATCATATCCCCGATCTCTCCCTCCGCCGCCACCATGGCTCTAACCTTTATCACTCCTCCTGCCTCCATAACCACCACTACTCTGACCATCACCTCCATATCCATGAGCACCTCTAGATCCACCACCACAACTATGATAATCGTCGACTCCGCCTTCGCCTCCATCGCCAGATCTTGACTGAGCCGAATGGATGAAGATGTTCCTGCCGTCAAGGTTCTACCCATTCTTAGGGTTTAGGTTTAGGTTTAGGTTTATTAATTTTAGAGTTTTGGTTTATTTTAATTTATTTAGTTAAGATGATTAGGTTGTGGGGTTTAGGGTTTAGGTTTTAGATAGGGTTTGTGGGTTTAGGGTTTAGGTTTTAGGGTTAGGGTTTAGAGTTTAGGGTTTAGGAATTTTTAGGGTTTAGGGTTTAGGGTTGTAGGTTTAGGGTTTAGAGTTTAAGATTTATGGTTTATGGTTCTTTTATTTAAGTAAAACCAGTTTTAGCTTATTTTAGTTTATTTTACTTATTTTAGTTTATTTTATTTATTATTTTATTTTAGTTTTAGTTTATTTAGTTTTATTTATTTTAGGTTTATTTATTTTAGTTTAGGTTTTATTTTAGTTTATTTTAAAGTTTGGTTAGTTTAGTTTATTTTTTAGTTGAGTTTTTTAGTTTATTTTTTTGGTTTAAGTTTAGGTTTTTATTTCATTTTTTAGGTTTATGTTTTTGGTTTTTATTTTAGTTTATTTTTAAGTTTATTTTTGTTTAAGTTTAGGTTTATTTTTAGTTTATTTTATTTTTATTTAGTTTAGGTTTAGATTTAATTTTAGGTTTAGGTTTTACTTATTTTAATTTTGTTTTAGGTTTATTTTATTTTTATTGTAGGTTTAGTTTTTTTAGTTTAGGATTTAGGTTTTATTTTTTTATATATTTTAGGTTTTAAGGCATAGTTTTTAGATTTAGGTTTTTTGTTTTAGTTATTATTTCATTTTATTTAGGTTTAATTTATTTTTATTCTATGTTTAGTTTTAATTTTATTTAGGTCTTTTATTCTTAGGTTTATTTTATTTATTAATTTAGTTTATTTATTTATTTATTTTATTTTAGTTTATTTTTATTAATTTATTTTATTTTATTTTGGTTTAGGTTTAGGTTTAGTTTAGATTTTTATTTTAAATTTTTTTTTAAATTATTTTGATAGATTTTATTTTATTTCAATATTTATTTAGCTCAGTTTGATTTAGTTAAGGTCAGTGAGGGCCCAGTTTTGTGGTATGATAGGGTCAGGGTATATTGTGGGTAGGGCCCAGGGCCCAGGGTAGGGAGTGCCTGTGGCTCATAAAGGGTGTAGGTGGCCTGGGCTCAGGCCTGGCTAGGGCTAAACCTCAGGCCTAGGATCTTAGTCATGGCAGACTCCAGGTCATGTGGCCTGGGGCTTTAGTAGGTTAGTATCAGTGGCCTGGTCAGGGTTTAGATCAGGGTCAGGATACAGGGGCCTGTGGTTAGTTGGGGTCAGTTAGGGCTCAGGAGTTTTAAAGCCTAGGGTAAGGCCTAGGCTTGATCAGTTTAGGATTAGGTTTAGGTTTTGTTTCTTTTTAAAGTAAGTAAACTGGTAGGTTTAGGTTTATTTTGATTATTTTTTATATATTTAATTTTTTTTTGTTTTTATTTATGTTTATTTCTTATTTTTATTTAGTTTTGTTTATTTATTTGAGGTTTACTTATTTTAGTTTATGTTTTTTATTTTAGTATATTTTTAAGGTTTAAGTTTAGGTTTTATTTTTTTTCTTAGGTTTACATTTAGGTTTTTATATTATTTTTTTTACATTTAGGCTTTATGTTTTTATTTTAGGTTTATTTTTAGGTTTTTATTTTTAGTTTCGGTTTAGGTTTATTTTTAGTTTTTTTTTAGTTTAGGGTTTAGGTTTAGTTTATTTTAGGTTTTATTTATTTTAGTTTAGTTTATTTTAGTTAGGTTTATGTTTATTTTATTTGGATTATTTTAAGTTTAGGTTTTATTTAGTTTAGGGTTTAGGTTCTATTATTTATTCATTTTAGGTATCAGTTTTTATATATTTTTTATTTTATTTTATTTTTGTTTTATTTATTTCATTTTAGTTTTATTTTGTTTAAGTTTTATTTATGTTTATTTTATATTTTTTAGTTTTATTTTAGCTTTATTTATTTTATTTTATTTTAGTTTTATTTCATTATATTTTATGTTTAGTTTAGATATTATGGGTTTTATTATATATTTTTATATTTTTTAGGTTTAGTTTTATTTTATTTTAAGTTATTTTAGGTTTAGTTTAGGGTTTTGGCCTAGGGTTTGGGGTTTGGGGGCTCAGGGCTAGTGGCCCAGGAGGTTTGTGGTTTAGGGTCAGTTTAAGATTTGCAGTTTAGGGTTTTAGGGTAGTGGGGTTTTAGGGTTTAGTTTAGGTTTAGGGCTTTAGGGCTTAGAGGTTTGGGTTTATTTATTTATTTTATTAATTGATCATTTTAAATTAAGCAAATTGTAGGTTTAGTTTATTTAATTTTATTTAATTTTAGTTTATTTTATTTTTATTTTACTTAGGTTTATTTTTAGTTTTAGTTAGTTTAGTTTATTTATTTTTGTTTAATTTTTAGGTTTAGGTTTAGGATTCAATGGGGACACTTAAAGAACATAAATAAAAATATTTTAAAGAGTAAGCTATAAGAGCTTAGAATGTTGGATATTCATAAGGAAGCTATTGTTATATGGGAAAAAGTATCATGTGAAATCAAGCAAGTTGATAAAAATGTGCTTGGAGAATCAAAAAGATGAGCTTCTTTTAATAAAAATAGTTGGTGGTGGAGTTAGAGTGTGCAAGAGAAGATAAGAAATAAGAAGCATTGTTATTAAACTTAGTTTAGATGTAAAAACTTGGATAATTGAGAAAGATATAAAGTGGCCTGTAGAGATTCTAAGAAAGTAATATATGATGCAAAAAATTTAGCTTTTAATGATTTAAACGATAGATTAGATACCAAAGAAGGTGAAAGATGTATGTATACGTTAGCCAACCAAAGAGATAGGAGAAGAAAAGACCTAGTTCAAGTGAGGGGTATTAAGGATGAAAATAATAAAGTGCTTTTCTTAGAAAAGGATATTGAAAATAGGTGGATGAAGTATTTTGATAAACTTTTCAATGAAGGATCTAAAAGTACGATTGATTTTAGCAACCTTAATATCCTAAATAGAAATAGATAATTTTATTTTTATCATCATATTAGTAAATATGAAATTAGAGAAGCTTTAAAGAAAATGAAATGTGGAAAAATAGTAGGAGCTGATGATATTCCAATAGAAGTGTGGAAAGGTTTAGGAGATCAAAGAATTTCTTGCCTTACAAATATTTTTAATGTTATTTTAAAGACAAAAAGATGCCAAATGAGCAGAGAAAGAGTTTGTTGGTTCCTATATTTAACAATAAAGGTGATGCACAGGAGTGCACAAATTATAGAGGAATTAAGTTAATGTTTCATACATTAAAATTATGAGAGAGAGTAATTGAGAATAGGTTATGATGTGATAGAAAAGTTTCTCACAATCAATTTGGTTTCATGCAGGTAGATCTACTATGGATGCCATACATTTGTTAAGAGGTTTGATGGAGAAGTATAGAGAAAGTAAGGAGGATCTACATATGATATTTATTGATTTAGAGAAGGCTTATGATAAAGTTTCAATAAATGTTTGTTGGAGAGTTCTACAATAGAAAGGAGTTAATATTAGTTATATTCAAGTCATTAAGGATATGTATACTAGAGCTGTTACTTGTGTCCAAACTAAAGGAGGATAGACAAAATATTTTCCTATTTCAGTTGGATTACATAAAGGATCAGCTTTAAGCCCTTATCTTTTTGCTTTAGTTATGGATGTTCTTTCTAGGCACTTACAATAAGATGTACCTTGGTGTATGCTTTTTGCAGATGACATTCTTCTTGTTGATAAGGCTAGAGAAGGAGTCTAAGAGAAACATAAATTATGGAGGTCAACATTAAAGTCTAACAATTTTCGTTTAAGTAGATCTAAAACTTAATATATGGAGTGTAATTTTAGTTGTAGAAGTTCTAGTGGTAGTGTTGTGACATTAGGTGAACAAGTCATTAATAAGAGTGAGCGATTTAGATATTTAGGCTCTATTGTTCAAAATGATGGTGAAATAGATGGAGATGTTATTAGTAGAATTCAAGTTGGATGGCTAAAGTGGAGGAATGCATCTAGCCTATTGTGTGTTAGAAAAGTTCCACTTAAACTTAAGAAAAAATTTTATAAGATGGTGGTAAGACCTCAATGACTTATGGTGCGTAATGTTGGCCAATAAAAGAAAAGCGCAAGACTAAGTTAAGTGTTAGAGATGAGGATGCTCGGTGGATAAGTGGCTTTACTCTTAGAGATAAAATGCAAATGAGTATATTCGTGATCTCCGGTAGATAAGATTAGAGAGAGTCACCTAGATGGTTTGGCCACATAAAGCGCCTACCGTCCGATGACCCGCTAGAGAGTAGATGCATTAGATTTGCCTTATATTTAGAAAGGTAGAGGTAGACCTAAAAGACTTTGTTAAGATCTATAAAAATGACCTTAGTATACTTGAATTAAATGAGAATTTGACACATAATAGACACAATGGAGACAAAGGATTCATGTAGACCCACTAGTGGGATAAAGGCTTGTTGTTGTTGTATTTTAGGTTTATGTTTAGTTTATTTTAGTTTTATTTTAATTTATTTAGGTTTATTTTATTCTTATTTAGTTTAGTTTATTGATTTTAGGTTTATTTATTTTAGTTTATTTTTAGTTTAGTTATATTTTATTTTTATTTGAAGTTTAGTTTTAGTTTTTATTTTTTAGGTTTAGTTTAGGTGTTATTTTATTTTTAGGTTTAGGTTTTAGGTTTTTTTATTTTTTTATATTTTTTAGCTTAGTTTAGGTTTATTTTATTTTATTTTATTTTATTTAGTTTATTTAGTTTAGTTTGTTTTAGGTTTAGGTTTATTTATTTTAGTTTAGTTTATTTAGTTTAGGTTTATTTTATTTTATTTTATTTAAGTTTATTTAGTTTAGGTTTTATTTTTATATTTAGGTTTTATTTTGGTTTATTTAGGTCCGTTTTATTTAATTTATTTAATTTATTTTATAGGTTTAGTTTATTTATTTATGTTTTATTTTAGTTTAGGTTTTATTTATTTTATTAGTTTTATTTTATTTATTTATCTAAGTCCATAGTTGGGGTTTTAGTGAGGCTCAGCCTGTTGAGGGTAGGGTTTTGGGCCTAGGGTCAAGAGCCAGGGTCATAGGCTGTCAGCCTAGGGCCTTTTCAGCCTATGGCTCAGGATCTTATGATAGTAGGTCAGTTAAGTGGTTTTTTGGTCATTACTTTAGGCTCAAAGCTAGTGGTAACATTTCAGCATAGGGCCTAGGGCCCAGGGCTCAGGGTAGGGGTCATGCCCAGGGTCTTAAGCTTTCAAGATCAGTTAGTTTTTTAGGTCAGCTCAGGGCTCAGATTTAGTTCTTTATAAATCCAAACCCACAGGTATGTCCCTTAGTAATAGATTTATTATATTTTTAGCTCATTCTTTATCATTATTAGTATTTTAAGTTTATTTGAAGCTCAGCCTTAGCTTTAGCCTTTATTTATCTTTTTTATTAGCCTTTATGTCCAGTTTTTCAGGGCCTAGTTGTGGCCCAGAGCCCAGTCTAGGGCCCAGTGTTAGAGCCTAGGGTTTGGGCTCAGGCCTGTGGCTCAGGGCCAGCCTTCAGCACTGTGCAGTTAAGCACTAAGTCAAGGCCCAGGCCCAGGGTCAAGAGCCTCTCAGATGGCCAGGGCCCAGGGCCCAGGGGCAGGCCCAGGGGTCTTATATAGCCCCAGTGGTGGGTATAGGTCTTTGTGGCTCAGCCTGTGGCCCAGGTTCAGGGCCCAGGGCCTGTGTGGCCCAGGGCCTGGTAGAGCCCAGTGTGGGCCCAGAGCCCAGGGTTGTGTCAGGGCTTAGGGTTGAGTCAAGGGCTAGGATAGCTCAGTGTCAAGGGTGGTTTTAGGGCTTTCAAAGAACAAATGATTATAGGGTTTATTTTATCAGTTTATTTTTATTTTCTTTATTCATTCTTTATATTTATTTATTTATTATTTGTTTTATTTTAGTTTATATTTAGGTTTAGTTTAAGTTTGTTTTTTTAGTTTATTTTATTTTATTTAGGTTTAGTTTAATTTTATTTTTAGGTTTTGCTATTTAATTTTAGGTTTAGGTTTAGATTTTATTTTAATTTAGGTTTTATTTTTAGTTTGATTTTGGTTTGTTTTAGTTTAACTCATTTAGTTGGTTTAGGTTTAGTTTTGGATTGGTTAGGTTTTCTTTTAATTTTGTTTAGTTTATTTTAGTTTGTTTAAGTATTTTATTTATTTATTTTAGTTTTATTTTATGTTTAGGTTTTTTTTTAGTTTGGGTTTAGTTTTAGTTTTATTTGTCTTTAGGTTTAGGTTTATTTTGTTTTATTTTATTCAATTTAAGTTTATTTTATTTTATTTACGCTTTTTTTATTTTATAGTTTTTTTATTTAGTTGATTTTATGTTTTATTTAGTTTAAGTTTTATTTATTTTATTTTAGATTATTTTAAATTTTATTTTATTTTAGGTAGGTAGGTTTTAGTGGTTTTATCTTTATATATTTATCTTTATAGGATCAGTTTGTTATGCATTTTATTTAGGTCTTTATTTAGTCAGCTCAGCCTCAGTTGGGTCTGTGGTCTTTGGGTGGCCTTTAGGTGTTAGGGCTCAGGGTTTACCCACTGATGGCCCAGGATTTATGTGGCCTAGGCTCAGTGAGTTTAGTGGCCTATGGTTTAGGGCCTGGCCCAGGGTCAGCTTAGGATCTGGCTAGCCTAGCTCAGTTTGTGCCTAGGTTTAGGTTTATTTATTTTAGTACTTATTTTAATAGGTTTAGGTTGATTTTATTTTATTTATTTTAGTTTATTTTTTTTTAGTTTAGGTTTATTTTTATTTATTTTAGGTTTTATTTTTAGGTTTATTTTTTAGGTTTAATTTTTTGTTTAGTTTTTATTTTAGGTTTATTTTATTTTTATATTACATTTGGTTTTAGTTTGGAGTTTTTTAAGGTTTTTGTCTTTATTTATTTTAGGTTTTAGGGTGTAGGTTTAGGGTTTATGTTTTATTTGTTTCAATATTTTTATTTTAAATTTAAATTGGTAGGTTTAGGTTTATTTATTTATTTTTTATTTAATTTTTAGTTTATTTTATTTTTATTTTATTTAGATTTATTTTAGTTTTATTTAGTTTAGTTTATTTTATTTTAGGTTTATTTATTTTAGTTTATTTTTAGGTTTTAGTTTTATTTTAGTTTATTTTATTTTATTTATTTTTTATTTCATTTAGGTTTATTTTTATTTCATGTAGTTTATTGATTTTTAGGTCAGTTATTTTAGTTTTATTTTTAGGTTTAATTTTAGGTTTAGATTTAATTATTAGTTTAATTTTTATTTTATAATTAGGTTTAGGTTTAGTTTATTTTTTATTTTGGGTTTGTTTTATTTAGGTAGGTTTTAAATTTTATCTTAGGTTTATTTTATCATTTTTAGTAGGTTTATGTATTTTGGTTTTATCTTTAATTAGTAGCCAGCATAGTCAAGTATCTTTAGGTCATTTATAAATTAGTATCTTAGCCTGTGCAGTGCCTGTTTTGTGGCCCAGGGTTCCTCAGTCAGCCTTTAGAGGTGAGGGCAGGGTTGGAGAGTTAGGATAGTCAGGGCAAGAGGATGTGGCCTGTGGCTCATGATTTTAGGATCTTGGGCCTATGGCTCAGGTCAGTCATTGGGTTACCATAGGGTTTAGGGTTTTGTTTAATCTTTAATTTGTAGGCTCATGTTTATTTAGTTTAGTTTAATTTTATTTTACATAGGTTTTATTTTTATTTTATGTTTAGGTTTTATTTATTTTTTTTAGGTTTTAGGTTTTTATTTTAGGTTTATTTGTTGGTTTATTTATTTTAGTTTAGATTTAAGTTTACTTTTAGTTTATTTTATTTTATTTAGTTTAGGTTTTGGTTTAGGTTTACTTTATTTTAGGATTAGTTTAGGTTTTATTTATTTTTGTTTATTTTATTTTAGTTTTAGTTTAGGTTTTATTTATTTTTTTATTTTATGTTTAGGTTTTTTTAGTTTAGTTTAGGTTTTATTTTATTTATTTTTAGGTTTTATTTTATGTTTAAGTTTTTTATTTAGTTTTTATTTTATTTGAGTTTATTTTATTTATTTTATGTTTAGTTTTTTATTTTTTATTTTAGGTTTTCATCTTTTGAGTTTATTTTTTAGTTTAGTTTTAGGTTTATTTTATTTTATTTATTTATTATATTTTATTTTATTTTGATTTAGGTTTAGGTTTAGTTTAGGTTTTTATTTTATTATTTATTTTATTTAGTCCAGTGTTATTATGTATTTATTTTAGGTTTTATTTAGTAGGTTTTTAGGTTTAAGATTTAGTTTAGGGTGAGTTGGGTTTATGTTGGCAGGGTTTTTTGGTAGTGCATTTTGGTAGGCTTTAGTGTGGTAGGTTTTTAGGTTTAGGTATACTAGCTTAGTTTTGTGGTTTTATTTAGGTTAGTTTTATTTATTTAGTTTAGTTTATTTAGTAGGTTATTGATTTTATTTGTTTTATCTTTATTTTAAGTTTTTTTTTTTAAGGATCAGTTATATTTTATTTTATTTTAGGCTCATTTTTAGTATTTTTTAGGTTTAGGTTTTATTTAGTTTTATTTTACATCATTTCGTGGTTTATTTTATTTTACATCTGATTTTTGGTTTTATTTAGGTGTTTATTTTAGGTTTATTTTATCTTTAGTTTTGTTTAGGTTTTATTTATTATCTTGGTTTTATTTATTTTATCTTATTTTTTTAGTTGAGGTTTAGGTTTATTTATCTTATTTTTCAGTTTATCATTTTAAGCTCAGTTTTTGGCTCAGGGTGGGCTCAGGGTGGGTTAGGGTTTGTGGTCAGGGTTCAGTGGTGGTTTAGGTGCACAGGGTTTGGTAGGGATCTTGGGCAGGGCTCAGGGCTAGATTAGATCTTGAGTTTAGTGCCTGGGGTCAGGGCTAGTTTTATGGTTTAGGGTAGGGTCAGGCTTTTTTGGGGTTTTGGGTTTTTTAGGGTTCCTTGTATGTTTTAGGGTTTGTGGATTTAGTGTGGGTTTAGTGGTCCCAGTTTGGGTTTTTTTAAATTAAGTAAACCGATATGTTTAGATTTATTTAATTTATTTTTTATTTATATATTTATTATTTTATTTTTTATTTTTATTTATTTTAGTTTATTTATTTTAGGTTTTTGTTTAGGTTTTTATTTTAGTTTTTTCTTTTAAGTTTATGTTTATGTTTTAGATTTAGTTTTTTGATTTTTTTTATTTTTTTTAGGTTTAGGTTTTATTTTGTTTTTAGGTTTAGTTTTAGGTTTTATTTTATTTTCTTATTTGGATTAGGTTTTTATTTTAAGTTTATTTTTAGGTTTTATTTTTTTGGTTTAGGTTTTATTTTAATTTTAGTTTATTTTATTTCATGTTATTTTACTTTAGGTTTAGGTTTAGGTTTTATTTATTTATTTTAGTTTAGGTTTAAGTTTATTTTATTTTATTTATTCTATTTTTATTTTTTGTTTGGGTTTTTTTTTTTGTTTAAGGTTTAGGTTTTATTGTTAGGTTTATTTTGTAGGTTTAGGATTTTATTTAGTATCTATTTTATTTTATTCTAACTTTAATTTATCATTATTTTACCTTTAGTTTTTTTATTTAGGATTTTAATTTTAATAGTGTTGTTTTATTTATTTTATTATTTTTTATTATTATTTTATTTTATTTTATGTTTTGGTTTATGTTTTATTTTAGTTTTGTTGTTATTTTATTTTAGGTTTAGTTTTGTTATACATTTTATTTTAGGTTTTATTTGCTTTTGTGGTTTAGGTTTATAGCTTGGTTTGTGGTAGGGTTTATTTTTGGGGTTTAGGTTTAGGGCCTATGGCTCAGGATGGGTCAAGGTAGGGTTTGTGGCATTTAGTCTAGGGTTTAGGGTTTTTTTTTTAGGGTTTAGGGCCTAGGGTTTAGGGTTGGGCCTAGGGTTTATGCTTTTAATTAGATAAACCAGTGTTTTTTTTATTTTAGTTTATTTTATTTTTATTTTATTTATTTATTTATATGTTTTATTTATTTATTTTAGGTTTATTTATTTTAGTTTAAGTTTTATTTTAGTTTTTTTTTTGGGATTACATTTTATTAATGAGATGTTTATTTATATTTTTAGGTTTCTTTTATATTAGGTTTAGGTTTAATTTTTATTTTAGTTTAGGTTTAAATTTTAGGATTTTACTTAGGTTAATTAGGTTTTATTTTTGTTTAGTTTATTTTAGTTTATTTTATTTTATTTAGTAGGTTTAGGTTTAATTATTTTAGGTTTAGGTTTTATTTATTTTGGTTTTATTTTAGTTTAGGTTTAGATTTCTTTTATTTTGTTTATTTTATATTTTAGGTTGATGTTTTTTTAGTTTAGTTTAGGTTTTATTTTTTTTTTATTTTATTTTATTTTACTTTGGTTTAGGTTTTATTTTAGTTTTATTGTTTATTTATTTTTTACGCTTAGATTTTATTTTATTTTGTCTTTTATTCATGTTTATTTAATTAAGGTAGTTTGAATTTTATTTTATTTTTAATTAATATTAGTTTTTATTTTATTTTAGGTTTAGGTTTAAGTTTAATTTATGTTTATTTTATTTTATTTTTATTATTTAGGTAGGTTTTATTTTAATAAAGTTATAGTATAGGTTTATCTAGTCAGTGGAGGTAGGATCATTTAGGAGGGTTTTGGGAGGGCTCATTTAGTTTAGGGTTTAGTTGTGGCTCAGTGGTTTGGTTAGGGTTTAGGGTTAGTAGCATAGAGTTTTTTGGGCTGGGTTAGAGTTTAGGGTATATGGTTTTTAGTTTAGGATTTATAGGGTTTAGGGTTTATGGTTTAGGGTTTAGGGTTCAGGTTTTTAGCTTTCAGGGTGTAGGATTTTTTATTTTTTTTTTATTTTTTTTTTAGGGAAACCCCATGATGCGGGGGTATTTTATTACCAAAAAAAAATGTTAGAAGGTCCTTAAAGGGGATAAACTCAAACTACCAAAGAGCTACAATCACCTAAGGAGTAAATCCCCATCTAAGTACATCCAAGAGCAAAACAAAACATTAAAGCAATCAAATGATACAAGATGATTAACATAATAGCTAAAGGAAGTTTATAATGCTGATGGTTGTAAGAGTGCTTGGTAATATGGAGCAAACCAAGAAGATAAAAAAAAGAGAAACACGCAAAGTTATAATGAGAGAGAGATTAGAACGCTAAGGTAATACTACAAAAGGTAGAAGGAAACAATATAATATGAGTATGATAATAAGGAAATGTGATAGAGAAGGCTCGCTCAATCACACCATGTTGGGGCAGATGCAAGTATGAGCATCCAAACTTCAGCAAAAGGGTTACATCACATGAGCTACTACCGAACCAAAAAGGAGTGAGAACATCACAGCCATCATAGCCATCATAGCCAACAATCCTGTGAGAAGGAAGCACCCAGTTGTTGATATTCTTGTGAGCTTTATTACGCAAAACCTAAGCAAAATCATATCTAAAATATATAGGTAATTGCTAAGAGTAAGGATAAGGAGTCTCATTCAAGAAAAATATCATCAATATAGCCATCTTGACATGAGAATACATAAACATAAGTGAGTGAGCCATCTTAGCCGTAATCTCATGAATAGCCATATTCGTGAAAGAAATTGGTTCAGATATAATCCTCCATAAGAAAATTACGAGGAGACAACTCAAAAAACCAAATAAGTCAATGAGCCAATAATTAACACCATCCCAATCACATGATATGTAAATGAATCTTTCTGGTAAAACAACCCGTGAAACAATCCCTTATTAATGTCCTGAGAAAGCAATAGTAAAGGAAGACAAAGATAGCTCAACAGAATGAATCAACCAACCAAAATTAGCACAAAAAAATAGTTAGAGCAATAGCAAAGATTCGTGGCCTCCATTTAGATAATCCGATCAACAATCAATCCAGAGAACAAGACAATAAAAGGAAACAACATCCAAGATAGGAAGGGACTAAAGGCCATAATATCATTCTTTCGTAATAAACGCTCATAAGACCGCACCAACCAAAAGGCGAGATGATGCATCAAAAACAAGAGATAAATTGCACGGGCAATCAGAAAGCCAACTCCAATAGCCAAACAGCTAATACACATTGGAACCCACCATAAAAAGAAATCAACAAGTGAATTGAAATGAGTCTCAACATTAAAATTAAAATAGCAACAAGCTTAAGCAACATCCAAGCATAAAAGAAAGCCGAGAACAAAACCATAAATAGGAAAAGACAATAGTTCATAATACCACCCTTAATAATAGATTATATTCCAAGGAGTAAGCACTAACTGAGGTCCCATTAGAAAAATAGTCCAAATAATTTCCATATGAGAATCCGTAAAACAAGACAGATAACAAGAGTAAAAGGCAGCCTAGATAGTACCAAGACAAACAAAGCCAAGACATGAAAGAGCGATAAAGATTGCATTCCGTGATAGATCCCCAAGACAAAAGACAAGAAGAGCACAAAAGCCATTCAGTCCATTGGGAATAGAAACAACAAGGGTAATGTAGATCACAAGCATCGATAATGAGCAATCCCGTGATAAATAAAGCAAGGGCACTCAGAAATCAACAACAAAATAGCTAGTGCTACAAAATACAAATTAGATCCACATTAGAATCCGTAAAAACAAGACAAGAAATAACCAAGACAAAAAATAGCCAAGGCAGTAGTAGCCAAGACAGCTATGCCAAGACAACAAGGGACAACATAGTACCATAATTCAGAAAGTACGTGACACCAATGACCAAAACAAAGAGACAAGATAACTGACAAGCATACTTGAAACCCTTAATCATATCCGAGCAAAGATAACCAAACACGTGAAAATCTACCGTGTGTTGAGCAATAACACAGCAATCGAGAGCCAATAGAGCCAATCCCAAGGAGAGGTTATTCAGATTGAAACCCACCAAACAAAAGGATCAAAATTGTATTCAAATGAAAATATCATTAGAATCCAGACAAAACAATATAACAAAACCAAGGCAAAACTAGAGAGCAACAAATAGGGCAAAACCATCCAAGCCTCTCAATCGAGTAGACAATGCCGAGTTAATAGCCAAGAAGATATAACATAGAATAAGTATCTTGAGTGTAGCAATCTGACAAGAAACACCAAAAAACCTTAGACAATCAAGACAACAAAAACCAGCTAGCTTGCCATAAAACCACCCATCTAGGATAAACAGTGCAATTGATACAAGGTTAACGGGGTTCAAAATAAAACAAACCAAGCAATCATCAACATCTAAACAAAACAAACCAAAATAAATAGTGTAGAGTATTAATCCACCAACAACCAAGGCACCCCAAAAAGCATATATAAAGATAGTGGGAAGAAAACTCACCACAAGCCAATCCAATAAGGGACATTCAAAGCATTAGCAGATGATTAGTCACATTAAACCGTGATGCCAAGGATAAGAGCTGCAAGACAACAAGAACCCAAAGAAGTAGCAGACAAGAGAAACAAAGAAAAAAAGGGTAAACAGGAAAACCAAAAGAAAGGCCAACATGAAAGCCCATTCGCAGGGAGCAAGATAAGACCAAAGCCCCAATCTAAGCTTCCACGTAAAGGTTCTCTTGAATATAACAACCAATAACAATCAAGAAACTCCATCCAAAAATAAACAAGCATAAGAGTTACATAAAAGGTTAACCAAGAAGTACTATCAAAGTTCGCACAATGATAATTTCCATTAAGGGTAAGGAGGTGAACAACCTATGAGAAAGCCTACAAAGAACATCCATAGCGGAAGAAAAGAAGAAACACCACCAAGATCCCACCAAAGAGACCTAAAAATAGAAATGGATTCCAAAGAGCTGTAAGGGGTCCAGGTTACAATATAAACAACAGCCAAGATGATAAGTATCAGCAAAAAGGCCAAATAGCCTCTTCATGCATAGAAATAAATTAAAATATAATTCCTAGAAGTAAAAGAAAACTGTCAGCTCCAAGCTAGAATCAAAGAGAATATGGGAGACAATCAGCATATCAAAACCATGACCATTATCAGTTAGGATCCAATAACCTAATAGTAAATCATCAAGATCCCAAGTGGGATTGCTGTTATAAAACCATTAACAGGTAACACAAAGCTCAACTGGGTACCAAATCAAGAGATTGATGTGCATATAGTTCAACATCTGCCCCATAATATTGTAAATGCCAAAAATAGAGATCTTCCAACTAAAGGAGAAGGGGTAAAGGAAACAAGTCATCGTAAAGAGCACAAGACAGCAATGATATCTATAAGGAGTATCCATAAAGAACACAAGGAAATAGAAAACCAGAAAAAAAGAAAAATGAAGAGGAGAATTAGATTGTGAGGTAAGGAAGCCCGGAATTTTCCAAGTTAACCAGACCAAGCAAGTATTTGGGTATTGTAAATTGATCAAAGAGGATGATACTGTCTTGTCTCGCACCCAGATTAGCAAGGTAATCAGCACAGGCATTACCTTCATGCCAAACATGAGTGATGGTAAAATTCATTTGAGAGAGAAGAGCCCTAGTTTGCTTGAGGAGGTAGTACAAACAAGCATTGCTCATATTGGTAGAAGTCAAAAGGTCAATCAAGAGAAGAGCCGCCACCTCTATCCAAATATTGAACCATTTTGAAGACAAATTTCAAGAGCTTTGTGGACCATAAGCTCAAGATAAGGGACAAGGTCGGAAATAAGGGGATAAGCAAATGCACATAGGACTATACCCTTAGAATCGAAAATGCCTCCACAAAGCCATTATGAGAGAGAAGATTAATTTTAATAATATGATCAAGAGGTTTTTCCAAAACCATTCTATCATTTGATAGTAAGACAGTCCGGAAGATTGAGGCCAAGCTTATTGGCAATAGATTTACAGCCTTTAAAATGTTTGTGATGAATTAAATTGGCTTTAAATAAGTCACAAATTTTTTTTTTAGTTCTAATAATAGTCCTCATGTGATTCACACGAATCCCACGATGTTTAGCTTCATTTTAGACCATCCATATAAACCAAATAAGAGTAATGGCGATTATGATTTTAATATGACCTTTAATGGCATTGTCAAAGTAAACTTCAAGAAGTTGATATATAGTAAAGTACAATTAAAATTGACAAGTGTTGAATAGATCGTCATACCAAATCCAAATTTTAGATGGCAATAGCCCCATTAACAAAAACATGGTTAACATTCTCAATATGGGAACAACATTGACATTTAGGGTAAAATAAAACCCTTTACCCCACAACAAAGAGTCAACAGAATAAAGTTTTTAGGATACCAAGTGAGAATAGAGTAAGAGGGGATATTGTTATTCCAAATTTTGGAGAACACAATAGAAGAAGAGTGTCTTTAGTGTGAAGCCACACATTTTAAGGTTGAAATCCCCATTATGAGATAGCTTAAAGATAACTGATCATGATTGTTAGAGTGATAGGAATATTAGTAATCATATTTAAGAAAGTGGAAGGAATAGAATCGAATCTTACTAGTGTTCCACTTGTGGTTTTGCCGTAATGAATTAACTCGATAGCTAAAGTGGAGTGAGTGTAGAGTAAGTCATCAATGGATCCACCACCACTTGTCTTGCCAAAAAAAAGGAATTGCCGAGTTTATGCCCCAAAAAAATTAAGGATTCGATCCCATTTGTGAACAAAGTCTTCTCCACAGGAGAATCACCCGATTTAAAGGGACAAATGAGAGGATGTTTACCCTGGCAATATTTAGAAGTCATGAAATTTTCCCAAAGACTATTTTTGCTCCTAAAATTCCACCAAAGTTTGTAGGAGAAGGCATTGATAACTTCTTTGATGGATTTACATCCCAGACCTCCCTCTTCAAGAGTACCACAACTTTTAGACCAAGATGACCAGTGCATTCTTTTAGAGGAGGTATTGGTTCCCCAGAAGAATTTGTTTAAGAGACGCTCAATTCTATTGATGGTAGAATTGGTAGGCACAATGGTTTGAAGAAGGTATATAGGCATGGAATTTAGGGTGCTCTTGATCAAGGTAAGCCTACCACCGAAAGAGAGTAAATGAAATTCCCAAACCAATTTTGTTAGAAATTTTCTGAATTAGATCATCAAAAGGTGTGATCTTTTTGGCCTTTAAAAAGAGGAGCCCCTAGGTAATTAAGAGGGAGTTGATTTTGCTTAAAATTAGTAATTTTGGATATTTGGTTAAGTCTATTAGGAGGAATCTTATTGAATAATAAAAGCGCATTTTCCTTCATTAAGAAAAAGACCACTAACTTTACCAAAATCATTTAGAAGGTTCTTAATGGTTTTAACATGTTGAAGGGAGCCGCGAAGATAATGAAATCATCTACAAAGCTAAGATGAGAAATAGGAAACCTCCATGAGTTTTAAAAGACATATTAGGATTATTAGCAAAAGATCGTTAAGGCTGTAGAGTATTCAATAGCGATGATAAAAAGAGAAGGTGATAGTGGGTCACCTTGCCTCAAACCATGGCTAGAAGGAAAGAAACCTATGGACTTGCCATTCATGATAACCAAAACCGACATTCGTATACACCTTTTTATAATCCGGATAAAACTATCGAAAAAACCAAACAGATTTGAAAGAGAAAATCCCATGAGAGTTTATCTAAGGCTTTAGCGATGTCCAGTTTGAATAAGATGTTGCCTCCTCTAGTAGGGACATCAAGGTCATGAATCGGCTCTTGAGCAAGAAGAATATTATCCGATATTGCTCAGTGTTTAACAAAACCAGCTTGATTTGGGAGATGATTTTAGGAAGCAAAGGGCTAAGCCTATTATTTATTAATTTAGCAATGAGTTTTGAAAAAAGAATAATCGCCTAAAATTGCCCCAAGATTCGTGATTGTTAGTTTTGGAAATAAGGACAATAGAAGTGCTTGAAAAGTATTTGGGAATAGGATTGCCATCAAAGAAATCAATAACAAAGATCAACTAAGTCAATAAATGGCCAACAATGAAAGAAGTGGGTCATATAGCCGTCGTACAAAGAATGAGCTGTTCATGTTCTTAAGTATTACTAATCTCTTTCAGTTACATATTACTTTTATTTTAATGATTATCCTCAGCATTAATCATAGAAGGGATAAGATGGGTGTTTGATAAAGTTCCCAACAACAGTTAGAATTTAATAAAGTTTGGAAATGATGAATGATAGAATCCTTAATATCATTGTTATCGGTTATCCATTCACCATTAGAGTTCTTAATTTTCTTAATCGAGTTTAAGGCTTTCCGTTTATTACAAATGGCATGAAAATACCTGGTGTTTCTGTCACCATCAGCAATATGTTTGCTTGCGGCTTTTTGGCAATAGGTTTCTTCCATGTTTTGATAATTAACAAGTTATTCTTGGCAATGTTCAACTCCTCAAGTTTACTAGGATCAGTTGAGATAGCCTCTTCAAGAACAAACCTCTTGTTCCATAGCTTTAAGATTTGTGAAAAGGTTTTAAAAATGTGTTTGTTCCACCAATTGAGATTTTGTTTAAGTCTTTTGAGCTTAAGCCAAAGAGTCATACCTTTAACATTATCAGGAAAACAGAGCCATCCAATTAGTGAGAGCGACATTGGTGAAGTCACTATGTTGGGTCCACATATTTTGAAATCTGAAAGGAGGGAGTAGATGGGTTAGGGGATTTTGAAGGAAATCAAAGAGAGGAGCATGGTCGACAAAGTTTTGCTCAAATGCTCAACATTGAGTACCGATTGATCCAGAGAATTAAAGAGGGTCCTATCAAGACCCCCAAAGTCTAGAGTTGTGCCATGAAGTTGGGAGTGAAACCAATGTTGATCAGTTGCAATCAAGGATCATATTTGAGAAGTCCTCCATGGAATGAAGGTTAGAGAACATCCTCCCCTTCTTTCGAACTCTATGATAGTGTTGAAATCACCTCCAACCAACCGGGAAGGTTAGCGAGGAAGCGAAGGTGCGTAAGTGATTCCAAAGGATGTTCCTAGCTATTACATAAAGGAGCCAAAAGGATAAGTCACCTAAGGAGATTTTGACATTAACAATTGGTCAAGATCATCAATGATGGAAATGGTGATGGAGTTGTGCCAAAGCACCAAATTTTATTATTAAGATTGAAGATAAGGGATCTTGGAAAGAGAAAGGTTCAATAAGAACAAGTAACTTGATATTATGGACATGTGACTCTAAGATTAGACCCACAATATTCCAAATAAGAAAATTAATCATAAGGAGACAACCAAAGGAAAAGGAAAAAAAGAAAGGAAAGAGAGAGAAATGATGACACATTACTTGTGGGGTGGAAGAAGCGAGTGGTTCTAGAGTTATTATTAGAAAATTTGCTTTGTAGGGTTTTTTGTTTTAACAATTTGAAAGGGTCTATCAATCCAAATTATCTCCATCGAAAGATTGATTTTTTTGGGTTCAAATAATAGAAGAATCTATCAATGTTTTAGAAGAGGATTTCACCTTCTTCTATGGATGAAAATTGGTTCAATTGATTATCACTCACGAAGGGAAATAGATGGGGAAGTTCGGCACCATTAATACAAATATCTTTCTCAATATGTTTTGAAGCCATAGGGTCATCATTGTATTGGTCCATTATATGATTCCCATTCAAATTGTTTAATTTGTCCAATATAAGGCTACCATTCAGATTTTGGTAGGATTTAAGCAAGAGCTATCATGGGAAACCAAATTATTACAAGCAGGGGTGAGGTTAGGTATATTGCCATTGGTAGTGTCACACCCCTCAATGCCTATTTTAGTACCAAGGTCAGAGTGTTTTCCAATAGATAGATAGTAGGAGGAGTAGGGAGGAGAGGCTCTTTTGAGTATTTTAGGCACATATGCTAGAGTATTGGTTTTCCCAGTTCCATTAATGGTGTTTATATTCTGGTAAATTTTTTGATTAGGATGAAGTACAAAGCATTCGAGTGGTCCTGTGAATCTTGTGAGTGCAAAAGACAGAAAATTTTGAATTGTATATCCAAATCAAATCAAACCTCTTTGGGATATTTTTTGTAATGTCTATCTCAACGAGAATCTGGCGAGAAGGCCTAGATCTAGTGGCCGTTGGTATTTGGAGAGGTCTACCAAAAGGCATAGACAAACAAAACTTGATGAGTGACATAATGTAGCATGTTAGGAAAAAAAGCCAAAGAGGGAAAATGGGAGATTCCTCTTTGACATCAAAGAG
The DNA here is from genome assembly GCA_021442155.1 of Cymbidium sinense. Lineage (NCBI taxonomy): Eukaryota > Viridiplantae > Streptophyta > Magnoliopsida > Asparagales > Orchidaceae > Cymbidium > Cymbidium sinense. Next base: position 108,371,682 of record CM038226.1, read on the forward strand.
GGACCATTTCAATAGCATATGACAATTATGCACAAAAGAATGACGGCGAAAACCCTGAATAATCTAAATCATTTGAGAGTTGAATAAGAATGTGAGGATCGATCGAAAAAGAAAGTAGATAATTTTAAACTATGAAAGAAAGAGCGAATATAATCAAGAGTCGGGCTAAGGAGAATTTACCAAAGCGAACTTCGAAGGGCTTAGCAAGTTTCTCAACATCGATGATATTACTACGGCAATCCACGATAAGATGTCAAAATGAGATTAACCGAAGCATTCGAGCTAGGGATCTTACCAGATAAAGCCTCTTTGAATGATTTAACAACAGGTGCATTCAATCAATCCGGAAAACCTGTAGTCGGAGAGCAAAGCGGTCCGTCGAGTGACGGGCGGGATTAGAGACGAGCCTCCACCACTGCTCAAATCCAAGGACATCACATACAGAGGGGAGCCAATGGAGTGCTTGAGCGGAATTAAAACGAAATCCAGAGGCATAAAATCAGAGAGGGAGCACGAGAGGGAAAGATTATTTTAGGTGTAGGGTTAGGGTTTAGGGTTTAGTTACTTTGGGTTTAGAGGTTTGGGTTTTCTTTTATTTTATTTTTACTTTTTTATTTTTTTTAGTGGTTTAGTTTATTTATTTTCTATTTATTTCATTTTATTTTATTTTTTATTTTGATTTATGTTTTTATTAGTTCATTTTAAGTTTAGGTTTATTATTTATTTTATTTTATTTTAGGTTTATTTTATTTTTTATTTTAGGTTTAGGTTTAGTTTTATTTTTTATTTTTAGGTTTAGGTTTTAGGTTTTATATAGGTTTATTTTAAGTTTTATTTTCTTGTTTATGTTTAGGTTAATTTTAGTTTATTTTTTTATTTAGGTTTAGGTTTATTTATTTTTTAGGTTTAGTTTTATTTATTTACTTTAATTTAGTTTAGTTTAGATTTAGGTTTATTTTATTTTATTTAGTTTAGATTTTTATTTTTTTTTTTTTTTTTTGGGTTTATTTTATTTATTTTATTTTATTTTAGATTTATTTTAAGTTTAGGTTTATTTTTTATTTTTTATTTTATTTATTTTATATATGCTTTTAGGTTTATTTAATTTTTTAGTTTAATTAGGTTTTATTTATTTTATTTTAGTTTAGTTTTAATTTTTTTAATATTTATTTTTATTTTTTTATTTATTATTTTATTTTTTAGTTTATTTTATTTATTTTATTGGGTTTTATGTTTTTTAGGTTTGGGGTTTAGGGATAGGTTAGGGTTTTTAGGGTTTTTTTTGGGTTTTGGGTTTAGGGTTTGGGGTTTAGTTTAGTTAGTTTAGGGTTTTGGTTTTTTGTTAGGTTTAGGTTTAGGGTTTAGGGTTTGGGTTTTTGTGTTTAGGGTTTAGTTTAGTTTAGGATTTTTAGGGTTTAGGGTTAGTTTTAGAGTTTATGGTTTAAGGTTAGTTTAGGGTTTAGGGTTTATTTGGGTTAATTTTATATGTTTAGGGTTTAGGGTTTAGTTATTTTTTTTAAATTAGTAAATTGGTTTAGGTTTATTTAGTTTATTTTTATTTTTTTTTACTTATTTTTTATTTTTATTTAGTTTAGTTTACATTTAGGTTTATTTAATTTAGTTTATGTTTTTATTTTTTAGTTTATTTTTTTTTAGGTTAGGTTTAGTTTTTTAGTTTTTTAGTGAGTTTATGTTTATTTTTAATTTTTTAGGCTTATGTTTTATTTTTTTTATTTTTTTTTTATTTAGGTTTAGGTTTTATTACATTTTATAGGTTTAGTTTTAGGTTTATTTTTAGTTTAGGTTTAGGTTTATTTTTGTTTATTTTATTTTATTTAGGTTTTTTTTTATTCTTAGGTTTATTTTAATTTTAGTTTTAATTTTTTTTTTTATTTTTAGTTTTAAATTTTTTTAGGTTTAGGTTTTAATTTAGATTTTTATTTTATTTATTATTTTATTTTATGTGGGTTGAGTGTTAGGTTTATTTAGTTAGGGTTATTTTTAGGTTTTAGTGTTAGGTTTAGGGTTTAGTTTAGGTTCAAGGTTTAGGATAGTGTTTATGATTTAGGAAGGTTTTGGGTTAGGTTTAGGGTTTATGGTTTAGGTTTAGATTTAGGGTTTAGGTTTAACATTTAGTTTAGGGTTTAGGTTTAGGTTCTTTTTTTTTTAAAATAAAAGAAGTGAAATAGTTTAGGTTATTTAGTTTATTATGTTTATTTTATATTTTTATTTGTTTATTTTTATTTTTAGTTTGTTTAGTTTATTTATTTTATGTTTATTTATTTTAGTTTGGTTTTTTGTTTTAGTTTATTTTTTAGGTTTAGGTTTAAGTTTATGTTTATTTTTTTGTTTAGTTTTTTATTTTTTATTTATTTTAAGTTAGGTTTTATTTTTTTTAGGTTTAGGTTTATTTTATTTTTATTTTTTAGGTTTAGGTTTAGGTTTTATTTTAAGTTATTTTAGGTTTTATTTTTTTAGTTTAGGTTTAGGTTTAGTTTATTTTGGGTTACATTATTTTATTTTATATTTGTTTAGCTTATATTAGTTTAGTTTTAAGTTTATTTTATTTTATTTATTTTATTTTTATTTTAGGTTTAGGTTATTTTTTAGTTTATGATTTAGGTTTTATTTTTAGATTTTTATTTAGTTTTTATTTTATTTTATTTTTATTTTATGTTTAGTTTTAATTTTATTTAGGTTTTAATTTTTAGGTTGATTTTATTTTTTATTTAGTTTAGGTTTTATTTATTTTATTTTAATCTTTTATTATTTTATTTTATTTTTATTTTAGGTTTAGGTTTAGGTTTAGTTTAGGTTTTCTTTATTTTATTATTTTATTTTATAAGGTTTAGGTTTTATTATTATATATTTTATGTTTGGTTTATTTAGTTTATGTTTAGGTTTTTAGCTTTTTTAGGGTTTAGGTTTGGGGTTTAGAGTTTAATGTTTAGCTTTAGGGTTTAGGGTTTTAATTAAGTAAACTAGTTGGTTTAGGTTTATTTTGTTTATTTTTTATTTATGTTAGTTTATTTTATTTTTTATTTTGATTTATGTTTATTTTTTATTTTTTATAGTTTTGTTTATTTATTTTATGTTTATTTATTTTAGTTTATGTTTTTTATTTTAGTTTATTTTTTAGGTTCTGATTTATTTTTAAGTTCAGTTTTATTTTTGTTTTATATTTTTGGTTTATGTTTTATTTTTTATTTTTTTTATTTAGATTTACTTTTTTATTTTATTTTTTTTGGTTTAGGTTTTAGGTTTTTATTTCCAGTTTATCGTTAGGTTTTCTTTTTAGTTTACATTTAGGTTTATATTTAGTTTATTTTATTTTATTTAGTTTAGGGTTTAGGTTTAGGTTTAGGTTTTATTATTTTAGTTTAGGTTTAGGTTTATTTTATTCTAATTATTTTATTTTTATTTTAGATTTAGTTTTTTTGTTTACGGTTTAAGTTTTATTTTTTTAATTTATTGTTTTATTTTTAGGTTTATTTTTTAGGTTTAGATATTTAATTAATTTTATTTTATTTTATTTTATGTTTATTTTAGATTTATTTTATTTTTTTTATTTTATTTAGTTTATTTTAGGTTTCTATTCTTAGGTTTATTTTATTTTCTTAGTTTAGGTTTAGGTTTAAATAATTTTATTTTAGTTTATTTTTATTAGTTTATTTTATTTCATTTTTATGTTTAGCTTTAGGTTTAGTTTCAGGTTTTATTTTATTTTATTTTTTTATTTAGGTTTAAGTTTTATTTTATTTTTGTTTTAGGTATATTTAGGTTTAGGTTTAGGTTTTAGTTTTTTTGGGTTTAGGGTTAAGGGTTTAGGGTTTAGGGTTAGGTTTGGGTTTAGGGTTTTTAGGTTTAGGGTTTTAGGATTTTTGGGTTTAGGGTTAGGGTTTGGGTTTAGTATTTAAACTTTAGGTTTAGGGTTTTATGATTAGTTAGGGTTTTGGTTGGAGTTTAGGGTTTAGTTTAGGTTTAAGTTTACTTTAGGGTTAGTTTATAGTTTAGTTAGTTTAATTTTATAGTTTAAGTTTAGGTTTAAGTTTAGGGTTTGAGTTTAGGTTTTCATTTGGTTTTTAGTTAGTGATTTAGAGTTAGTTACTTTAGTTTAATTAGTTTTAGGTTAGGTTTAGTTTAATTTTAGGGGTTGGGTTTAGTTTTTTAGTTTTATTTTTAATTTTTTAATTTTTTTAAATAGAAATTATGGGTTTATTTATTTTTTTTGTGTTTTTTATTTTGATTTTATTTATTTTTTTGGTTTAGGTTTATTATTTTGGTTTATTTTTTAGGTTTAGGTTTAGGTTTAGGTTTATTTTTTAGTTTAGTTTTTTTTTTTATGTTTAGGTTTTAATTTTTATTTTTAGGTTTATGGTTAGTTTTTATTTTATTTTTTTATGTTTAGGTTTTAGGTTTTCATTTTTTTCATTTATTTTTAGGTTTTATTTTTTTGGTTAGGTTTAGGTTAATTTTTAGTTTATTTTATTTTATTTAGTTTATGGTTTAGGTTTAGGTTTAGGTTTTATTTATTTTAGTTTAGCTTATTTTAGTTTAGGTTTAGGTTTATTTTATTTTCACTATTCTATTTTTATTTTAGGTTTAGTTTTTTTTTAGTTTTGGGTTTAGGTTTTATATTTTACTTTTTTTTTAAGTTTAGTTTTTAGGTTTATTTTTTAAGTTTAGGTTTTTATTTAGTTACATTCAGTAGTGAAGACTTGCACCTAGGAACAACCGAGCGCAACTACCTCTTTATATTATAGTGGATGTTGGTAGATACAGGCTATCCGGTGTTAGGTTGACCTAAGTGTATCATCAACATTATGAGTCTAAGAACCCTTACTTATTGACATCTCCGAACTCCAAAAAGAAAAGATGATGTTGAGAGATTCAATAAATAAGGCGAGAAGGCCTTGTGGTATTTATTTTTGGATATATGGGGGGTGTACTTTTTTAAGAGATCGGGTACAACATTGAGGTATGATGTATTATCTCGAAAGATAGAGGCATCACCCTACAAAGGACCTAATCACATAATAAGGACTCCTAAGGCATGATGGGTCTTGAATGTTCTTGAGATTTTTCCCTTTTACGGATAAATAAAGTAGGTTTCTATTAAACCATTCTTAAGTTCCTATGGAGGTAAGCCTCCATAGTTATTATCTTAAGAAATGAAATTTCTTAAGAATACTCTCGTTTAAAGTTGACAATTATCATCTCCAAAAATTTCAAGGTTAGACTATCAAAGGATTTGTTGTATTTGAAAAATCAATTGGGAAAGTTCAAGGAGAAGATTATTTTTGCAATCCAAATGAAATAAGTAGGAAATTCTCATGATACTAGGAAGCTTATGGTTGGCCTTTATAATTTTGAAGTTGAGGAGATTTATATGTTTTGAGTTGAAATTTAATTAGATTACTAAGGCTTATAATCCACTAACACAAGGTTGTGTGAATGCCTAAGAGGTGAGAGTTTATGCTTATAGCCTGAAGGAAATAGCCACCTCGAAACCTAAATCTAAAGAGCTTTAGTACGAGCTAAAGCACGACCTAGTTCTAAGCAACAAGAGGACATAAGGGTTTACCTCCATAAGAGAGAATAAATTGTCCGACTTTTGGACTTATAACCACCTGGAGTGGCTGCCAGCTAACTCCTCCTATGATTTTAAAATCATGTAGTCCAGTCTTATGAATTGCAAGATAGCTAGGGTAGTTATTTAATTAGAAAGAGACAAAAGCCCTAAACACATTCCCTAAAAGACTAGAGCATGAGTGGTATGAACATATGACTTAATCTATAGATGCAAAATCTTTTCAAATTTTATTTCATTTTACATTGTGAGGCTTTAGGATTTCTTATGCCTAAATGCATGATAAAATAGGTTAAAGGTCAAATCAGCTAGAAGATGGTGTTCTCCACCACAAGGGATGCCCTCACAGGTCAAGCATTCCTTTATCAGATGTAGATCTTTCATGTTCAAGAGAGAAAGAATATGCATGCATGATGTGAAACATACAACCATATAGCTAAGGGGTTGCTAAATCTTTTAATTATCTTATTTATGTCTTAGGCTTTATGATGAAGTCATGAGTTGTTTAAAATTTAGTTATAAGTGATTAGTTGGGTAGAAAAGTTATTTTTATTCTAAGAGCCAAATTGTATCCAAGCCACACATTAAAGCATTAATCGTTTAAGAAACTATAAAAGCCAAGTCATCCTAATGCACGATGTAAACATAACATCAAATAATTATATAAACTATCATAAAGAATAAATGATGCGTCGGTAGCCATACAACCTGAAGAGTGAAAAGATGGGTAGCCGAGCTTTACCTTTATATAACTTGGAATATGAAAGAACAATTATAATTGTATTAAATGCAATGGGGATCTTCTTTCTTCATATCTCCATTTTTGATTTGGTTCCTTCTTTTATTTTGATGGTGCTTGCTTCAAAGGCTTCATAGGCACCCTAGATAAAACCTTTGCTCATCCTAATCTCTCATAGCACTAATCTTAATTCCTATTGCAAAAATTACATTTATGTGGGAAAAGTAAATCTAACTAGACTTACAAAATAGAGGTTAGCTAAATATACATATAATCCCAAGAAGTTGTATTTATAATTTGGACTTAGCATCCTATGCATGGGTAACTAAGCCCACTTATCTAACTTGGATTATGCTTAAGGATTTAAGCAACCAAAAGAGCATTCACATTTATTTTAGGCATCCCTTAAGCATAATCCCTAGAAAAACATGATTAGGCTAATATTATTGGCCTATCATCCAGTCTACAAAGCATACACCCTAACATCCACTCTAAAATAACATGATAATAAATATACATAACTCCATTCACTATCCTAACTTAGAGCTAGAAGTGGTGACTTAATTCTAATGTGTATTAAGGCTTGTGTGGTAAGTCTTGTTAGGCATTATTGTTGTAATTTCTAAGTGTAGGATTCAATTTAACATGAAGGTTGATTTCACTTGAAGTAGTTTAATTGATTTGAGAATTTTAATTTGTGTTTTCTTTTGCTTCATTTGATTACACTTAGCAACTAAGTGTTATAAAGAGTGTAAAAGAGGATTTCCCTCTTTCATCCCTACCTTAAGTCACTTTCTAAAGTATATTATTTTAATTTAGTTCTCTTTAGTGAATGTCTAATTAAATGATGTAATTAATCCTAAGTTTAGGTTCACTTTAAATAATACAAATCAAAATGAAATGCATCTTAAGATTAATTTAATGCAATTACTACCACATGACATATATTAAATCATTCCTTTCCATCACATGTAACATGCATATGATTTAATCCTAATTGTATCTATACATGCAATATATTTTAGCACACTTAAATGATGAATATATGTGTATGTTTAGAATTTATATTTTATTTGATTGAATTATTTAAACATACTAATTTAAAACTTTATCCAAATTCTTATACAAAAAGGACATAAGAATGAAATTAAATTGGCATGTGCCGTTGTTAAACTAAGGAAGTGAACTAATCAAATTACCTCCTTGGAGCTAGCTAAAGCCTCATATTCTCAAGATGTCCAGACTATTTACCCATTTGCATTCAAATATATGTAAATTCATATACATGAACATAGAGAGTAAGCTCCAAATCATATGGCTAATTAATTCAACCACTTAGTCAATTATGAATGCATGCAATTTTAATGTAAAATGGGATTTTCATTAACTAATCAAATATACAAATACATGTACAAAGATATAGGCAAGTACGTGTCATTCTTAAATTAGGAAAGTGAGGTAATCAAATGACCACCTTGGGGCTAACTAAAGCCTCATATTCCCAGGATGTCTAGACTATATACTTGCTTTTCTTGGACACACATGGATGTATGCATAAATGAGGGAAAGAAAACCATGCAAAGATTGCATATTTTTTTTATTGAATCATTTATATATATGAATTAAAATCTATCCAAATTCTAATGTTGAAATACATAAGAATGAAATCAAATAGGTATGCTATTATTAAACCGAAGTGTCGTAATCAAATGACCTCCTTGGAGCCAAAACCTCGTGTTCTGGATGTTCGGACTATATACCAATTACCATTCAATCTTATATAAATCAACACATGAATAGAGGAAAGAGAACTCAACATTCATACACTTAAGCCATAAGCACATGCATTTCTTATGCATTTATAACTAGCGCAATAACAAATATTATTATTCATTTATAAGATTTTAAAAATACATTTGGATTTAATAGTGATAATAGCCATGCATATATTAAATTAAATCAACACATGCAAGCTTACATAAAAGAAATCCTTTTTATTTTACTTGATTTTGAAAAGATGGGTGCATGAATTCAATTGACATACCAAATTTAACATGATTGGAAAGAGGACAATCAAATATAAGCATGTGATTCATTCAACCAAACTAGGTCTTCATGATAATCAAATAAAATAAGATTATTTAAAACAAACCAAAGCTTCTTTATTAATTAAGTTTTAGAATTGATTTGATTTAAAGAGAAGAAAAAACATTACTAGTTGTTTTAAACCCATTCCACATTAGTGATTTGATTTAATTTAAGAAAAAGTAATTAGGTTGATTTTATTAATAAGTTGAACACTTAATTAGATGAATTCACCCTTACCTATGTCACCTTAAAGTAATTAACTAAATAATTATGAGCCAACATGATTTGCATGGAAAATAAACTTGCAATGATCCTAGGAAATAAAAGGGACCTAATGCAATTGGCTCATGATAAATAGTTAATTAGATTAAGGGACTTCATTAATTACTCTTATGATTTTCCCACACATGTGGACTAACCATAATTTCATTAAATTCCTTTAGGCTATTAAACACCTAAAGATCTACCATATGATTTAAATAATTAAAGTCTGATGTGATTATGATTTCAATTTGATTAAGTGATTTAATTAATTAGTTAAATCTTAATTAATTTCATTTTAAAAATGGGTGAAATGAACTTAGGAAAGCTCCCCTATTCCTTAGTTCACTTAATGTTGAACAATGATTAATAAACTTAATTAACTAATTTACTATTATTCATGGGATTAATTAATCATTAATTAACTTAAAAGAGTAGTTAAGGTTTAATTAGCTAATGTTCCTAATTAAGTGAGTAATAAAGCCCAAGAACATCATGGGAGGTAGAGGTCATCCCATTAAATTAACCCATAAAATTTGAGATTAATTGCTCAAGTAATTAAAGAGTAAATAAGCTAATTAATTTTTTAATAAAACCTTAATTAGTTTTCAAAATTAGTTAAGATCATTTTTAATTAAGTCTCTTCTGAAATACCATTAAAATGAGTATTTATTTGCATTTTTATTTCTCTGATTTTTTATGAGTTTTAGAAATTTCAGCCATTAAAAATGATTAATTAAGCCTAATTAAAGCCTGATTCAGTTGGCGCCATGTGGCACGTTGATGCGGTGTGCTTTCTACGTGGCACCATGGGAATGTCTACTTAAAACTTATCCAATGCAGTGCTTACATGGCAGCGGAGGATGCACTTTCTCATCCACCATCTGATCTAAGATTGGATGGCTATGATTAATTCCACACCTTAATAGGATTAAATAAAATTGATCTAGCGAATCTAATCAGGACCGACCATTTTGATCATGTAAAATGGACAGTGCATGATCTAACATCACATGAGTGAGGGAGAATGGAGTCCATCCACCATTTCTCACTTGATCTGAGCTTACCCAATCTTTGATCAATTCCAAAAGGATCTAATACATTCATGACATCTATTAGAGAGGATCCAACGGTCAAGATCACTCAACATGCAAGTTTTTTTCAAAAAGCACCAACCCATTTTTGTCGAAGGATCAGTTTTGGAAGCATACCTCATCAAAGCTCAAGACCGGCAGCTTGAATGAGTGAGGAAGCTTCATCTAGTTGATATGAAGCCCTATTGAGCAACAATTGGATCAATTCCTCGATGTTCACTTAAAAGGCCACAAACTGATGATTTGGAGCTCAACTTTGATCAAGGTCCTACCTCTAATGCTCAGGAAGCTTGGGAGATGATTTTTTCTTCCTCGATGAGCCCTAGGGAAGGTGTGTGCAAAGTTAATTTGAGTTTGATGGAGAAATGAGGATGTTAGGTTAGAAATAGGAGTGTCCTATTTCTATACGGATAGGAATGACATTTTTTTATTGAGGAATGAGCTTGGGAGCTTAGGGAATGGCTCTAATGACTCTTCATGGGTAGCTAGGGCTCTAAGAAATGGTTTTTATTTGTGTTTGAGTGGAAAAGAGGGGGTGTATACCCCCTTTTATCTTGATCAAATGGTGGGATTAGGTTTGGCTTCTAATGGATGTCGACCATCTCTGAGTGGTGGTGATAAGGAGGAAGTGAGTTGGCTCTTGGTTGAAGGTGTGGAGGTGGCTGCCAAGGAGGAATCATGGGTATGGGTTTCAAATGCTTTAATGGGGTGGGTGAGGTGATTTCATCTCCCATGGGTTATGGAAAACCCAACCACTCCTTGGGTTGGGGTGTCCTCCCTAGAAAATTGGAGAGTACCATGTGGCCAAGGAATAGAAATGACCACTTACATGAGTGATTTGTCTCATATGATGTCCTGTACTCAATGGTAGAATGATCATTTGGCATTAGATTTGATTTAGATAGAATTAAAATGAGCCAAAAGTGGGTTAGCCCAAATTTTAAGTCAATTGGAGTTAATTTGGTTGGCTCAATTTGACTCATTTTAGGCTAGGCCAAGTTCATATGATTATTTAGGATGTTTTGGTTCAATTGGTTCGGTTTAGTTTATCTTAGATTTTATTTTGGCTCATTTGAATTCAATTGGGTCAAATGGGTTAAGTTGACCAATTTGACCAATTTAACCAAATTATCAATGGTTAGGTGCTAGTTTTGGTTTAGTTCACCAATTGAAGATGATTGTAGGCTTTGGTTTCAATTAATTTATATTTGGTTTTGATTTAGGCCAAGTTGACCCTTTAGGTCAATTTTGGCTAAGTAGGTCAATTTGGTTCAATTGGGTCCAATCATGGCTCTGGTTAAGTTCAACAATCAATTTGGAATGAACTTGAGCAACTGGTTACAATCAATTTGGTTTATATTTTGATTTGACCCAATTTGGTCTTTTAGGTCAATTTGGGTCAACTTGGGTTAAGAGGGCCAATTGGGTTTGGTTTGACTCAATTGATGGCCAAATCATATTCAAATATTAATTTTGATTTGGTATGAATCATTGGTTTCAAAGGATTTCGATTAGGTTGCAATTTAGCTAGTTTGGGTTCATATGGGTTAAGGGGTTGACTTGGTTAAATGACCAAGTTGACTTGGCTTGACCTAATTTGTGGCAATTGATCAACCTAGGGTGATCAATAATCATAATGGGAGGTTTTGATCGACTTGGTTCAATCCAATTTGGGTAGGATTATAACATGGCTCAAATAGGTCAAATTGCCCACTTTGGGTCAAGTGGACTAATTGGATTTAGTTTGCTTAATTTTTGGTTGAGTTTGATTTAGTTGAATTTATATATGGATTTGGGATTAATATATAAATTAAATTACAATTGGCTTGGGTTTTGGCTTATTTGAACATTTCAAGTAAAAAGGGTTAAGTTGGTTTGACTTGGGTTGATTTTGATTTGGCTTGATGATTGTAGATTTAATTTATATTTTTTCAATATGATTGAAGGTATGATTGATTCATGAGAAAATCAATTGAGTGGGGTCATGTGACTTAGGTTAGGATTTTAATTTGGTTTGATTTAGTTTTGTTGATTTAAATGTATATTTCATTTAAATTTGTGAAGATGATTGAAAATATGGTTGGTTTGTGAGAAAATCAATTGAGTTTGACTTCATTTGGATTAAGATTTGGCTAAGTCCATGGGATAGGTCATATGGCTTAGGAAAGGGTTTGATTTAATTTGATTTAGTTTGATTTAGTTTGATTTAGTTTGATTTAGTTTAGATCATTTTAATGTAGATTTGATTATTATTTAGGAAGATGATTGAAGATATAAATTGATTTTGAGAAAATAAATTAATTTTGGATTGATTTGTATTAAGATTTGGCAAAGTCCTGGGATAGGTCATATGGCCTAGGAAAGGTTTCAAGTTTGGATTTGATCATGGGCTTCAATTATTTGGTTTTGGAATTTGGTTTTGGATTTGGATTTTAATTTGATGTTTGAATTGAACTTGAGGTTTGGTTTTAGATGGTGAACATGGATTGGATTTGGGTTGTATGGTAGGTGGATTATCCTAATCCCTAAGGCATAACCTAATCCTATGGTTAACCTTTCTATGTCTTTAGGCTTATGTTAAGTGTTTACCCAATTGCTAGAAGTATCTTACGATAAGGGAAATATTAGTATTTATAAGACTCCTACGTCTAAGATGGAAAGATTGAATCTGCACTCCAAAAGTGAGGTCAACAGGCCTTAGGCTCTATAGTGTTGCCCTTTGAGATAGATGATTAGAAGACCTAAACCAAGTTTCATATTATAGACTCGGATACATCTTTCAACACTTTTCTAGGGATACCATGGATACATGAGAACAACATAATTCCATCCTCTCTACATCAATGTATAAAGTTTGTAAGAGATGGGATCGTCTATGGTGCCAAAGGAGATCTCAAGCCATTTACAGTTCATGAGGTCGGCATATATGATGATGCGGCTTACTACCTCACTCAAAATCAATAAGTCTATTCACTTGAACTTTTCCAAAGTATAAAAATAAAATAAAAAGAAAAAGAAAAAGAAAAAGAAAGGGAAAAAGAAAAGTAAAATAAAAGAGAAAATGAAAAGAAAATAAAAGGGAGTGAAAATAGACTTGGAGGAGGAAGTGGAGCCTAGCATTAGATTCCACCCACAGTTCATTACTCCATTCAAACATATGGGTAGGATGACTTGACATCTACCAGGTAGAGGAAGAGGCCAGTTCAGAGGCAGTCCTAGGGGTGGAAAACCTCCTTATTGGTCACCCAATGAAAGATATGTCCCAACTACCAAGAGTACACCTGCTATCCATATAGACTTAAAATCTAGTTAATAGAATGAGGCTTATATGGTTAGCACACTAGTCAGCTCTTCTCAGCAGTATACTCCCTTGAAGGTGAAACTTGAGCCAGATAACGATGAAGACCAAGCTCCAAAGCAAAGCATAAGTGTCTCCAAGTTTAATCCCTGCTGAGGCTAATTATCCACCCATTAAGAAGCATTGCATAGCTTTAATCTTTGCATCCCAAAAGCTACAGCACTACATGCTCCCTCATAAGGTGAACTTAATCTCTGGGATCAATCCACTATAGTATCTCATGCCACAACTGATGCTATCCGGACAGTTCGCACGATGGTCCATGATCCTCTTGTAGTTTGACATCACCTTCGTACCCCTCCGTACTATGAAAGAATAAGCATTAATAGATTTATTAGTAGCACACCAACTTTCTGCTAACTCTCCACTTAGTGGTGATCTCCCAGATGAACAATTCATGAACTAAGGGGATACTAGCATTCATTGCTGGGAGATGTACTACGACGGTGCAACTTCCTCTCAAAGAGGAGAAGAATCACAATCTACTATTCCAAAAAAGACAGGGTTAGGAATAATTATCTTAACCCTGGACCGCGATGTGATGAGATTCTCATATCATCTGTCCTATCCTTGCACCAACAACAAAGCTAAATATGAGGCTCTCATTGCTGATCTAGAGTTAGTCGTTACTCTAAACATCCAAAACATCAACACCTTTGAGGATTCTCAACTAATTATCAACCAAATTTTTGGGTCCTATAAGGTTATAAAGCCCAAGCTCCACCACTACCACAAGTACACTATGGAGTTGTTGGCCCAAATCCTAGAGGTTAACATTTATAAGATTCCTTGAGGAGAGAACATCATAGAGTATGCTTTAGCCAAGCTTGCTAAGGAGTTGGCATGTTCGGAGGATGTGTCCATATAAATAAAGGTCCAAAATAGATAAGTCTTATCCCTTATTGATACTGAACTTATCAAAAAGTACTCTCTTGAAGGGGAGGTTGCCATTCTCAAGAAGGATGAGGAGTTAGATTGGAGGCAACCATTCATGGATTATCTAAATAAAGGGAAACTACCTCAAGAGAAGTCCCAAGCCCATCATAAAGCGAGCACTTTCCTATGCTCTTGTGGATGGTGTCTTATGCCGGTGGATGTTTGATCATATGTGGTTACATTATTTAGACAAGAACAAAGCCCATAATATCGTGACCAAGGTACACTAAGGATTATATGGAGCCAACCAATCTAATCTGAAGATGAAAGCCAAGAAAGATCAGAGATACTCTGCCATCGGTGATCAAATATTGCATGGATACGGCTAGGCGATGCCACCAATGTCAATACGTGGTGCGATCCTACACCAACCACCCAACATTATACATCCTACATTAGCTTAATGGTCATTCGAGTGTTGAGGTACCGACATAGTGGGTCTGATTGATCCTCTTTCTTCTAAGGGTCATTAGTTCATCTTAGATGTTGCTGACTACTTTTCCAAATGGGTGAAGGTGTTTCCATTTAGAGAGGTCACAACTTAGCATGTGCTCCAGTTTTCTAGAAACCATATCATATATAAGTTCAGAGTGCTTCGATAAATTATATCTGATAATGGTACTGCACTCAAGAGCACCGAGATCAACAACTTTGCTCAGAGACAAAAAATAGATCGAAAATAATCTACCATCAACAACCCAAGGGCAAAGGGATTAGCAAAAGCCTTCAATAAAACTCTCATTCAAATACTGAAGAAGACACTCGACAATAACAAGCGATAGTGGCATGAGCACTTAGTTGAAGGTTTATGGGCCTACCATAGCACATATAGAACTCCAACTAAATCTACTCCTTTCTCTTTAGTTATGGGTCTAAAACTGTTCTACTATTATAAGTCCAACTCCCATCACTAAGGATAATTATGGGTAGCAAGATCACAATAGAGCAAAACACCAAGTTATGATTAGAAGAGCTTGAAGGTTTAGAGGATAGACGCCAGTGAGCATGCCCAAACCTCGAGTTGTACAAAGCTAAAATGATTCAAGCTCACAACAAGTTGGTATTTCCTTGTGATTTTCTAGTATGAGAGCTTATTATAGTTCTAAAGAGACTGATTGTTGTTCATCGTAAGATGGGATGCATGTTTTAACCCACTTGGGAAGGCCCTTTTTCCATAGAGAAGGCTTACCAAGGTGGATCTTATCAACTTATTAAACATAAGGGAGAGAGCCCAAAGCTTTCAATCAATGGGATCTACTTAAAAAAATATTATAAATCTTGTTTGAAAATAATTATCATCATTGAAAATTCTATTTTGAATTCAATCTCTTCCATGTTGAAAGTATTCTTGTTTGCGAATCTGCCTCGATGTGTTTAGGGCAAGTGTAAGGAACTCGAGTGGAATTTTATGGTTTATCCACACAACACAAACACAAACTACACATAAACATATAAAATAAACACATATCTTTTGTCTTGGGCTCCTCTAAGTTGAGATAATGCCCTCAGTGACACTCACTCAGTAGCTGCTCTAGGTCGAGTTGACATGCTACCTACTAATGTGTCACCCCAATGGTCTTCTTGCTTTGGAGGATGTAAGTATGCTATGCTTTCCTTCTTTACTTGGCCACTACACACCAACGAGTGCCTTATTAGTTTCATAGGCCTTATGGCGTGGTCGATAAGCTACATCATGTTGGCTTCATTTAAGAGGATGAGAGTCAGCTATGCTTTCTTCTTGGATTAGCCTTCATTCACTAACTCAGTTGAGTATATTTAAGTTTTGGGATAAGTCCCCTAGTGGCTCCTTCCCTCCTTATTATTTCAAGTCTAGGTCTAGTCCTTCCTCGGGGATCACCGCTTAGTAGTCGCTTTAGGTCAGATAGCATCTATCCTGCCGATGACTATCCCAACGATTAGTTCCACTTGGAAAGTTGTAAGCCTACACGCTTTCTTTCCAAATTGACCATTGCAGATCGATGGGCACCATAGGTTGGTGGGTTCTAACTATGCTAATTGTACACCACTCATGCTGACAGATACACCTTAGGTTGGTTGGTTCTCACACCTTAGGATACACCACTCATTGTAGATGTAAGTCTCCTACACTTTATCCTTAGTTGGCCACATACACTTATAAGCTTTTTCCAAGGCAGGGATAACACCCCTAATAGCACCTCCCTTGGCACTATATTTAGATCATATCTTTGACCCCATTTAGACACTACCAGTTATCGAATTGAATGGTTCCCCATTCCTAGTAACCACCCTGGTTGGAGAATTCATCTATGGATGTGCAAATTCTCCCTTGGTAAATCGAGATAAGTTAAGGTTGACATAGCCTCTTCTTAGTGTGTCCCCTCACACACCAACAGGTTCCATGTGAAGATATAAAAAAAATATATATTCACTTGTGGATTAGGACGACACCCTTAGCGGTACCTTTTCTCAAGTAGGAATCCTATCTTTAGGGAAGTGTCACCAAAACTCCCATTAGGAATTTCCTGACTACTCTTAAGTTGATATAAGTCCCTAGCAGCATTCACTCAGTAGTCTCCCCTAAGTCAGGTTTGATTTTATTGTGATACTGAACATGTCACCCCAGTGATTGTTCCTACTTTAGAAGATGTAAGTTTGCTACTCCTTCTTCCTAGCATTACACATGAGAAAAACCCTTTAGGCTAGCTCTACACCACGATAGTAGACTATCCCTTTGGATTTGTAGATAGGATAAATCTAATATAGCCCTTCTCATGGGTCCATCACACACATGGTCCATAAATTAAATCTTCAAATTTGATTGAGCTCACATCCCCAATAGATATGCCCTCAATTTAAAATCAAACTAAACCAAACAAACCATATCAAATCGCTTGAATTTAAGATAAAATTATTCCTTACAATTTTTGAGTTGAGATAAGTCTCTAGTGGTATTCACAAAGTAGTCTCCCTAGGTCAGGTTCGATTTATTGTTCATCCAATAGGTGACCCCAGTGGTTATTCCTCACTTTAAAAGAAGCAAGCCTGCTATGCCTTCTTCTTAACCATTACTGCTTGAAAGGCAACCCGTTAGGTTGCCTAGCTCTACTGCGGTAGACTATCCATTTGGATTTATAAACCTAAGGTAGGTCAAGGCTGATATAGCCCCCTCTTAGTGGGTTCATCGCACACTGATAAGATCCATACATTAACTCAGGTTAAATTAAACCTAATCTAATTTTCCCCAATGGAGCCCCAAATCATATGTAAATAAAGCAAATAAATCAAATTCAAAACCAACCTCCTAGTGGAGCCAAATTAAAACCAACTCTGCTAATAGAATGTATATTAAAAAAATCCAACCAAACTCTATTCCCAACGGTTACATCCCCAAACAAATCTATAGAATCAAACTCAAATCAAATCCCCAGCGGATAACCTGAACCTGCTTCCCTAGTGGAAGGTTCATATACCTGATCCCTAGTGGACTCGAGCCCATATCTCAAGTTGATATGCCTCCATGTCAATTAAAATAAAACAAATTAAAGTCGATTCGATCTTAATCCTTAGTGGATTATATATTCTTATCCCTAACGGATCTTCTTTCTACAAATCATAATCAAATAAAATTCAAACCTTATCCGTAGTAGATTTTCTTCTTCTATGCCCTCGACATAGACCCCTCACATGTCATGTCCAATGCATGTGTGATCCCCTACCAGATCTCCCTCCATGTCCTTGACATGGAATTCTCATAAAATCTTATTTTTTTCTTATGCATACCTTTAATACTTCAACCAAAAGCCTTAATGTATTCATTCAAATTCCATCATCTTAACATTATAATCAACATTTTATGATTTGTGATGGTGCAAGCTCAAACTAACTATACAATATCATGATAAACATAATATAGTTTGAATTAACACACTATATTATATTATAATATATGATGTATATTATAATTTGTTATCATATAATATATTTTCTAACATTACACCTCATTAGAATCACCTAAAGGAACAAATAAAATAAATTTCTCAAAATATGAATAATGTTCATTTTGGATGTAAAATTGTTATTTTTCTATTAGAAATGGTACAAAATAGCATAATTTTGGTGTTGCTTCTTGGTGTGTGCCATGAATTTGGCCAAATTCTTCCATGTCAACCTTCAAATTAGTATTTTTGTGAGTTTTGACCCAATGCATTATAACAAAAGTAAAATATACTAAAATGTACAAAAACATTTAGTAACACACCACCACATTCATATATATGTGAAGTTATATTGTCATGTACTTTTTATTTTAATATGCTTTCATATAATATATTATCTTACATTACACCTTAAAATGAATCACTTTAAACAAAAAATTTATAAAATTTGGTTGAAAAATGAACATTAATTTTGGATGCAAAATTCCATTCTTTTGATTAAATGACACACCATAGCACACCCCGATGTTCCCTAAAGCTTACCTTAAAGGCCAAATCCCATCATCTCAACCTATAAATTAGTATTTTTATGAATTGATCGAGTACAAACTCTACTACATCATACTATAACAAACTAAAATATGTTAAATAACAAGTTGTAATAGACAATAGTATGCCATAATGCATGATGCTACACTATGTTATGGCATCTTATATTATAATACACTATAACTTATTATATTATATTATATTACATATCACATCACAAAGGATTACTTTAGATAAAAACATTTGTCTAAATAATAAAAAACTATATATTTTAGTCGTATTACTTACATATTTTAAATTGAAATAATATATTATGATGCCATGCTCCACCTATTATGAATTTGGCCAAATTCAACCATTTTAAAGTCTAAATCAACTTTTTTATAAATAATGCTGTAGCTCGTTGCATAATTATAAAACACTAAAAGAATTTAAAATGCGTAGAACAATATATTATGATATATGATGCTATACTATGCTACAACATATAATATTTATTTAGGACATAAAATCTTATATTTTATACTAAAAGTGGCATAACACACCTTTGGTACTACAACCTAATTCCCACTTCAAATTTAACAAATTTCATCATCTAATTTTTTAAATCAATATTTTTTATGATTTATATTAATAGACTATAGGCACAATACCATAATATATGAAAACATTTCAAAACATCTTATAACATCCAAAAAACACATCACTTTGCTCAAATATATGATGCTACATTATACTATACATGGTATTATAATATGATTTAGGGTTAGGGTTTAGAGTATTCAAATCTCTAACAATCAAGAGAAATTCTCTTAAAGACATTTTCTTTAGCTACCATAACTATGTTAGGATTAGGTCATTCTTTAGATCTACTCCTAATGACATCTTTATTCAAGGTTTAGGGTTTAGGGTTTACGGTTGGGGTTTATGGCTTAGGGATTAGGGTTAGTTTAGGTAGGGCTTAAGGTTTATGGTTTAGGGTTTATAGTTTAGGGTTTAGGGTTATAAGTTTTAGGGTTTTGGGTTTATGGATTTAGGGTTCAAGGTCTAGGTTTTAGGGTTCAAGGTCTAAGTTTTAGGGTTTAGGATTTTAAGGTTTGGGGGTTTACAGTTTAGAGTTTAGGGTCTAGGGTTTAGGGTTTAGTGTTTAGGGTTTAGGGTTTTGGGTTTTGGGCTTTGGTTTTAGGTTTAGGGTTTAAGTTTTAGTTTAGGGTTTAGGGTTTAAGGTTTTTTTAATAGAGAACAAATTCAGATTCAATATTTCTTCTTTTGATTTCATCAACCAAGTATCACCCTAAGTTTTATAAAACACAAGTGACGATGTAGATAACAAATGAGCACCCATAAAGTAAATCAAAAACCCTACAAAAGTAGAACATCTCTACTGTAAAGACATAATTTCATAAGCAGCAGATCTGATCACCCTCTCTTCATTTTCTCCAGTTACCATCTGAACCACCCTCACCTCTCAAGTAGTGGGATTCACCATCATATTACTGATCTCTCCCTCCGCCACCATGATAGCTATAACCTCCATCGCTCCTCCTGCCTCCATAAACACCACTGCTCTCATCATCACCTCCATATCCACTAGCACCTCCATATGCCCCACCACCACTATAATAACCACAGCCTCTTCCTTTGCCTCCATCGCTAGATCTAGAGTAAGCCTAGTTGATGGTGATGTTCCTACCATTAAGGTTCTTCTAATTCTGAGGGTTTAGGGTTTAGGATTAGTTTAGGGTTAGTTTAGGGTTTAGGGTTTAGCATTTAGGGTTTGGGGTCTAGGGTTTAGGGTTGTAGGCTTTAGGGTTTAGGGTTTAGGGTTTAGGGATTATGGTTTAGGGTTTTAACGTTTAGGGTTTTGGGTTTAGGGTTTAGGGCTTTAGGGTTTTAGGGTTTAGGGTTTAGGTTTGTAGGTTTAGGGTTGTAGGTTTAAGGTTTAGGATTTAAGTTTTAGGGTATTATTTTAAATTAAGTAAATTGGTAGGTTCAGGTTTATTTAGTTTATTTTTTATTTATTTGAGTTTATTTTATTATTTATTTTTATTTAAGTTTTTTTATTTTTATTTAGTTTAATTTATTTATTTTAGGTTTCTTTATTTTAGTTTAAGTTTCTTATATTAGTTTTTTTTAAGTTAAGGTTTTCTTTTAGTTGAGTTTTATTTTTATTTTATTTTGAAGGTTTAGGTTTTTATTTTATTTTGAAGGTTTAGGTTTTAGGTTATTATTTTAGGTTTATTTTTAGGTTTTATTTTTTAGTTTAGATTTAGGTTTATTTTTAGTTTATTTTATTTTATTTAGTTTAGGTTTAGGTTTAGGCTTAGTTTATTTTAGGTTTAGGTTTTATTTATTTTAGTTTAGTTTATTTTAGTTTAGGTTTGGTTTATTTTATTTTTATTTTAGGTTTAGGTCTTTTTTAAGGTTAGGGTTTATTTATTTTTTATTTATTTTTTAAGTTTTATTTTAGGTTTACTTTTTTTTTGTTTAGGTTTTCATTTAGTTTTTTTATTATTTTATTTTAGGTTTTTTTATTATTATTTTACATTTAGTTTTTATTTCATCAAGGATTTTTATTCTTTGGTTTATTTTATTTTTTAGTTTATTTTAGGTATTTCATTATTTTATTTTAGTTTATTTTTATTTTTATTTTATTTTAGTTTTAGGTTTAGGTTTAGGTTCTAGTTTAGGTCTTTATTTTATTTTATTTATGTTTACATTTTTTTACTTATTTTATTTTTAAGTTTTATTTAGTTTAGGGTTTAAGGTTTAGAGTTTTAGGGTTTTGAATTTTAGGGTTTAGGGTTTAGGGTTTAGGGTTTAGGGTTAGGGTTTAGTGGTTAGGGTTTAGGGTTTAGTGTTTAGGCTTTAGGGTTTAGGGTTTTCAAGGTTAAGGGTTTTAAGGTTTATGGTTTAGTGTATAGCATTAGGGTTAGGGTTTAGGGTTTAGGATTAGTTTAGGGTTTAGTTTTTATTGTTTAAGGTTTAGAGTTTTTTAGAGTTTAGGGTTTAAGGTTGTCAGTTTAGGGTTTGGGGTTTAAGGTTTAGGATTTATGATTAGTTTTAGGGTTTAGTGTTTAGTTTTTTTTAAGAAAAAATTAAATAAATAGATATGATTAGGTTTATTTAGTTTATTTTTTATTTATTTTAGTTTATTTTATTTTTTATTTTTATTTAGGTTTCTTTTTTATTTTTATTTAGTTTGGTTTATTTATTTTAGGTTTATTTATTTTAGTTTAAGTTTTTATTTTAGTTTATTTTTAGGTTTAGGTTTAGGTTTAAGTTTATTTTTTAGTTTAGTTTTATTTTTATTTTATTTTTTAGGTTTAGGTTTTATTTTTTTATTTTTAGGTATAGCATTAGGTTTTTATTTTATTTTTTTTAGGTTTAGTTTTTAGGTTTTTATTTTAGGATTATTTTTAGGTTTTATTTTTTTAGTTCAAGTTTAGGTTTATTTTTAGTTTATTTTATTTTATTTAAGGTTTTGGTTTAGGTATAGGTTTCATTAATTTTAGTTTAGTTTATTTAAGTTTGGGTTTAGGTTTATTTTATTTTTTACCATAGGTTTAGGTCTTTTTTTAAGGGTTTATCTTTTTCTTTTATTTATTTTTATATTTTATTTTTAGGTTTAGTTTTTAGGTTTAGGTTTTCATTTATGTTTTATTTTATTTAATTTTAGGTTTATTTTCTTTATATTTTAGGTTTAGTTTTTATTTTATTTAGGTTTTTTATTTTTTAGTTTAGTTTAGGATGTTATTTATTTTATTTTAGTTTAAATTTTATTTTTTATTTTTTATTTTTTTAGCTTTAGGTTTCAGTTTATGTTAGGTTTAGGTTTTAGTTTAGGTTTTTCTTTGATTTTACTTTTTTATTTTATTTTAGTTTAGGTTTTTTATGTATTTTAGTTTTAGGTTTTAGTTTGCATTTAGGTTTTAGTTTAGGGTTTGTGTTAGATGAGGGTTTTGGTTTTGGGTTTAGGGTTTAGGTTTTAGGCCGAGGTTAGTTTTAGTTTAGGGTTTATAGTTTTTGGTCATATTTTAATAGAGAACAAATTTAGATTGAATATTTCTTTATTTCAATTTCATCAACCAAGTAACAGTTTAAATAAGCGAAGACATAGATAAAATGAACACATATAGAGAAAATCAAAAGCAGATAACTTGAACTATCTCTACTAAGACCAGGTTATAAGCATGATCATTCTTCAATTTCTCCAGTTCCCATCAGGATCACCCTAGCCTCTCGATTAGTGGGATCAACCATCATATCCTCGATCTCTCCCTCTCCCACCACCACAGTTGTAACCTCCGTCGCACCTCCTACCTCCATAGTTACCATATCTCTGACCACCACCTCCATATCCACCACCTCTGATCCCCACACTATGATAACCACCACCTCGCCTTCCTCTCGCCAAATCTAGGCGAGCACGGTTGTGATGATGTTCACACCCATCAAGGTTGCACATTCTTACGATTTAGGTTTATTAGGTTTTGGTTTAGTTTATTTTTATTTATTTAGATATAGGTTTAGTTTAGGGTATAGGGTTGGGTTTAGGGTTTGGTTGAGTGTAAGGTTTAGGGAGTAAGGTTTAGGGTTTAGGCTTTAGGGTTTTAGGGTTTATGCTTTTAGGGTTTAGGGTCTAGGATTAAGGTTTTGGGTTTAGGCTTTAGGGTATAATGTTTAGGATTTAGGGTTTTGGGATTAGGATTTATGGTTTAGGGTTGTAGCTTTAGGGTTTAGGGTTCATGATTTAGGCTTTAGGGTTTCTTTTTTAAATTAAGTAAATCAGTAGGTTTAAGTTTATTTAATTTTATTTATTTATTTTTGTTTATTTTATTTTTTATTTTTATTTAGGTTTATTTTTTTATTTTATTTAGTTTAATTTATTTACTTTAGGTTTATTTATTTTAGTTTTGGTTTCATATTTTAGTTTATTTTTAGGTTTAGGCTTATTTTTTAGTTGAGTTTTATTTTCATTTTATTTTTCAGGATTAAGTTTTAGTTTTTATTTTAAGTTTAGGTTTATGTTTAGGTTTTAATTTTATTTTTTTATAGGTTTAGGTTTTAGAGTTTTATTTTAGGTTAATTCATAGGTTTTATTTTTTAGTTTAGGTTTAGGTTTATTTTTAATTTATTTTATTTAGTTTAGGTTTAGGTTTAGGTTAAGTTAATTTTAAGTTTAGGTTTAGGTTCTATTTATTTTAGTTTAGTTTATTTTGGTTTAGGTTGAGGTTTATTTTATTTTTATTTTAGTTTAGGTTTTTTATTAGTTTAGGGTTAAGGTTTTATTTTATTTTGTTTTTATTTAGTTTTTATTTTATTTCATTTTATGTTTTTTTTTTATTTTAAGTTTAATTTTTATTTTATTTGGGTTTTTATTTTTAGGTTTATTTTATTTTTTAGTTTAGTTTAGGTTTTTATTTATTTTATGTTGTTGAGATTTGACTTTTCATTTTATTTTATTTTTAAGTTTAGGTTTTAGTTTAGGCTTTTATTTTATTTTATTTTTTATTTTATTTAGGTTTAGGTTTTAGATTTGTTTTATTTTTAGATTTTACTTAGTTTAGGTTTATATTTTTACATTTTTAGGGTCTAGGTAGGGTTTAAATGTTTAGGGGTTAATGTTTAGGGTTTAGGGTTGTAGATTTTAGGGTTTTGGGAGTTTAAGGTTTAGGGTTTTAGGGTTTAGGGTTTAGGGTTGTAGGTTTAGGGTTGTAGGTTTAGGGTTTAAAGTTTTTTTATATTTTTTAAAATTAAGTATACTAGTAAGTTTAGGTTTATTTAGTTTATTTAATTAATTTAATTATTTTAGTTTATTTTATTTTTTTACTTTTAGGTTTTATATTTTTATTTAGTTTAGTTAATTTATTTTATGTTTATTTTTTAGGTTTAGGTTTACTCTTTAGTTTAGTTTTTTTTTATTTTATTTTTTAGGTTTAGGGTTTCTTTTTTATTTTTAGGTTTAGGTTTAGGTTTTTATTTTTTATTTTCTTAGGTTTATGTTTTCAATTTTTATTTTAGGTTTATTTTTAAGTATTATTTTTCAGTTTAGGTATGGGTGTATTTTTAGTTTATTATATTTTATTTAGTTTAGGTTTAGGTTTAGGTTTACTTTATTTTAGTTTTAAGTTTAGGTTTTATTTATTTTAGTTTAGTTTATCTTAGTTTAGGTTTAGATTTATTTTATTTTTATTTTAGGTTTAGTTTTTTTTTAATTTAAGGTATATGTTTTATTTTTTATTTATTTTTAAGTTTTATTTTTAGGTTTAAATTTTTATTTAGCTTTTATCTATTTTTTTAATGTTATTTTTATTTTTATTTTAGTGTTATTTTTTATTTAATTTAGGTTTTTTATTTTTTAATTTTGTTTAATTATTTATTAATTTATTTATTTTATTTTGTTTTTATTTTAGGCTTAAGTTCAGGTTTTAGTTTGCGTTTTTATTTTATTTCATTTTTTTATTTTATTTTGGTTTAGGTTTTCTTATTTATTTTATTTTTAGGGTTAAGTTTTTTGCTTTTTGGGGTTTAGGGTTTTAAGATTTAGATTTTTGGGTTTAGAGTTAGAGTTTAGGGTTTAGGGTTTACAGTTTAGTGTTTAGGCTTTAGGGTTTAGGGTTTTTTGGGTTTAGGGTTTAGGGTTTAGGGTTTTCTTAGGGTTTAGGGTGAGTTTAGGCTTTAAGGTTTAGGGTTTAGGGTTTTTGGTTTACGATTAGTTTTAGGTTTAGGGTTTAGGGTTTAGGGGTTTAGGTTTTAGGGTTTAGGGTTTAGGGTTAGTTAGGACTATGGTTTAAGGTTTAGGGTTTATAGTTTAGGGTTTAGGGTTTAGGGTTTATGGTTTAGGGTTTAGTGTTTATGGTTTAGGGTTTAGGGTTTTTAAGGTTTAGAATTTAGGATTTAGTGTTTAGGGTTTTTTTCCTTTTTTTTAATTAAGTAAATGTAGGTTTAGGTTTTCATAGTTTATTTAATTTTCATTAGTTTATTTTAGTTTTTATTTTAGGTTTACTTTTATTTCTATTTAGTTCATTTTATTTTAATTTAATTTTTTTAGTTTGATTTTTTAGGATTAGGTTCATCTTTATTTTTTTAATTTAGTTTTGTTTTTATTTTAATTTTTTAGGTTTAGGTTTTATTTTTTATTTTTTATTTTAGGTTTGGGTTTTTATTTTATTTTCTTAGGTTTAAGTTTTATGCTTTTATTTTAGGTTTATTTTTAGGTTTTATTTTTAGTTTAGGTTTAGGTTTATTTTTAATTTATTTTATTTTAATTAGTTTAGGGTTTAGGTTTAGTTTATTTTAGGTTTAGTTTAGGTTTTATTTATTTTAGTTTAGTTTATTTTAGGTTTAGGTTTTTTTTAGTTTAAGGTTTTGGATTTATTTTTTATTCATTTTTAGGTATTATTTTTAGGTTTATTTTTTTAGGTTTATGTTTTTATTTAGTTTTTATTTTGTTTTATTTTAGGTTTATTTTATTTTTTTTGTTTAGTTTATATTTTATTTTTGTTTTTTAATTTTAGGATTATTTTATTTTTTTAGCTTAGCTTAGGTTTTTATTTATTTTATTTTATTTTAATTTTTATTTTTTATTTTTTAGGTTTAGGTTTTTATTTTTATTTATTTGATATTTTATTTAGGTTTAGGTTTATTTATTTATTATTTTTATGTTTTATTTAGATTAGGTTTAGGTTTATAGGTTTTAAGGTTTTTAGGGTTTAGGGATTTGGGTTTAATGTTTAAGGTTTAAGGTTTAGGGTTTAGGGATGTAGGTTTTAGGGTTTAGGGTTTAGGGTTTAGGGTTTAGGCTATAAGCTTTTAGGGTTTAGGGTTTACGATTTAGGATTTAAAGTTTAGGGTTTAGGGATTTAGTGTTTAGGGTTTAGGGTTTAAGGTTATAGGTTTAGGGTTTAGGGTTTATGGTTTAGGGTTAGTTTTAGGGTTTAGGGTTAGGGGATTTAGGTTAATGGTTAAGGGTTTAGGTTTAGGGTTCAGGTTCGAGTTTAGAGTTTAGGGTTTTTATTTTTTTTTTTTACAAAAAACAAATTCAAATTCATCATTTCTTCTTTTCAATTTCATCAACCAAGTAACACACCAAGTTTTCTATGACATAAGCGACGACATAGATAAAAATTAAGCGTACAGAGAGAAAATAAAAAACCCTAGATAACTATAACTGTCATTGTTCCAATTCCATAGCTGATGGATCAGTTCTTGATTTCTCCAATTCCCATAAGAACCACCCTGCCCTCTCGATTAGCGGGATCGACCAACATATCCCTAATCTCTCCCTCCTCCACCACTATAGTTTTAACCTTCATCACTCCACCTACCTCCATAACCACCACTGGTCCGACCAACACCTCCAGATTTTACCAGCACCTCTAGCTCACACACCACCACTATGATAACCACCGCCTTCACCTTAGCCTCCAACAATAGATCTAGACTGAGCTTTGTTGGTGATGTTCCTACCGTCAAGGTTCTGCCCATTCTTAGGGTATAGGTTTAGGTTTAGGTTTATTAAGTTTTAGGGTTTAGGTTTATTTTTTAATTTATTTAGTTACTTTAGGCTTAGGTTTAGGGTTTGGGTTTAAGGTTTAGGGTTTAGGGTTTAGAGTTTAGGGTTTAAGGTTTAGGGTTTAGGTTTCAAGGTTTAAGATTTTAGGGTAAGGTTTTTAGGGTTAAGTGTTTTTTAATGTTTAGAGTTTAGGGTTTAGGGTTTAGGCTTGTAGATTTAGTGTTGTAGGTTTAAGGATATTTTTAATTAAGTAAACTGATAAGTTTAGGTTTACTTAGTTTACTTAGTTTATTTTTTATTTAGTTTAGTTTATTTATTTTAGGTTTATTTATTTTAGTTTATGTTTTTTATTTTAGTTAATTTCCTAGGTTTAGGTTTAGGTTTATGTTTATTTTTTAGTTTAGTTTTATTTTTATTTTAATTTTAGGTTTCGGCTTTATTTTTTATTTTTAGTTTTAGGTTTAGGTTTTTATTTTATTTTTTTAGGTTTAGGCTTTAGGTTTTCATTTTTGGTTTGTTTTTAGGTTTTACTATTTAGTTTGGTTTAAGTTTAATTTTAGTTTATTTTATTTTTTAGCTAGGTTTAAATTTAGGTTTAGTTTATTTTAGGTTTAGGTTTAGGTTTTTCTATATTTTAGTTTAGTTTATTTTTTTGGTTTAGGTTTATTTTACTTAAACTTTAGGTTTTTTTTAGTTTGGGGTTCACATTTTAGTTTAGAGTTTAGGGCTTTTGGTTTTTCTGTTAACAAAGAATAATTTAAGATTCAACATTTCTTCTTTTTGATTTCATCAACCAAGTAACACACCAAATATTCTAAGACATAAGTGATGATATAGATAAAAATGTGTAGGAAATAAAAACCCTAGATAACTAGAATCATGTACTATAAAGACACAATTTCATATTATCAGTTGGTGGTTCTTGGTTTCTAGTTCCCATCAACCCCCCTCAGTGCTTGGGATCATATCCCGATCTCTCCCTTCACCACCACGACAACTGTAACCTCCATTGCTTCTCCTACCTCCATAACCACCTTGCTCGACCACCATCCATATCCACACCTCTAGATACCCCACCCCTGATAACCATTGCCTCGCCTTGCCTCCACCTTGAGACTAGATTAAGCCTTATCGACGGTGATGTTCCTGCCATCAAGGTTTTGCCCATTCTTAGGGTTTAGGTTTAGGTTTAGGTTTATTAGGTTTTTGGGTTTAGGTTTATTTTTTTATTTATTTTGTAACTTTAAGTTTAGGTTAGGGGTTTAGGATTTAGGGTTTATGGTTAGGGTTTAGGGATTAGGGTTTAAGGTTTACAATTTAGGGTTTTAGGGTTTATGCTTTTAGGTTATAGGGTTTATGGTTAGGGTTTAGGGTTTAGGGTTTAGGTTTTTTTAGGGTTTAGGATTTAGGGTTTAGGGTGTAAGGTTGTAGGTTTAGGGTTTAGGGTTTAGGGCTTAGAGTTTAATTTTTGTTTTTTTAAATTAAGTAACGAGGTTTATGATTATTTAGTAAATTTCGTTTATTTTTTATTTTTAATTAGGTTAATTTTTTATTTTTATTTAGTTTAGTTTATTTATTCTAGGTTTATTTATTTTCGTTTAGGTTATTTATTAGAGTTTATTTTTTAGGTATAGGTTTAGGTGTAGGTTTATTTTTTAGTGTAGTTCTATTTTATTTGATTTTTAAGGTTTAGGTTTAATATTTTATTTTCAGGTTTAGGTTAACATTTTTATTTTATTTTTTTAGGTTTAGGTTTTAGGTTTTTATTTTAGGTTTATTTTTAGGTTTTATTTTTAAGTTTATGTTTAGGGTTTAGGCTTAGCTTAGGTTTAGTTTATTTTAGGTTTAGGTTTTGGTTTATTTTATTCTATTTAGTTTAGGTTTAGTTTATTTTAGGTTTAGGTTTTGGTTTATTTATTTTAGTTTATGTTTAGGTTTATTTATTTATTTATTTATTTATTTTTTTATTTAGGTTTTTTAGTTTAGGGTTTAGGTTTTATTTTTATTTATTTTAAGTTTTATTTTAGGTTTATTTTTAAATTTAAGTTTTATTTAGTTTTATTTTATTTTTTTATTTTAGGTTTAATTTTTTTTTTTAGTTTTATTTTATTTAGGTTTTTAATTCTTAGGTTTATTTTATTTTTTAGCTTAGTTTAGGTTTTTATTTATTTTAGTTTAGTTTGTTTTTATTTTTTATTTAATTTTATTTTAAGTTTAGAGTTTTTGTTAGTTTAGTTTAGTTATTATTAATTTTTATTATGTTTATTTGTTAGTTATTAGTTTATTTAGGGTTTAGGTTTATTAGTTTAGTTTATTATTATTATTATTGCTTTAATTATTTGATTTTTGTTTTTGGTTTATTTGGTTTTAAGGTTAGTGTTTTTTTGGGTTTATTAGGGTTATTGTGGTTTAGTGTTTTTTAGTTTAGTTTTAGTTTTTGATTTCTGTTTAATTTTAGTTTAGGTGGGGTTTATTAGTTTTAGTTAGGTTTTTAGTTTAGTTATTATTTAATTATTAGTTTAGGGTTTATTTTTAGTTTTAGGTTTTATTAGTTATTATTAGTATAATTAGTTTTTATTAGTTTTTTGGGATTCAATTTTAGTTTAGTTTATTAGTTTAGGGGTTTTAGGCTTTTTTGTTTAGTTTAGTTTTATTTTAGTTTAGTTATTATTGGGTTTTATTGGTTTGGTTTTATTAGTTTAGGGTTTAGTTTTTATTATTTATTATTTATTATTATTATTATTATTATTATTATTATTAATAATTTTAGTTAGTTTTATTTGTTTATTATAATTATTATTATTATTATTATTATTATTCTTATTATTTTATTAGTTTTAGTTTTTAGGTTTATTATTAGTTTTACTATTATTTATTTAGTTAGTTTTCTGATGTTTAGTTATCTTTTATTATTAGTAATTAATTAATTATTAATTTAATATTTATTAGTTTATTATTAATATTTTTATTTTCAATAGTTTTAGTTATTTTTATTAGTTTTTATTACTATTATTATTATTATTATTATTATTACAATTATTTTATTAGTTAGTTTAGTTTATTTATTAGGGTTTTATGGTTTTAGTTAGTTTAATTAGTTTTCATTATTATTATTATTTTAGTTATTTTTATTAGTTTTAGTTTTTAGGTTTATTATTAGTTTTATTATTATTTATTTAGTTAGTTTTGTGAGTTTTAGTTAGGTTTTATTATTTATTAGTTAATTATTAGTTTTATTATAATTATTAGTTTAGTTTTGTTTTATTAAGTTTGGGTTTAGGGTTTAGGGTTAGCTTAGGGTCTAGGGTTATAGGTCATATGGCATAGGAAGGGTTTCAAGTTTGTATTTGACCATGAGCTTCAATCATTTGATTTTGGAATTTTGGTTTGGATTTGGATTTGAATTTGATGTTTGAATTGAACTTGAGGTTTAGTTTGAGAAGGTGAACATGGATTGGATTTCAATTATGGGTAGGTGGGTTATCTCACAGGAATAACCTAATCCTATGGTTTACCTTAGTAAGTCTTTAGGCTTATGTTAAGTGTTTATCTAATTGCTAGAAGTGTCTTACGACTAGGGAAGTCTTAGTGTCTAGAAGACTCCAATGTCTAAAATGGGAAGATTGAATCTGCACTCCAAAAGTGAGGTCAATAGGCCTTAGGCTCTATAGTGTTGCCCTTTGAGATAGATGATTGGAAGACCTAAACCAAGTTTCATATTATAGACTCGGATACAACTTTCAACACTTTTCTAGGGAGACCATAGATACATGAGAACAACATAATTCCATCCTCTCTACATCAGTGTATTAAGTTTGTGAGAGATAGGATCGTTTATGGTGTCAAAGGAGATCTCAAGCCATTTTAGTTCACGAGATTGACATATATGATGATGCGGCTTACTACCTCACTCAAAATCAACAAGTCTATTATAGTGAACTTGGCCAAAGTTTAAAAATAAAAGAAAAGAAAAATAAAAAAGAAAAGAAACAAAAAAAGAGCTGAAATATACTTGGAGGAAGTGGAGACGTTAGAATCCACCCAATTTGTTACTCCATTTGAACATATAGGTTGGGATGTAACCTCCACCAGGAGAGAAAAGAGGCCTTCAAAGGTCAAGGGTGGAAAACCTCTTTCTGGGTCCAATAGAAGATATGTCCCATCTACTAGAGTACACTTTCATATGGACTTAGAATCTAGTTCAAAGGTAGAGTCTTATATGGTAAGCACACCAGTCAGCTCTTCTTAGTAGTAGATTCTCTTGGGGGTGACACTTAAGTTAGATAGTGAAGAAGATCGGGCTTCAAAGCAAAGCATAATTGTGTCCAAGTCTATATGTGAAATGTGAAATAATTAGGCATTTGGGAACCTTAGCTCTAACATTTCCTCTCAAAAGCTAATGGTTTGTTAATTAAAAGCCCCTAAGTCATATAAGAGAAGACAGAGGTTCTTTGGAGCATCATCCTCAACTCAAGAAGTTGATGTAGAACTTGAGGATGATTCATATAAAGATTTAATAGAATTACCTTTTAATTAGTACTTGCCTTGTGTTTATAAATTAGCAAAGAAAGGGTTAATCCCACATACTTGGTCAAAGATCGAAAGAATATGGAAGAACAAATGCTAAAGCTCTTAATCAAGACTAGGACTAGGATTGATTAGAGTACAATGGCAACGATTCGCTTAGTCATCACCAATCATTTGGAATCTGATAGGTTCTTTTCAAATCATATTAACTCATATGAGAAGCTATGATTAGAAACTTCAGATGATCCAAATTATTTTAAAGTCTAAGATGCATCGCCAGAGTTCAAAGAAGAGATCAACTCAACCATTGATGAGCTCAAGGAAATCAACTTAAGAGCTGAAGATGATCCACGCCCGACATACATCAATTCTTTGTTGAATGAAATTGAAACCAATGATTTAGTTAGGCTATTGACTGAGTTTAAGGGCTTCTTCACATGGAGTTATGAAGAGATGCTTGGATAAGCTCCTAACGTAGCAATCCATAAACTAGCAATAGAGCTTACTGCTAATCCTATCAAGTAAGCTCCTAGATGCATTTGATTAGACATAGAAAAGTAAGCATTTATGAAGTCAAGCTCGATCTTTGGATTCATCGGGAAGAAAAATACCCTACGGTTGTCATCATCAGTTAGGAAAAAGAATGGCCAAATTCAAATATGCATCAATTTTAGGGATTTAAATAAGGCATGCCCAAAAGATGAATTTTCACTACCAATCCCGGCTGATGGTGGACATTCTCATACAGTCTTCTCTTTCATTGATGGCTTATCTAGATATAACCAAATAAAGATGAAAGAAATACTACTTTTAGAACCCTTCAATCTATTGCTATAAGTTCATGCCTTTCAACCATAAAATGGTGGTACATACCCGAGCTATGACTCAAATCTTGATGAAGTTATTCATCAATCAAATCAAGTATATGTTGATGATCTCATGACCAAAAGTAGAGAAAAGGAAGACCATATCTTTGAATTGAGAGTAGTTTTTGAATAGTTAAGATAAATTAATCTCAAAATGAACCCCATAAAGTGTGCATTCGGAGCACCTTCAAGGAAATTCTTTGGGTTTGTTGTCTAATACTAGGGAATCAAAGTCATTCCAAAGAAGATCAAGCTGATATTATAAATTCCATCCCCAAAAAGTATAACTAAACTCACATCATTCCAAAAGTGGTTGGTATATTTAAGACACTTTATATCCAACCTATCGGGAAGATGTTAGACATTCTTAGTGCTTACTAAAAAGGATGCCAAGTTCAAGTGGGATGAAAAGTGTGAGCATGCCTTCAAAGACACCAAACATTACCTGAAGAAACTACCGGTTCTAGCAGTCCCTATCCCGGGCAAGATGCTCATACTTTACACATCTATGTTAGATGATTCTTTGGTGCTTTGTTGCCCCAGCCAATGATGAAGGTAAGGAAAACACACTCTACTACCTCAACTGTCATCTAATCTTTGTTGAGGCTATTTATCCACCCATTGAGAAGCATTGCCTAGCTTTATCCTTTGTATCCCAAAAGCTACAACACTACATGCTTCTTCATAAGGTGAACTTATTCTCTAGAATCAATCCATTATAGTATCTAATGACGCAATGCTATCAGTTGGGCACATGATCATCTTCTAATTTGACATTACCTTCATACCCATCTATGTGGTTAAAAGATAATCGCTAGCAGATTTTATAGCAACACACTCACTTCTTGCTGACTCTTTTCTTAGTGATGATCTCCCCAATGAACAAACCATGAACTTAGGGGATACTAACATTCACCATTGGGAGATATACTTTGATGGTGACTTCCTCAAGAGGAGAAGAACCATAATACTATTCAGAATGGTAGAGGTAAAAATAGTTCTCTTAAGCATGATGTGATGAGATTCTCATATCATCACATCAATCCCCAACAACAAAGGAATATGAGGCTCGATTTGATTGCCAGAGTTAGTCATTACTCTAAACATCCAGAACATCAACATCTTTGAGGATTCTTAGCTAGTTATCAATCAAATTGCTAGGTCATATAAGGTTATAAAGCCCAAGCTCCATCACTATCACAAGTACACAATGGAGTTGTTGGCCCAAATCCTAGAGGTTACCATTTATAAGATTCCTCAAGGAGAGAATGTGTATATGCTTTTAGCAATGAGTTGGCATGTTATGTGTCCATATCAATAAAGGTCCAAAATAGATAAGTCCTATCCCTTATTGATACTAAACTTATCAAAAAGTACTCTCTTGAAGAGGAGGTTGCCATTCCCAAGAAGGATGAGGAGTTAGATTGGAGGCAACCATTCATGGATTACCTAAATAAAAGAAAACTACCTTAAGAGAAGTCCCGAGCCCATCATATTAAGCAGAGAGGTCTTTCCTATGCTCTTGTGGATGAAGTCTTGTGCCGAAGGACCTTTGATGATATGTGGTTAAATTATTTAGACAAGTACAAAGCTCATAAGATCATGACCAATGTACACTCAGGATTATGTGGAGCCGACCAATTCAGTCCGAAGATGAATGCCAAGATCAATAGACTAGAATACTACTTGTCGTCGATGACCAAAGATTTTATGGCTACGGCTAGGCGATGCCACCATTATCAAATACATGGTGTGATCCTACACTAACCACCCAACATTCTACATCTTACAATGGCATCATGGCCATTCGTGTGTTGGCTTATTGACATAGTGGGTCCGGTTGTTCCCCCTTTTTCCAAGGGTCATCTGTTCATCTTAGCTTCTACTGACTACTTTTCCAAATGGGCGAAGGCAATTCCATTCAAAGAGGTCACAGCTCAGTATGTACTCCAATTTTTTAGAAACCATATCGTATATTGGTTTAAAGTACCTCGATGAATTATATCTGATAATGGTACTACATTCAAGAACACCGAGATCAAAAACTTTGCCCAGAGACATAGCTTAGATTGTAGATATTCTACCATCAACTTCCCAAGGAAAAATGGCTTAGCAGAATCCTTCAACAAAACTCTCATCCAAATATTAAAGAAGACACTCGACAATAATAAGCGATAATGGCTTGAGCAATTATTTGAATCCTTCTAGGCCTACCACACCACATATAGAACTCCAACTTAGTGTACTTGTTTCTCCTTAGTATATGGGTCTGAAGTAATTCTACCATTAGAAGTTAAACTCCCATCACTAAGGATAGCTATGGGTAGCAAGATCACAATATAGCAGAATGCCAAATTGTAGTTAGAAGAGCTCGAAGGTTTGGAGGAGAGATGCCTGCGGACATGCCAAAATCTCAAGTTATACAAATCTAAAATGATTCAAGCTCACAATATGTTGGTCCGTCCTAGAGATTTTTAGGTAAGAGAGCTTAGTTTAGTTCTAAGAAGATCGATTATTGTCCATTGTAAGATGGGAGGAAAGTTTGAACCCACTTGGGAAGGCCCTTTTACCATAGAAAAGGCTTACCAAGGAGGATCTTATCAGCTTATTAATCATAAAGAGAGTGCCTAATGCATCTAATCAATGGGCTATAATTAAATAAATATTATAAATTATTTTTAAAAGTAATTATCATAAATGAAAATTCCATTTTGAATTCAATCTCTTAGATATTGAAGTATTCTTGTTTGTGAATCCATAATGTGTTTAGGGTAGTTAAAAGAACCATAGCGTCCTATCATTCATCGACACAAAAACAACACAAACATATAAATAAAAACATATATATATTTTTTCTTTGGGCTACTCGAGTTGAGATAACGCCCCTACGGTACTCACTTAGTTTTCTAGGTTAGCTAATGTGTTTATGGTGTCACCGAGTGGTCTTCTTCCTTTTGAGGATGTAAGTCTACTATGCTTTCCTTCCTTACTTGGCCACTGAACATCGACAAGTGCCTTGTTAGTTTGGTAGGCCTTATCGCAAGATCGGTAAGCTACCTCATGTTGTTTTCATTTAAGAATATGTGAGTCTACTATGCTTTATTTTTGGATTAGCCTTTGTACACTAACTGGGTCGAGTATATTGGAGGTTTAGGATAAGTCCCCTTATGGCTCCTTCCATCATGATTGCTTCAAGTTTGGGTCCAGTCCTTCCTTGGAGCTCCCCGCTTAGTAGTCACTCTAGGTTAGATAACATCTATCTCCCTGACAACAGACTATCCCGATGATTAGTTCTGCTTAGAAAGTTGTAAGCCTACATGCTTTCTTTTTGGATTAATTGTTGCACACTAATGACACCTTAAGTTGGTTGGTTCTCACTATGCTGATGGATACACCACTAATTCTAATGGATACACCTTAGGTTTGTTGGTTCTCGCACCTTATGATACACCACATATGGTAAATGTAAGTCTGTTATGCTTTCTCCTTAAGTTGGCCACTGTACACCTATAGGCTTTCTTTTCCAGGGCTCGGGATAATTCCCTTAACAACATCTCCCCTGTGGGCACTATATTTGGGTCACATCCTTTTGCGACCCTATTTAGACATTACTTGAGTTACTATTGGATTGCATAGTTTCTCTTTTCTAGTAACTACTCCTGTGGTTGGAGAATCCATCTTATGGATGTGCAGATTCTCCCTTGGTCCAGTAAATCTAAGATAGGTCAAGGCCGACATAGCCCCTTCTCAGTGTGGTCCCTACACAACAGGTCCACACTAATATATAAACAAAATATATATTCACTTATGGATTAGGAGGACACCTAGCGGTACCTTTTCCCAATCATCCTATCTTTAGTGTGGTAAAACTCCCTATAGGAATTGGCTGACTACTCTTGAGTTGATATAATTCCCTAAAGACATTCATTTAGTAGTCACCCTAAGTCAGGTTTGATTTGTTGTGCTACTAATAGGTCAACCTAGCAATTGTTCCTTACTTTAGATGATGTAAGTCTGCTATGCTTTCTTCTTAGCACAACCGTTGCACACTAAAAGGCAACCCTTTAGGTTTGCTAGCTCTACCCCATGGCCAGTAGACTATCCCTTTGGATTTGTAAATCGAGATATGACTAGTCGATATAGATCCTTCTCGGTGGGTCCATTCAACATGGTCCATAAATTAAATCTATCAAATTTGAGACATCCCCAAGATATGCCCTCAATTCAAAATCAAACTAAACCAAACAATCCATATCAAATCACATGAAATAAAGATAAAATTAATCTTTACTACTTTTGAGTTGACATAAGTCCCGGTGACATTCACTGGTAGTCACTAGGTCGGTTTAATTAATTGTGCATCCAAAGTGGTGGTTGTTCCTCACTTTGGAAAATGTAAGTTTACTTGACTTTCTTCCTAGCATAGTCGTTGCACAGTGAAAGGAAACCCCTTATGTTGGCTTGCTCTACCCTACAAATGGTAGACTATCCATTTGGATTTGTAAACTTGAGGTAGGTCAAGGCTTATTGGTGGATCTTCTCGGCAATATTTACTTCAATTAAATAAACCAATTTTCCCCGTGGAGTTAAATCACACCCTTCTCCCCAATGGAGCCCCAAATCATATATAAATAAGTCAAACAAACAAATCAAATTCCAAACCAACATCCCTAGTGGAACAAAATTAAACCAAGTCCAGTAGAGTCTAAATCAAAGAAATCCAACCAAACTCTTATCCCCAGCGGATACATCCCCAAACAAATCTATGAAATCAAACTCAAATCCTAATCCCCAGCGAATAGCTTGAACTTGCTTCCTTAGTGGAAGGTTCATATACCCAATCCCCAGTGGACTCGATCCCATATCTCTAGCAAATATGCCTCCACATAAATTAAAACAAAATAAATTAAAGTTGTTTCGATCTTAATCCCCGGTGGATTATAGATTCTTATCCCTAGCGGATCTTCTTTGCTCAAATCATATAATCAAATCAAAATCAAACCTTATCCCAACATATTTTCTTCTTCTATGCCCTCAACATAAACCCTCACATGTCATGTATAATGCATTAGTGATCCCCTAGGCTCCCTCCATGTCCTTGACATGGAATTCTCATCAAATCTTATTTCTCTTCTATCACCTTTAATACTTCAACCAAAAACAATGTATTTCTTCAAATTACATCATCTTAACATTGTAATCGATATTTTATGATTTGTGATGGTGCAAGCACAAACTAACTATACAATATCATGCTAAACATATTATAGTGTAAATAAACACACTATATTATAGTATAATATATGATGTTATATTATAATTTGCTATAATATAATATATTTTCTAACATTACACCTCATTAGAATCACTTAAAAGGAACAAATAAAAATATTTTCTTTATATATGAATAATGTTCATTCTGGATGTAAAATTATTATTTTTCTATTAGAAATGGTACAAAATAGCATAATTTTGGTGTTCCTTCTTGGTGTGCCATGAATTTGGCCAAATTCTTCCATCTCAACCTTCATTTTAACATTTTTTTTGGTTTTACCCAATGTATTATAACAAAAGTAAAACACTAAAATATACAATAATATTTAGTAACACACCACCACATTCATATATATGTGAAGTTATATTGTTATTATATTTTAGTATGCTTTCATATAATATATTATCTTACATTACACCTTAAAATGAATCACTTTAAGAAAAAATTATAAAATTTGGTTGAAAATAGAACATTTATTTTGGATGCAAAATTCCATTCTTTTGATTAAATGACACACCATAGCACACCGCCAATTATGTTCCTAAAATTTTACCTTAAAATTGGCCAAATCCCATCATCTTAGCTTATAAATTAGTATTTTTATGAATTATACTTTTACAAACTCTACTACATCATACTATAAGGTACTAAAATATGCTAAACAACAAGTAGTAATACACAAAAGTATGCTATAATGCATGATGCTACATTATGTTATGGCATCCTATATCATAATACACAAACATATTATATTATATTATATTGCATATCACATCACAAGGGATTGCTTAAGATAAAAAAATCATAAAATTAGTCTAAACAATAAAAAACTATATATTTTATTTGTATCATTTACATATTTTAAATTAAAATAATATATTATGATGCCATGCTCTACTATTATGAATTTGGCCAAATTCCACCATTTTAAAGTCTAAATCAACATTTTTATAAATAATGCTAGTGTAGGCTCATGATTGTAAAAAATCTTGAAAGAATTTAAAATGCATAGAATAATATATTATAATATATGATGCTATACTATGCTACAACATATAATATTTATTTTGAACATAAAATCTTACTTTTAAACTACAAGTGGCGTAGCACACCTTTGGTACTACAACCTAATTCCCACTTCAAATTTAACAAGTTTCATCATCTGATTTATTAATTAAATATTATTATGATTTATATTAATATATACTATAGGGAACAAGTCCATAATATACTAAAAAATTTCAATACATCTTATAACATCCAATAACACATCAATATATGCGCAAATATATGATGTTACATTATACTATAATATATGGTAATATAATATGATTTAGGGTTTTGGTTTAGGGTATTCAAATCACTAACATTCAAGGGAAAGTCTCTTGAAGACTTTTTCTTCAGCTACCTTAACTATGTTAGGATCAGGTCATTCCTTAGATCTACTCCTAATGAAAACTTTATTCAAGGTTTATGGTTTAGGGTTTAAGGTTTAGGGTTTAGGATTAATTTAAGGTTTAAGGTTTATGGTTAGTTTAAAATTTAGGGTTTAGGGTTTAGTGTTTAGGATTTTGGGTTTACGATTTATGGTTTTAGGGTTTAAGTTTATGGTTTAGGGTTTTAGGGTTTAGGATTTAGGGTTTAGGGTTTAGGGTTGAGAATTTAGGGATTTGGGTTTAGGGATTATAGTTTAGGGTTTAGGGTTTAGGGTTTAATGTTTTAGGTTTAGGGTTTTTAGGATTTAGGGTTTAGGGTTTAAGTTTTAGCTTTAGGGTTTATATTTTAGTTTAGGATTTAGGGTTTAGGGTTTAAGGTTTAAGATTTAAGGTTTCTTTAATAGAGAACAAATTTAGATTCAACATTTATTCTTTTCAATTTCATCAACCAAGTAGCATCCCAACTTTTCTAAGACACAAGCGACGACATAGACTAAAAATGAGCACCCATAGAGCAAATCAAAAACCCTAGATAGTTTAAATGTCTCTACGGTAAAGACAGTTCCATAAGTAGTAAATCGGGTCGATCATTCTTTAATTTCTTTAGTTCACATCAGAACAACCCAGCTTCTTGAGGAGTGAGATCCGCCATCATATCGCCGATCTCTCCCTCCACCACCATGTAACCTTTGTCCTCCTCCACCTCCACCCTGCTCACCACCTCCATATATACCAACACCTCCAAGTTCCCCACTACTACTGCGATAATTACCTCCTCTACCTTTGCCTCCACTGCATGATTTAGACTGAGGCTAGTTGACAGTGATGTTCCTTCCATCAAGGTTCTTCCCATTTTGAGGGTTTAGGGTTAGTTTAGGGTTGAGGGTTGAGTGTTTGTTTAGGGTTTAGGGTTTAGGGTTAGTTAAGGGTTTAGGGTTAATTAAGGGTTTAGGGTTTTAGTTTTATGGTTTAGGGTTTAGATTTTAGGTTTAGGGTTTGGGGTTTTAGGGTTTAGGGTTTAGGTTTAGGGTTTAGGTTTATGATAGAACCAAACCCTAAACCTAAACCCTAAACCTAAACCATACTAAACCAAAATTAAAATCAAAATCTTAAACCAAAAAAATAAACTAACTTTAAAACCTACATAAAAAAACCTAAACCCAAAAACCTTAAATGCTAAACCCTAAACTAACTTTAAACCTAAGTTAACCTAAAACCTAAACTTTAAACCCAAAACCTAAACTCTAAAAAACTAAACCATAAAAGCACAAACACTCAGACAACCTAAACCCTGACACAAACAAATCTAAACCCTAAACTTTAAACCCCAAACCTAAACCTAAAACCTAAATCATCCTAAACCTAAAACCTGACCTAAAAAAAAAACTAAAAAATAAAACAAATAAAACAAAAAAACCTAAACTAAACCTAAAAAATGAGTAAATTATAAAATAAATTAATAAAAAATAAAAAACCTAAACTAAACTAAAAAAGAAAATAAAATAAAAAAAATAAAAACCTAAATAAAATAAACTAAACTTAAAATAAAAATAAAATAAACCTATAAAATAGAATAAAATTAAAAGAAAACTAAAATAAAAAAAAATATAAAAATAAATAAAACTAAACTACCTCAACTAAAAAAAACTAGAACTAAAATAAAATAAAATAAACAAAAAAAACTTAAAACAAAATAAACTAAACTAAATAAATTAAACCTAAACTAAACCTAAAATAAACTAAACATCAACTAAAATAAATAAAATAAAATTAACAAAAAATTAACCTAAACTAAAATAAAACCTAAAATAAACCTAAATAAAACCTAAAACATAAACTAAATGAAACCTAAAAATAAAAATAAAAACTTAAAATAATAATAATGAACTACAACTAAATAAACCTAAAAAAAATAAATAAAAATAAAATAAAATAAAATAAATAAAACATAAACTAAACTAATAAAACCTAAAATTAAATAAAAAGCTAAAATAAAATAAAATAAAATAAAATAAATACTAAACCTAAAAAATAAACCTAAAACTAAATAAAATAAAACATAAACCTAAAATAAATAAAATAAACCTAAACCTAAACTAAAACTAAAATAAATGAAACCTAAACTAAACCTAAAATAAACTAAACATAAAATATAAAATAAAATAAACCAAAAATAAACTAAACCCAAAACCTAAAATAAAAATAAAACTACTACATAAAAATAATGTGAAATCATAAAAAAAATAAAATAAAACTAAAAAAAAAAATAACATAAACCTAAACCTAAAATAAAAAAAATAAAATAAATAAACCTAAATTAAATAAACTAAATAAAATAAAATAAGTGATTTAAAATAAAATAAAATAAACTAAAGACTCTTGGTCTTAATTAACCACACCCCCCTTCTACCCTAAATACTCCCTAAATACTAAATATAAATAATGATATAAAATAAGCCACTGAGCCACTATAAAATAAACTCCACCCTGACCTGAGCCACAAACCCTACCCTAAACCTACTAAACAGGCCTAGGCCCTGAGCCTGATCCACACTGAGCCTGAGCCAAAATACAAACTCTAAACTAACCTGAGCCACCTAAAACCAAAATACTAAAAAACTAAACTAAATAAAATAAAATAATAAATAAAGACCTAAATATTAATAAAAATAAATTAATAAATTAAAACCTAAATTAAAACTAAAATGAGCTAAATGTCTAAACATAACCTAAATAAAATAAAATAAAATAATAAACTAAAATAAATAAATAAACTAAACTAAAAATAAAATAAACCTAAAATCATAAATGGAATAAAACTAAATGTAATAAAATAAAATAAACTTAAAATAAAATAAAATAAAAAACTAAATAAAACCTAAACTAAAATAAACCTAAAATAAATAAAATAAAACATAAACCAAAAAAACTAAACCTAAAATAAACAAAATAAAATAAACCTAAACCTAAATTAAAATAAACTAAACTAAAATAAACCCTAAACTAAACTAAATTAAAATAAACCTAAACCCTACTAAATATATAAAATAAAAATAAACCAAACTAAACTAAAATAAAACCTAAAAAATAAAACCAAAACCTAAAGCTAAAAAAATAAAATAAAACCTAACTTAAAATAAAATAAAACTAAACATAAAAAAACTAAACTAAAAAATAAATTGAAATAAAATCATAAACTAAAATAAATAAACTAAAATAAATAAAAACTAAAATAAAAAATAAATATAATAAATAAAAAAAATAAATATAAAATAAAAAAAACCTAAACTATCATTTTTATTTTTTATAAATACACAAGCCCCTAAACCTATGTCATAAAGGTCTACAAAGTAACCTACAAAACCTAACCTGATCCTAAACAAAACTAACCTACCCCCTACAAATAAAATAAAAAAATAAAACCCAAACCTAAACCTAAACCCTACCTTAAACCCTAGGCCACCAAACCTAACCACTGACCTAAACACTAAAACTAGTTATAAAAACCTAAATAAAATAAAATAAAAGACCTAAATGTAAATAAAAATAAAATGAAATAAAATAAAATAAACTAAACCTAAAATCTAAACCTATGGATAATTAAAGTAAACTAAACTAAAATAAAATAAAATAAACCTAAATATAATAAAATAAAACTAAATTAAAACTTAAACCTAAAAGATCTAAAATAAAAAAAAATAACTAAAACTGAGCCCTAAAAATACCTTAACAAAACTAAACCTAAACATATTAGTTAACTAAAACTGACCAATAAATAAAATAAATAAATAGATAAGATAAACTAAAATAAACCTAAATAAAACTTAAACCTAAATGAGATAAAATTTAAACCTAAATCACAAAATAATAAAATAAACCTAAACTAAAATATATAAAACTAAACTAAACTAAACCTAAACTAAACATAAACATAAATAAACTAAAATAAAAAACCTAAACTAAATAAATAAAAAATAAATAAAAGTAAATTAACTAAAATAAATAAAATAAACAAATAAATAAACCTAAACCTACTAGTTTACTTAATTTAAAATAAACCATAAACCATCTTAAACCCACCACTAAAACACTGCTAAACCCCCACTAAACCCTAAAACCTAAACCCAACCCACAAGCATAAACCCAAAAAACCCAAAACCAAACCACAAACCTCTAAACCCCAAAAGCTATCAGAAGTAACTAAATAAATTTAAAAGTAAATGTAAACCTCAAAACTTAATAAACTATACAAACCTAAACCCTAAAAAAAGAACCTTGGCAGGAACATCACCATTGGGCTGTAGATCTAGAGGTGGGAGACATGGCAATGTGCTCATAATGGTGGTGGGGGATCTAGGTTCTAGTGGATATGGAGGTGGTGGTGAGCTGGTGGTTATGGAAGCGGGAGGAGTGATGAAGGTTACAGCCATGGTGGTGGCGGAGGGAGAGATTGGGGATATGATGGTGGATTTCGCTAATCGAGAGGTCGGGGATGTTGTGTTGGGAATTGGAAAAACTAAAGAATGGATGATTCGATTTGCTGCTTATGGAACTATGTCTTTATGGTAGATATGATTCTAGTTATCTAAGGTTTTTAATTTTCTTTATGAGTGCTTATTTTTTATCTGCGTCGTCGCTTGTGTCTTAGAAAACTTGGTGTGTTACTTGCTTAATTAAATCGAAAAGAAGAAATGTTGAATCTAAATTTGTTTCTATAAAAAAAACCTAAAACTCTAAAAAAAACTTGAACCCTAAACCTAGAGCGTAAACACTAAACCTAAAACCACTAAACCCCAAGCCCTAAACCTAAACCCAAAAATCAAAAACCTAAAACAAAACCCTAATCACAAATAAACCCAAAAAATAAAAAATAAAAAAACTTAATCCCAA
This sequence comes from Cymbidium sinense, assembly GCA_021442155.1. NCBI lineage: Eukaryota > Viridiplantae > Streptophyta > Magnoliopsida > Asparagales > Orchidaceae > Cymbidium > Cymbidium sinense. The sequence goes on from CM038226.1 coordinate 108,415,726, forward strand.
AACCCTAAACCCTAAAAGCTAAAAAACCTAAACCTAAACTAAATAAACCTAAAAATAAAATAAATAAATAAAACCTAAACCTAAATAAAATAAAATAAATAAAATAAAATAAAACCTAAACCTAAACTTAAAAGTAAAATAAAATAAAATTAAAAACCAAAACTAAATAAAATAAAATAAATAAAACCTAAACTAAACTAAAATTAAAAATAAAACTAAATAAAATAAAACCTAATTGTAAAATAAAATAAAAAAATAAAATAAAAAAAACCTAAACATATAAAATAAAACCAAAAATAAAACTTAAAATAAATAAAAATTAAAACTAATCCTAAACTAAATAAAAAAAAACTAAACCTAAAATAAACAAAATAAAATAAACTAAAATAAATAAAACATAAAATAAACTTAAGAATAAAAAACCTAAATAGAACAATAACTATATGAAAAATAATAATAAAATAAAATTAAAATAAAACTAAAATAAAATAAAATAAAAACTAAATAAAATCATAAACTTAAAAAATTAAAGCTAAAAAAAAAACCTAATAATAAATAAAAAAAACATAAAGCTTAGACTAAAAAAAAACTTAAATCTAAAATAAAAATAAAATAAACAAAATAAAATAAAACTAAACCTAAACTAAAATAAACTAAACAAAAAAAAAAAACTAAACCTAAACTAAATAAAATAAAACAAAATAAAAATAAACCTAAATCTAAACTAAAAAATAAAAGCTAAAAATAAACATAAAATAAACCTAAAACCTATAACTTAATTAAAAAATAAAACATAAACCCTAAACTTAAAAAATAAAATAAAAATAAAACTCAACTAAAATATAAACCGAACCTAAACCTAAACATAAAAAATAAACAAAAATAAAAAAAACCTAAAATAAAATAATTAATTCAAACTAAATAAAAATTAAAAATAATCATAAATAAAAATAAAAAATAAACTAAACTAAAATGAATAAAAAATAAACTAAATAAACCCAAACTTACTGGTTTACTTACTTTTGAAAAAAAACCTTAAACCCTAAACCCTAAACCCTAAAAACCCTAAACCCTAAAGCCTAAACACCAAACCCTGAACCCTAGACTCTAATTCCTAACCTTAAACACTAAACCTAAAAACCTTAAACCCTAAAACCTTAAACCCTAAACCCTAAACCTAAAAACTTAAACCTAAATTAAATAAAACCTAAAAATAAAATATTTAAGAAAACCTAAACTAAATAAAATTAAAAATAAAATAAAATAAAAACCTAAACTTAAAACTACCTAAACTTAAAATAAGAAAAATAATAATAAAATAAATAAAAAAAAAAAACTAACTAAAAAAAATAATATAAACCTAAACATAAACCTTAAAAATAAACTAAAATAAAAAAACCTAAATTAAAATAAATAAACATAAAATAAATAAACTAAACTAAATATAAATAAAAGATAAAAAATAAAAAATAAACTAAATATACTAAATAAACCTAAACCAATAAATTTACTTAATTTTTAAAAAAAACCTTAAAACCTAAATCCTAAATCGTAAACCTTAAACCTTAGAAACTAAACCCTAAACCTACAACCCTAAACATACAACTCTAAACCCTAACCCTAAAGCCCTAGCCTTAAAAGCATAAACCCTAAAACCCTAAATTCTAAACCCCAAACACGAAACCCTATACCCTAAACCCTAAGCCTAAATCCTAATCCCCAAACCATAAACCTAAACCTAAAGTAAATAAATAAATTTAAAAATAAACCTAAACCCTAAAACCTAATAAACCTAAAACTAAACCTAAGCCCTAAGAATGGGTAGAACCTTGACAGTAGGAACATCATCATCAACCAAGTTAGTCTAGATCTGGCGATGGAGGCGAAGGCAGAGGTGACGGTTATTGTAGTGGTGGTGGAAGATTTGGAGGTGTTGGTTGATATGGAGGTGGTGGTCGAAACAGTGGTTCTTATGGAGGCTGGAGGAGCGACGGAGGTTACAACCGTGGTGGTGGTTGAAGGAGAGATCGAGGATATGATGGTGGATCTTGCTACTAGATAGGCTAGGGTGGTTCTGATGGGAATTAGAGAAATTGAAGAACGATCGATCCAATCTGTTGCCAATAGAACTGTGTCTTTATAGTAAAGATGGTTCTAATTATCTACGATTTTGATTTGTTCTATTCGTGCACATTTTTTATCTATATCATCACTTGTGTCTTAGAAAACTTAGTGTGTTACTTGGTTGATGAAATGTTTAATCTGAATTTGTTCTTTATTAAAAAAAAGTAAAAACCAAAAACCCTAAACCTAAAACCTAAACCCCAAACCCTAAAAACCTTAAACCCTAAACCCTAAACCCTAAACCATAAAATCCTAAACAATAAACCCTAACCCTAAACCTAAACCATAAACTCTAAACACTAATCCCCAACCCTGAATCCTAAACCTGAAACCCTAAAAAAAGCTAAAAACCAAAACCTAAACTAAATAAAACCTAAGAATATAATAAATTAAAAAACCTAAACCAAAATAAAATAAAGACATAAATTAAAACCTAAACCAAAAAATAAACCTAAACCTAAACTTAAAAAAAAAATAAAACTAAACTAAAATATAATATATAAAAACTAAACTAAATAAATAAAATAAAAAACTTAAATAAAATAAAAAACTATACTTAAAATAAAAATAAAGTAAACCTAAAATAAAATAAAATAAAAACCTAAATACAAATAAAAATAAAAATAAACTGAATAAACCTAAACATACGATTTTATAAAATTTAAAAAAACCTAACCCTAAATCCTAAACCCCAAACCTAAACCTACAACCCAAAACCCTAAATCTTAAACCCTAAACCCCATAGCCTAAACCTTAAACCATAAAATCCTAAACCCTAAACCCTAAAATATAAAAGAAGCTATGCAAAACCTAAAATAAAATAAATAAAAATACCTAAACCTAAATAAAATAAAAAATAAATTAAAATAAAACCTAAACCTAAACCTAAAATAATATAATATAAAAAAGAATTGAACTAAAATAAAATAAATAAAATTTAAAACTAAAATTAAAAAAAATCCAAAAATAAAAACTAAATAAAATAAAACTAAAAAGGAAAATAAAAATCAAATAAAACTAAAATAAAAAAAAAACTAAACCTAAAAGATAAATTTAAAAATAAAACCTAAATATAAATAACAAATAAAACCCAAACCATAAACTAAAAAAAAACCTAAACCTAAAATAGACAAAATAAAATAGACCTAAACCAAATATAAAATAAACTAAACTAAAATAAATAAAACCTAAACCCTAAACTAAATAAAATAAAATAAACTAAAAATAATCTTAAACCTAAACAAAAAAAAATAAAACTTAAAAATAAACCTTAAATGAAAACCTAAATGCTAAACCTAAAAAAAATAACATGAAAATGAAAACCTAAACCTAAAAATAAAAAATAAAACCTAAACCTAAAAAATAAAATAAAATTAAAAGTAAACTAAAAAATAAACATAAACCTAAAACTAAACCTAAAAAAATTAACTAAAATAAAAAACCCTAAACTAAATAAAATAAATCTAAAATAAATTAATAAACTAAATAAAAATAAAAAATAAACCTAAATAAAAACAAAATAAAATAAACTAAAATAAATAAAAATAAACTAAATAAACATAAACCTCGATTTTCTTAATTAAAAAGAACCCTAAATCTAACCTAAAGTAACTAAATAAATTAAAAAATAATCCTAAAGCCTAAAACCTAATAAACCTAAACCTAAACATAAACCTTAAGAATAGGTAGAACCTTGATGTCCGGAACTTCACTGTTAACTAGGATCAGTCCAGATTCGGTGGTGGAGGTGAAGGTGGAGGCGATGGTTATCGTAGTGATGGTGGGTGATATAGAGGTGTTGGTGGATACGGAGGTGGTGGTCTTGGTAATGGTGGTCATGGAGGTAGGAGGAGCGACGGAGGTTACAGCCATGGTGGTGGCGGAGGGAAGAGATCAGGGATATGATGGAGGATCCCGCTACTCGAGAGGTCAGGTGGTTTACGATGGGAGAAAGCTAAGAACGATCGATCCGATTCTTATGGAACTATGTCTTTTCAGTAGAGGCAATTTTAGTTATCTAGAGTTTTTGATTTGCCCTATTCGTGCTCATTTTTGATCTATGTCATCACTTGTGTCTTAAAAAACTTGGTGTGTTACTTGGTTGAAGAAATCAAAAAGAAGAAATGTTGAATCTGAATCTGATATCTATTAAAAATAATAAAACAAAAACCTTAAATAAAAACAACATATCCCTAAACCTAAACTAAAATAAATAAAACCTAAACCCAAACCTAAAATAAATTAAACCTAAACCTAAAGGTAAACTAAATAATATAAAATAAACAAAAAATAAATCTAAACCTAGACTAAAAAATTGAACCTAAAAAAAAACCTAAAGTAAAAACCAAAAACCTAAACCTAAGAAAGTAAAATAAAAATCTAAACCTAAACCTAAAAATATAAAATTAAACCTAAACCTAAAAAATAAAATAAAAATAAAACTAAACTAAATAATAAACCTAACAAAAAACCTAAACTAAAATAAATAAACCTAAAATAAATAAACTAAACTAAATAAAAATAAACCTAAATAAAATAAATAATAAAATAAAACTAAATAAATAAAAAATGAACTACATAAACTAAATAAACCTAAACCTACTGTTTGCTTGTTTAAAATAAACCATAAACCCCAAATCCTAAACCCTAAACCCTAAACTCAATTGTAAACTTACAACCCTAAATCCTAAAAAAACCTTAAACCCTAAATCTTAAACCCTAACCCTAAACCTTAAGCCCTAAACCCCAAACCCTAAACCCTAAACCGTAAACCGTAAACCCTAAACTAATCCTAAACCCAACACCCTAAACCCTAAAGCATAAAAATTAAAAACCTAAACCTAAACAAAATAAAACCTAAAATAAAATAAATAAAAAAACTTAAACTAAAATAAAATAAAAAAGAAATAAAAACCTAAACTAAAACATAAACCTAAACCTAAAAAAAAAGCCAAAACTAAAACAAAATAAACATAAACCTAAACTAAACTAAAAAATAAAGTACCTAAATAAAATAAAAAACTAAACCTAAAATAAAATAAAATAAACCTAAAATAAAATAAAATAAAAACAAATTAAAAACCTAAATAAAAATAAAAAATAAAAATAAACCCAAATAAAAATAGAAAACAAAATAAACTAAAATAAATAAAAACTAAACTAAATAAACCTAAATATCGGTTTACTTTGGTTTAAAACCTAAACTAAACCCAAACCACAAACCCTAAACCACTGGCCAAACCCTAAACCTTAAACCCTAAATCCTCAAACCCTAAACACTACACCATAAACTCTAAACCCTCAACCCTAAAACCTAAACCTAAACCATAAAAACTAAAAATATAAACCTAAACTAAATAAAATCAAAAAAATAAATATATAAAAAAACTTAAACCTAAATAAAATAAAAAAATAAAATATAATAAAAAACTAAACTAAAACCTAAACCACCCTAAAACTAAACCTAAAAATAAATTAATATAAAAATTAGAAACTATACTAAAATAAAATAATTAAAAATCTAAACTAAAATTAAAATAAAAAAACCTAAATAAAATAAAAACTAAACATAAAATAAAAATAAAGTAAACCTAAAAGTAAATAAAATAAAACTAAATAAAAACTTAAACCTAAAGATAAACCTAAAAATAAAACCTAAAAATAAATTAAAAATTAAAAATCAATCGTGAAACTAAAAAAAAACCTAAACCTAAAATAAACAAAATAAAATAAACCCAAACCTGAAAAAAAATAAACTAAACTAAAATAAATAAAACATAAACCTAAACCTAAAATAAATGAAACCTAAACCCCAAACTAAATGAATTAAAATAAAGTAAAAGTAAACCTAAATTTAAACTAAAAAATAAAACCTAAAATAAAAACCTAAAACTTATACCTAAAAAAATAAATTTAAACCTAAACTTAAACCTAAAAATAAAAAATAAACCTTAAACTTAAAATTAAAATAAAATTAAACTAAACTAAAAAAATAAACATGAATCTAAAATATTAACTAAAATAAAAAACTAAACTAGATAAATAAACCTAAAATAAATGAACTGAACTAAAAAAAATAAAAAATAAACCTAAACAAAAATTAATAATAAAATGAACTGAAACAAATAAAAAATAAACTAAATAAACCTAAACCTACCAATTTTCTTAATTTAAAAAAAACCCTAAACCCTAAACCCTAAACCCTAAATCCTAAACACTAAACCATAAACCATACCTAAAGTAACTAAATAAATTAAAAAAGGAATCCTAAACCGTAAAACCCAATAAACCTATACCTAAACCTAAACCCTAAGAATGGGCATAACCTTGACGGCAGGAACATCATCGTCAACCAGGCTTAGTTCAGATTCGGTGGTGGAGGCAAAAGTTAAGGAGGCATTTATCATAGTGATGGTGGGCAATCTAGAGGTGTTAGTGGTTGTGGTGGTGGTGGTCGGAGCAGTAGTGGTTATGGAGGCACGAGTATCAACGAAGATTACAACCATGGCGGTGGTGGAGGGGAGAGATCGGGGATATGACGGTGGATCTTTCTACTCAAGAGTTTGGGATGGTCTTGATGCAAACTAGAGAATCTGAAGAATGACCAATCCGATCTGCTGCTTATGGAACTTTGTCTTTATAATAGAGATAATTCTAGTTTGTTAGGGTCTCAATTTGCTCTATGCATGCTCATTTTTTATCTATGTCATCGCTAGTGTCTTAGAAAATTTAGTGCATTGGTTGAATCTGAATTTCTTCTCTGTTAAAAAAAATAAGAACCCTAAACCCTAAATGTAAAACTTAAACCCTAAACCCTAAACTCTAAACACTAAAAATTCTAAACCTTAAAACTAAGCCTAAACCCTAAAACCCTAAACCCTAAACCCTAAACCCTAAATATTAAAACCTAAACCCTAAACCCTAAACTACCAAACCCTAAACCACAACCCTTTAACCACAATAATAAATCATAAACCTTAAATGAAGTAAATCTAATCCAAACCCTAAAAACTCAAAACCACGAGACTAACCAAACACTAAACCATAAACTAATCTGCTTGCTAACCTAAATCCTAAACCCTAAACCCCCCAAAACCTGAGCCAAACAAACCCTACCACAAACCACTAAATACAAACCTAATACCTTAAACCACAAACAAACCTAAACTAAACTAAATAAACTTAAAATTAAAAAAAAAAACCTAAACTAAACCTAAAATAAAATAAAATAAACTAATAAAATAAATTAAATAAAGAAATAATAACCTAAATAATAATAAAATAAATAAACTTAAGAATAAAACCTAAATAAAATAAAACTAAACATAAAATAAAATTAAACCTATAATAAAAATGAAATAAAACTAAACAAACTTAAACCTAAAAACCTAAAATAAATAAAATAAAAACCTCTAAAACTAAACCTAAAATAAAAAATAAAATAAATAATATAAAATAAACTAAACTTAAACACTAAACTAAATAAAAGAGAATAAGTTAAAAATAAACCTAAACCTAAAAAAAATAAAACCTAAAAATAAAAAAATAAAAACCTAAAACCTAAACTAAATAAAACTGAAAAATAAAATAAATAAATAAACCTAAACCTAAATATGATAAAAAAATAAAATAAAATCAAAACATAAACTACAACCTAAACCTAAACCCAAAGAAAAGAAAATAAAAAAATAAAACTAAACAAAATATAATAAATAAAACCTAAGCTAAACAAAAAAAATAAAACTTAAATAAAATAAAACTAAAACTAAAGAAAATGAAATAAACTTAAAATAAAATAAAATAAAAATAAATAAAAACTAAAATAAAAAAAATAAAACCTATAAATAAATTTAAAATAAAACCTAAACCCTAAAAAAAAAAACCTAAACCTAAAATAGAAATAAAATAAACCAAAACCTAAACTAAAAAAACTAAACTATAATAAATTAAAACCTACTAAACCTTACTAAAAAAAAATAAATAAAATAAAAAGATAAACCTAAACATAAACTAAAATTAAAACCTAAATATACCTAAAATAAAATAAAAGCTAAACCTAAATAAAATAAAAAAACCTAAACTAAACATTAAAATAAAATAAAACCTAAACTAAAAGATAAAATAAAACAAATGTAAAAAACAAACATAAACATAAACCTAAACCTAAAAATGAACTAAAATAAAAAACCTAAACTAAATAATATTAAATAAACTAAACTAAATAAAATAAAACTAAACTAAAATCAAAATAAAAAAAATAAAATAAACTAAAATAAATAAAAATAAACTAAATAAAGTTAAACCTTAGTTTATTTAATTAAATAAAATAAAAAATATAAAAAAAAATAAAAGCCTGCAGTAACCCTAAACCTTAAAACTAACTCTAAACTTACAACCCTAAAAATAAAACCACAAACCAAAACTGACCCTAAACTTGGAACCATAAATTTATAACACTAAACCCAAAACCCTAAATTAAAAAAATAATAATAATTGAAAAAATTAAACTAAACAAAATAAAAAAATAAAAAATAAGAAACTAAACTAAAATAAAATAAATAAAAACTTAAACTAAAAAAAAAATAAAAACCCTAAATATAATAAAAATTATACCAAAAATTTAAATAAAATTAATGTAAAATAAAATAAAATAAAAACTAAATAAAAACCTAAACCTAAAAAATGAACGTAAAAATAAAGAAAAAATAAATCCTAAAACCTAAACTAAAATAAAAATAAAATAAACCTAAATCTAAACTTAAAATAAATAAAATAAAATAAAATAAACTAAAAATAAACCTAAACCTAAATAAAAAAGATAAACCTAAAATAAAAACCTAAAACCTGAACCTAAAAAAATAAAATAAAAACTTAAACCTAAGCCTAAAAATAAAAAATTAAACCATAATAGAAAAAATAAAATAAAAAAAAAAACGTAAAGAATGAACTAAAATAAACAACGTAAACTAAAATAAATAAACCTAAAATAAAAACAAAAAAAAAAATAAATAAAAATAAACCTAAATAAATATAAAATAAAATAAAAATAATTAAAATAAATTAAAAAACATAAACTTATTGGTTTATTTAATTTAAAATATAAAAAATAAATATAAAATATAAAATAAAAAAACCTACTACTAACCCTACCTAACCCATAAAACCACTCTAAACCCTAAACAATCTTAAACCACTACTAACTAAACCCACAGGCTGAACCACAAACCCTGGGCCCTAAACCTGACCCTGGGCCACTGAGCCACCACCCTAAACCCTAAATCTGCAACCCTAAAACCATGCACCCTAACTGAGCAAACCTGACCTATAACCCCAAATCCCAAAAACTAACCCACTAAACTAAATAAAACCTAAAATTAAAATAAATAAAAAATCTTAAACATAAATAAAATAAAATAAAATAAAAACTAAACTAAAATAAAATAAATAAAAGCTTATACTAAATAAAAAATAAATTAAAACTAAAAATAAAAAACCTAATTAAAATAAAACTGAAGTGTAAAATAAAAATAAAATAAACCTAAAATAAAAATAAAATAATAAACTAAACCTATAAAATAAAACTAAAAATAAAATGTTAAGAAAATAAAATAAATAAAACCTAAACCCTAAACTAAAAGAAAGACCTAAACCTAAAATAAACAAAATAAAATAAACCTAAACTTAAACTAAAATAATAAACTAAAATAAATAAAACCAAAAGTAAACCTAAAGAAAAACCTAAAATAAGACTAAGAAATAAGAAATTAAACAAAATAAAAACTAAATGTAAAGTAAAAATAAAATAAACCTAAAATAAACAAAAAATAAAATAAATTAAAAATAAAATAAAATCTTAAAAAGATAACCTAAAAATAAATAAAAAATAAAATATAAACCCTAAACTAAAGAAAAATTAAACCTAAAATAAAAAAGAAATAAAATAAAAAATAAACCTAAACTAAAATAAATAACTAAAATAAATAAAACCTAAACTAATAAACTAAACAATCAATAAAATAAAATAAAAATAAACTCTAAACTAAAATAATAGTCATAAAAAATAAACCTAAAATAAAACTTAAAACCAAAACCTAAAAATAAAATAAAAAACCTAAACCTACATAAAAACCTAAAATATAAAGTAAAACTAAACCTAAAATAAAATAAAAATAAACTAAAAATAAACCTAAACTAATCTAAATAAACTAAAATAAAAAAAACTAAAATAATAAATAAACTAAACTAAATAATTATATAAATAAAATAAACTAAAATAAAATAAAATAAAATAAATAAACCACTAAAATACCTAAAACCCTAACTAGCCAAACTAAGCCAAATACAACCACACCTAAAATCCACTGAACCAACCCTAAAAAACCTACCAAAATAAAACTACTAAACCCAAAACCACTAAACTAAAGTAAATTAAAGCTAAAATTAAAATATAAAATAAAACCTAAATAAAATATTAAAATAAAAAATAAAATAAAATTTTAACTAAAACTTAAACCTAACTAAAATTAAAAAAAATAATAAAATAAACTAAAATAATAAAATCCTAGAATAAAACATAAATAAAGTAAAATTAAGATATAAAACCAAAATCAAAAGAAAATAAAATAAAACTAAATGAAAACTAAAACCAAAAAAATAAAATCTAAAATAAATAAAAAATAAAACCTAAACCCTAAAATTAAAAAAACCTAAAACTAAAATGAAATAAAATTAATAAAATAAAAAAAAACTAAACTAAAATAAGTAAAATAAACCTAAACCTTAAATAAACTAAACTAAAATATAAACTAAATAAAATAAAATAAACTAAAATAAACCTAAACCTAAACTAAAATAAAACCTACAAACATAAAATAAAATAAAAAACCTAAACTAAAGTTAAAATAAAATCTAAACTAAACATAAAATTAAAAAAAATAAACCTAAATTAAAATAAAACTAAACAAAAAAACATAAACTGAAAAACTAAAATAAACTAAAATAAAACTAAACTAAAATAAATAAAGATAAAATAAAATAAAATACTAAATAAAATAAAATAACAAATGGTATATAAATAAAATAAACTAAATAAAACCTATGGGTTTTAATTTAAAAAAAACCCTAAATCTAACTGACCCTAAACACTAATCCTAAACCCTAGGCCCCACTAACCACAGGCCCAGTGACCCTAAATTAACTATCAAAGGCCACAAACCAAAACCTTAAACTTTTAAACTAAACCAAACACTAAAACCACCCAGGCCAGGAGACTAGGCTGCTTTAGGCCATAAAACTGACCCCTGGGATCCTAAAGCCAAATCCAGAATAACCCCAGGCCTAAACCCAGGCCCAAGGCATAGCCCTGGGCCAGATCCTGAGCCCTGATCCCACCTGACCCCTGGTGACCTGACTCAGATCACTAAACTGACACTGGGCCATGAGCTGACCCTGGCACTGACCTGGGCTAAATGACTGGATGACCCAACCCTCCACCACTATCCAGGCCACCTACTGGGCCCTGCTAAGCCCTAAAACCCAAGAAAACTACTAAAGATCCTAAAAAATAAATAAAATACAAACCTAAATAAAATAAAAATAAAATAAAATATACTAAACTAAAACTAAACTTAAAAAATAAAAAATTAAAATTAAATTAAGATAAAATAATGAGATCCAAATAACCATAAAATAAACCTTGAATTAAAAACCAAATAAAATAAAAGCTAAACCTAAAATATAAATAAAATAAACTTAAAATAAATAAAAAACTAAATAAAACCAAACCTAAAAATAAAATAAACCTAAAATAAATAAAATATAAAATCCTAAATTAAAATAAAAATAAAATAAACAAAATAGATAAAACTTAACCTAAAATATAACCTAAACTTAAACCTAATCTAAATAAAATAAAATAAACTAAAATAAACTAAACCTAAACTAAAAATAAAACTAAAAAACATAAACCTAAATAAATCCTAAAACCTAATCCAAAAAATTAAATAAAATTAAACTTAAACACAAAAATAAAAATAAAACCTAAACCTAAAAAATAAAATAAAATTAAAACAAAACTAAAATGTAAACCTAAACCTAAACCTAAAATATAAATTAAAGTAAAGAACCTTATCTAAAATATGAAAACTAAACTAAATAAAAATATGAAATAAATCTAAATAAAAAAAAAGTTAAATAAAAAAATAAATAATAAATAAACTAAATATATTAAATAAACCTAAACCTATCAATTTAAATTAATTAAAAAAAACCTTAAACCCTAAACCCTAAACCTATAATGTTAAACCCTAAACCCTAAACCCCAAAAAACCCTAAACCCTAATCACTAAACCCTAAACTATAAAAAACCTTAAATCCTAAACACGAAACCCTAATCCTAAACCCTAAACCAAAAAAGCATAAAGCCTAAACCCTAAATATTAAACCCTAAAACCCAAACCCCAAACCCTAAACCAACTAAACCACAACCCTAACTCTAAACCCAAACTATAAACCCCAAAATTAAACCTAAACTAAAACTAAATAAATTAGAAAATAAACCTAAACCCTAAAACTTGATAAACATAAACCTAAACCAAAACCTTAAGAATGGGCAGAACATTGACGGCAGGAACATCACCATCAACCAGGCTCAGTCTAGATCTAGTGGTGAAGACGAAGGCAAAGGAGATGATTATTGTAGTGGTTGTGGGGGATCTGGAGGTGCAAGTGGATACATAGGTGGTGGTCAGAGCAGTGGTGATTATGGAGGCGGGAGGAGCGACGGAGGTTATAGTCGTGGTGGTGGCGGAGGGAGAGATTGGGGATATTATGGTGGATCCCGCTACTCGAGAGCTCAGGTTGTTTCTAATGGGAACTGGACAAATTGAAGCTGATTTGATCTGCTGCTTATGGAACTGTGTTTTTATAGTAGAGATAGTTATAGTTATCAAGGATTTTTGATTTTCTCTATGCGTGCTCATTTTTGATCTATGTCACCACTTGTGTCTTAGAAAACCTGTTGTGTTACTTGGTTGACAAAATAAAAAAAAAGGAAATGTTGAATACAAATTTTTTCTCTATTAAAAAAAACCCTAAACCCTAAACTAAAATTTGAAACTTAATCCTAAAACCTAAACCCAACAATTTTTCTAAAGCCTTTTGCTGTGCTCGCTAAACCTTTGCTGATCATTTTGGATTGGACTTTTTGGTTTCTGTTGGTTGGTGGATGCCTTTGGCTCCCTTCTATGTGGTTGTTTTATCTTCTGGTGATTTACAGTGCCTGCAGCTTATGTTTCCTTCAGTTGATGGTTTCATTTAAATTTAGTCATTTATGGTTGTTCACCTAGTTTGACTTGGTGGCTTATTGTTTGGACTTTGGCTTGAGGGCTCTATCTTGGTTTTGTTGGCTATTTCTTAATTAATTAGCATTTGGTGCTGGCGATGGCTTCTAGGTTTTCCCTGGTTTGGAGCTTGGATGGGAATTTGGTTAATGGTCGTTGTTGGTATTCTGACTTTGTTCTAGCCTCTCTTTGGATTGATTAGTCATTTATGGTTTTATTTGGTGGTTTGGCTACTAGAGTTCTTGGGTTGCTTTTTTTTAATGGTGATGGATCAGAACTCTATGTACTGGCCTTGGATGTTTACTTGTATCAGGTATGCTAACAATGATGGCTTTGATGTTACTCACATCTTCTCTTTGGTCGGTAGCATTACATATGATTGTAACCCTACTTTATAAAGTTTGGATGCTCATACGTATTGTTTCCCCTTGAGATGATCCTAACTAATCTTGAGCCTTATCTTTCTAAGCTCTCTCCTTTTCTACTCTTTATCCTTATCATTTTTAGGTATGACTTTTGCCTTTATAGTGTTTTGCAGATTTTTTTTACAAGTTGGAACTATACAGAGGGTATGGTCATTGCTCAGTCAACCCAAGTGATGTTGTTGTGGATCTTGCTTATCTTGCTTTTTCAAAGGAATCATGAACTACTGCTAACTCATCCTTTAACTATTTTTTAGATTTGTATGTCTTACTCTATGCCTTTTAGGCACTGTATTTGTTCTATTATTTTCTTTTCTTTATCTAATGTACTTAGATGGAGGTTTAGCTCTTTAGGTTTCTTGTAGCTTTGAGAGCAACATAATTTTAGATCTTTACCCCTTTTAAGGACATTGTCTCTTTTCCTTTTATGGTAATAAAATTCTAACTTTCCCAAAGAAAAGCCCTTAAACCCTAAACCTTAAACAACTCTAACCCTAAAACCCTAAACCCTAAAACCTAAACCCTAAACCCTAAACCCTAAACCCTAAACCCTAAACACTAAACCCAAAACCTAAATCCAACTCTAAAACATAAACCCTAAACCTTAAATTAACCCACAAACCCAACTAAACACTAAACCCTAAATGCAAAACTTAAACCCTAAAACCCTAAACCCACAAACCATAAACCATAAAACATTAAACCTAAAATCTAAACCCACAAACCCAGCCTAAACTCAAAACCTAACCTAAACCAAACCTAAACCTTAAATAAACTAAAGTAATTAAATAAATTAAAAATAAACTTAAACCCTAAACCTAATAAACCTAAACCAAAACATAAACCTTAAGAATGGTAAAACCTTAATGGTAGAAACATCACCATCAAGTCGGTCAGATCTGGTGGAGGCAAAGGCGATTATTATCGTAGTGGTGGTGTGGGATTTGGAGGTCTTGGTGGTTATGGAGGTGGAGGGAGGAGGTTACAGTTGTGGTAGTGGTAGAGAGAGGGATCAAGGATATGTTGGTGGATCTCACTCGAGAGGTCGGGTGGTTTTAATAGCTGGAGAAAGCGAAGAATGAATAGATCGATCTGCTTATGGAACTATATCTTTAGTAGAGATAGTTCAAGTTATCTAGGGTTTTGATTTGCTTTCGTGCATCTCATTTTATCTATTTCATTGTGTCTTAGAAAACTTGGTGTGTTACTTGGTTGATGAAATTGAAAAGAAGAAATGTTGAATATAAATTTGTTCTCTATTAAAAAGAAAACCAAAAAACCCTAAACGCTAAACTAAAACCTAAACCTTAGACCCTAAACCCTAAACCTACAATGTAAACCCACAAACCTAAACCACAAACCTAAACCCAAAAAAACCCTAAACCCTAAAACCTACAACCAAACCTAAACCTAAACCTCAAAACCTAAACACTAAACAAACCTAAATCCTAAACCTTAAACCCTAAATCCCACAAACCTTAAAACCTAAAAAAATAATCCAAAACTAAATAAAACTTAAAAATAAAATAAATTAAAAAACATAAATCTAAATAAAATGAAACCCTAAACTAAAGCTCAAACCTAAACCTAAACCTAATAATAAAAAAAACAAAAAAACTAAATTAAAATATAATAAAAAAATTCTAATAAAGAAATAAAAAATAAAATAAGCTGGAATAAAAGCTAAATAAAATAAAACTAAAATAAAATAAAAATAAAATAAATCTAAATAAAATAAAATAAAACCTAAACCTAGAAATAAACCTTAAAATAATACCTAAACTACTAAAAACCTAAACTAAAATAAAAATAAAATAAATAAAATAAAATAAACTTAAACCTAAACTGAAATAAGTTAAACTAAAATAAATAAAACCTAAACCTAAAATTAAACTAAATAAAATAAAATAAACTAATAAACCTAAACCTAAAATAAAAAATTAAAACCTAAAATAAACCTAAAATAAAACTAAAATCTAAACCTAAAAAATAAAATAAAAACCTCAACTAAACTAAAAATAAAAAAATAAAACCTAAAACCTAAATAAAATAAAAATAAAATCAAGAAAATAAACATAAACTTAAAAATAAAATAAAAAATAAAAACATAAATAAAATAATAAACTAAATAAAATTAAAATAAAATATAAATTAAATAAACTACCATGTCGATTTACTTAATTTTTTTAAAAAAAACATAAACCCTAATCCTAAACAACCCTAAACCTTAAACCAACAACCCTAAACCCTAAAACCCTATGCCAAAAACCCTAAACCCAAAACCCTATACCCTAAACCCTAACCCTAAACCCTAAACCCAAAATCCTGAACCTAAACCTAAAGTAGCTAAAAAAATATAAAATAAACCCAAACCCTAAAACTTAATAAACCTAAACCTAAATCCTTTTGATGGAGTTTGAGATTAGTTCTGGTTGGTACTGTTGAGATTTACTCGCCCTCTAGTTTTGGTGGCTCTCCTTTTGTTGGTCTTCTATTGTGTTGGTTTTAGGATGGCATGGTGATTGGCAGGCTTCAGAGCTTGCTTATTTGCCTTTTTTCCTAGCCTCTTCTTTTCCTGTGAGGGTTTATTGGTTGGTGATTGCTTAATGGCTGTGGTTTTTTCTAGCCTTTTGCTTTTGGTTTTTGCTACCTAGCGTCATGACTATTGGTTGGGCCTGGTTGTGGGCTTTGTTCCTTCCTGGGTTGAGTTTACTCTCTCTGGAGCTATTACCTACCATCTAGTTTTTGTTCCCTTTTTTGGTGGTTTTTAAGTTTTTTATGGTGTTTTGTGGATGGCCCATTGGATCATTTCTTTCTATATGGGATGAACCGATATGTGGCTTTGGTTGTTCTTAGCTCTATTACTATTTCTGTTGATTCCTGCTGTATGGGTTTTGGGTGGCCTTGATGGTACTTATCTTTGTTGGTTGGTGGATCTGCAATATTTTTAGTTCTTTACCTTTGGTCTTTATTTGTTTTGGGTGGCTTTGATGGTGGTTGTTTCTTGGTTGTTGTCTTGTTTGGTTGGTTTCTTTGCTCTGGTTTGGCTAGATGTTTTGCTGGTTAGTTACTATTTAATCTTGATGATAGATACTGGAACTTGGCGAGCTCTTGGTTGTTAACTATTTGGTTTAATTGAGGTAAGTTGGTTATGAAGGGTGGGATGCTTCCTCTATTATCCTTTTGTCTGGTAGCACCATATGTGATTGTAACCCTTCTTCTGAAGTTTGGATACTCACATATCATGTTTCCCCTTGAGATGAATGTGATTGAGCCTGAGCCATATCTAAGATTTTTATCATTTTGTTCCTTTTGTGTATTTAGCTTATCCTTATTTCTAGATGTTTATCTCTATATTAAGTTCTTTTCTTGAGTTTGTTGGGGTTTTTGTAGGTGGTTTGTGCATCTCTTAGAAGATTTTGGGATATAGATGGCTTTGGCTGGCCTTCTTGGAATTTGGTGTTATTTCTTTCTTAATTTTTGTCATTTCTTTATTTTGCTTTGGTTTTTTTTTGTAATAGGTTGTAAATTTATCTCTTTAGGTTAATTATAGCTCTTTGAGCAGTAGTTTAGAGATTTATCCTCTTTAAAGACCTTATATCCCTTTCTTTTTGGAAATAAAATTCTCCCACTTTTGATTTTTAAAAAATACCCTAAGAATGGGTAGAACCTTGATGGCAGGAATATCACCATTAACCAGGCTTAGTCTAGATGTGGCAGTGGAGGTGAAGGTAGAGGCGGCAGTTATCATAATGGTGGTGGGGGATCTGGAGGTGCTGGTGGATATGGAGGTGGTGGGCGGAGCAATGGTGGTTATGGAGGTGGGAGGACAGATGGAGGTTACATCCATGGTGGTGGCGGAGGGAGAAATTGGGGATATGATGGTGGATCCTACTACTCAAAAGGCTAGGGTGGATTTGATCAGAACTGATAAAACTAAAAAATAGCCGATCCGATCTGCTGCTTATGGAACTGTGTCTTTATAGTAGAGATGATTCTAGTTATCTAGAGTTTTTGATCTGCTCCATGCGTGCTCATTTTTTATCTCTGTCGACACTTGTGTCTCAGAAAACTTGGTGTGTTACTTGGTTAATGAATTCAAAAAGTTGAAAAGTTGAATCAAAATTTGTTCTCTGTCAAAAAAAATAACCAAAACCTAAACCCTAAATTAAAACACAGACTCTAAACCTAAAACCTAAACCTAAAACTAAATATAAACCCTAAAAGAAATAAACCACAAACTCTAAACTTTAAACCCTAAAACCCTAGGCAAAACCATAAACCCAAAAACTTAAACCATAAACCCAACCCTAAAAAGAATTAAAAACCAACACCATAAACACTAAACCCCACACCATACTAAAACAGCCCTAAACCTAAAACCCAAAAAGTTAAAAAACCTAAACTAAATAAAACATAAAAATAAAATATAAAAACTAAACAAAAATAGAATAAAAATTAAAATAAAATAAAACATAAACTAAACCTAAACTTAAACATAAAGAAAAAAATAAAAAATAAAACTAAACAAAATAAAATAAATAATCTAAATAAACTAAAATAAAAAACAAATAAAATAAAACTAAACCTAAAATAATAATAAATAAACCTAAAATATAATAAAAAAACTAAAAACCCAAACCTAAAAATAAACTAAAATAAATAAAATAAAACCTAAATCCTAAAAAAAAAAAAAACTAAACCTAAAATAAAAATAAAATAAACTAAACATAAGCTAAAATAAAAAAAATAAATAAAGCTAACCTAAACCTAAAATAAACTAAAAATAAACCTAAACCTAAACTAAAAATAAAACCTAAAAATAAACTAAAATAAAACCTAAAACTTAAAACCTAAAAAGAGTAAAATAAAACCTAAACTAAAATAAAAATAAATCTAAAACAAAGAAAAAAATAAAATAAAACTAAACTAAAAAAAATAGACCTAAACTTAAATGTAAACCTAAAAAATAAAGTAAAATAAAAAAACCTAAACTAAAATAAATAAATTAAACTACATAAAAATAAAAATAAAAATAAACCTAAATAAAAATAAAAAATCAAATAAACTAAAATAAATAAAAATAAACTAAATAAGCCTATACCATTTTCTTATTTAATAAGATAAAATGAAAAGAATAAAAACCCTGACCTAACTAGGCCATTGGCTTAGGCCTGGACCCAAAATCAAAACACTAGGCCATGGGCCAACTTAAACCCAACACTAAAAAACTGACCTGAGTTAACCCTGAGCTCTAAAAATCTTAAACCCTGGGCCTACTGATCCTGGGCCAAAATAACCTGAGCCTTGGGCCCTACTGGGCCACTAGCCACCCCAAACTAAACCCCACTGGGCCAAACCCTAACTCTGAGCCATACCCCTAAACCATAACCTAAACCTAAATAAGAATAAAATAAAATAAAATAAAATCTAAACTAAACCTTGGCTAAACTAAAAAAAGATAATAAAAAAAACTAAACTAAAATAAAATAAATAAAACTTAAACTAAATAAATAAAATAAAATAAACCTAAAATAAATAAAATAATAAATAAAATAAAAACTAAATAAAACTTAAACCTAAAAAAAACTTAAAAATAAATAAAAAATAACATGTAAAGCTTAAACTAAAAATAAAACCTAAACCAAAAATAAAAAAAATAAACAAAATAAAATAAACTAAACCTAAATTAAAGAATTAAACTAAAATAATTAAAACTAAACCTAAACTGAAATAAACTACACTAAACCTAAAATAAATAAAATAAAACTAAAAATAAACTAAGCCTAAAATAAAATTAAACCTAAAACCTCAAAACCTAAAACCTAAACCTAAAAAAATAATAAAACTAAACCTAAACCTAAACTTAAAATAAAAATAAAAAATTAAAACCAAAAAAAAAACATACTTAAACCTAAAATTAACTAAAATAAATAAACTAACTAAAATAAAATTAAAAAATAAAATTAAAAATAAAATACACTAAAATAAATAAAAAAACTAAATAAAGTAAATACACCTAAACCTACTAATTTACTTTAATTTTTTTTTTAAAAAACCCTAAACCATAAACTAAAAAGTAAAACCAAAAAATAAACATAAAATAAAATAAAATAAAACTAATAAAATCCTAATAAAAAAAAAATAAAACCTAAAAATAAAATAAATAAATAAACCTAAACCCAAAAATAAAAAAACTAAACTAAAATAAAATGAAATAATCAAATTAAAATAAACCTAAATCTAAATTAAAATAAACTAAAACTAAAATAAATAAAACCTAAACCTAAACTAAACTAAATAAATAAAATAAAATAAACCAAAATTTAAATAAAATAAAAATAAAAAAATAAACAAAATAAAACCTAAAACATAAACTAGAAAATAAAATAAAACCTAAACCTAAAACTAAATAAAAATAAAATAAAACTAAACCTAAAAATAAAATAAAAATAAAACTCACTAAAAATAAACTTAAACTAAACCTAAACCTAGAAAATAAATTAAAATAAAAATAAACTAAAATAAATTAAAATAAATAAAATTAAAATAATCAAAATAAAATGTAAAATATCTAAAATAAATAAACTAAATGGTTTACTTAATTTTTTTTTTAAAACTCTAAAAAGATAACCCTAAAATCAAACCCTAAACCCTAAATCCAAAGCCTAAACACTAAAACCCCCAAACCCACCCCAGTCCACTGGCCACCTAACCACCAAAATAAAACCCTGACCACAAAAACTAAAATCTAAACCAAATTAAAATAAAATCAAAAATAAAATAAAATCTTGGCCTTAAAATAAACTAAACCTAACCATAAACTAAATAAAATAATAAACTAAAAACAAAATTCTAATAAAATAAACCTAAAATAAACCTAAAATAAAACTTAAACTAAAAAAAATATAAAATAAAACCTAAAAAATCTAAAATTAAAAAGAAAATAAACTTAAAATAAAATAAAAATAAAACAACTAAAATAAACTAAACTAAATTCTAAACCAGATTAAATAAACTAAATTAAAATAAAATAAATTACTAAATAAAAATAAAATAAATTAAATAAAAAATAAAATAAATAAATGAGCATAATTGGTTTGATTTTAAAAAAAAAACCTAAATGCTAAACTGATCCTAGGCTGATCCAAACCTAGACTAAACCTGCGCACTGACCCTAAACAAACACTCTAACCTTGACCTGGGCATGATAAACCTGAGCCACAGGCATGACTAGGCCTACCTGACTGAGGCCCTGGGCCCTTAACTGAGGCCCAACTGACCTGAGCCACTGATCACTGAGACCTGACCCTGACCTAGGCCCAGGCCCTGCCCAAGGCTAAGGCCACAAGGCCTCCTAAACTAGGCCTTAACCTGACCTGGGCCCCAGGCCTGGGCCTGAGCCCCAGCCCTGGCTAATCTAAGCCTAAACTTTAAACCTGACTAAACTGGCTAAATCCTAAGCCTCACAACCTGGGCCTAGGCTTACCTAAAACTAAACCCTATAAACCTAAACCAAAACATAACTTAAACCTAAACCTAAACCCACAACCTAAATCTAAACTCTAAAAACCCTAACCACTAAACTATTAAAACTTAAACCTCCTTACTAAACTAAACAGTAATCTAGTTCTCCTTTGTGACATAATGGAGATTTCATTTTTCCCTTCATCGGTGCATCCCCATCTCACATTTTTGGGGGATCTTTCATCATTATCAACCATTTTATGGAGCCTTTCAAATATCTAGCTGCTCATGTGATGTGTCTCTTCTGAATATGGATGCGATGACCTCGAACCCACGGATTACATCTCCCAATTTGGATGATCACTAGGCATCAATTTTTGGGATTCAACCTAATGTCTACCTACTATTAAATCCTTTAAGGATGCACTTTTAAGTAGAAATATCGACTTGGTGAATATGATTTTGACTTCTTTTTTGAGGTATGCTGTGATCATGTGTTTGGATCATGATGTCAAAAGCTTACAAAACCTTTTGAATTTACTTTGGTTGGAAAATTTGTGTTGCCAATTTGGAAAAGATCGATCCTTTCTTCATAACCTTAAACTTTCAAGTGCTTTCTCTATTGGCTTGATCAATCCAAGACATATTCTGATTCAACTTATGAATGATTTGGATTATTCAAGGGCTAGCATTGATCTTATTTTATCTTTAACTGTCAAATGCATTTGTTGAAGTGGTCTTCCCTTTTTGATATAAAGGATGAATCACTTATTATTCTGTAGTTAGCTCTTCCAAATATAAGAATCCATTATGTTACCAAATTTTATTTATTATGGCTCTTTTTGGTGACCACTCCAAATTGATCAGGCGTATTTGTGAGATCTTGTCCTCTATTGCTCATATATTGGTTGAACTTGACATATCTAAAAAACATACTAAGGAGATTTGGATTGGATCTGAAAAGTTTGGTTATTTATAAAAGGTCAAATTAGAAATTTTTTTGGTTCTTTGTTCCCACTGCAAGATACATGGTCATGATAATTTGGATCATTTTGTTCAGCCGCATCTTAAAAAGAAAATTTTGAAATATCATAACTCAAAATTAGCTTCTAATAAAATTAATAAAATTATTTCTATGCCTAAAAAATAAAAATGTTGATATTAGGTCGGACTCTTTGGAATCTTAATGTTCCTAAAATTGTTGATTCGCTTCTCATTAGACCATGACAAAGGTACTAATAATGTTGAAAAGATGGTTTGCCCAACAACCTTTCTTTACATGAGAATATGCCTATTTTGGATAATTCCAAATTCAAAGAGGCTGAAAAAATGATGATTCATTTTAATGAGTCTATTCCTTCTTCTTTGCTAGCATTAATTGATGAGAATGAGGATTTAAATGATAACTTGAATGTGGCTAAAATTTTTGAGCAAAATACTGATTTTGACATTGGTAATTGTGCTTTGAATGGTATAATATCTTCTCCTTCCCCTAATTCCAAGATTGATCTTCATTATAATCCCACTTTTCAAAAAAATATTGATTTAGAAGAGGGGAAAGTTGTGATTAGAGATGTTCTTGCTGATCCTTATCCTATTAATAATATTTCTAATCAATCTCTATACAATGGTGGCACTTTGGATAAAACAAAAAATTCTAAACTATCCTTAAAAAAAACTAAAAATCTAAGATGCAACCTTTATTTTTTTATCTATCTACTAGATGGATCCTCTTCACATAAATAATGTGTTGGTTCAATTTTTCTCTTAGAAGAGCATTAGTTATTCTTTCTCTCTCTCTCTCTCTCTCTTTATTATTATCCTTTAATTTCCTTTTGCAATTTTCTTTTTGATTAATTTTTTTGTTTGGAATGTTAGAGGGATTGGTACTCTCCTTCATAATTATATTAGAAATCTCATAAAATTAACAATATCTCTTTACTTATTGTTATTGAACCTCTTATACATCGATAAAATCAATCATGTTACTAGAATGCTTGGCTTTAGTAATTTTTTCTAACATCGATAATATAATTTGGTGCTTTTGGAATAGCTTCTTAATTGTTTTAATTTTAGATGATCTACAACAAGTTATCAATGCTCAAATTTCTTTTGGTGACTCTTGTGTGCTGGGGTCTTTTATTTATGCTTCTTGCAATAGAGCTGGTCAAAATGTTCTTTGGGAGAATTTGAGAAGTTTTGCTCTTTCTATTAACAAACCTTGGTTGGTTGGGGGTAATTTCAACACTATTATGTATTCTTTAGAAAGAAGGAGTGGTTGCTCGCCTAATATTCATTATATGGAAGAACTTTCTAAAATGATTCTTGATTGCAATCTTTTTTACATTGGTTTTAAAGGCTCTAATTATACTTGGCAAAACTCTAAGCTCTGGTAACATTTAGAAGAATTCTTTTCAACTCTCATTGGATTAATTAATGGCCTCTTACCTCTTTTAACCATTTTAGTAAAAATTTATCTAATCATGCCCACTTTTGGTTTATGTTAAAGAAACTAAAATATTAAACATCCCTCTTTCAGATTTTAAAATATGTATATTTGCATCTAGATTTTCTTAAAGTCATGGCCATTAATTGGATTGCCCTTTACACCACGATGATTGATTAGGGTATGAATAGATTATGGTTTAAGCTTAAAAGCTTAAACAAAATTTGGTTTGGTGGAACAAACATTATTTTAAAATCTTTTTTAATATAAAAACATGGAACTTTTGGTTTATGAACTTGAAAATGCTATTTTTTCTTGACTCTTCTAAGCTTAAAGATTTGAATGAAGCTAAAGATAAACTTGTTAATTATCAAAATGGAAGAGACCTGGAAGAAAAGATGCTAGTAAACATATTCGATGGGGACAAAATACAGGTATTTTTATGCTTTATCTAATAAAATTGAGCTTTAAATTATATCAAAAAAATGAAAAAATGATATTGGAGATTGGATTACTGATATTAATGTTATTAAATATTATGTTATTAACCACTTTAGAAATATGCTTAATAAAAGCCACTCTTATGAAGCTATTTCTAATTCGCATTTGATTCCCTCTATTATTACCAATGATGATAATCATTAGCTTACTAGGTTGCCTACTAAAGATGAGATTGGTAAAGTTCTCAATAGCATGAACATTGATTTCGTTACTAGTCTGGAGGGTTATACTACTCAATTTTTTCAAAATTGTTGGTCTATTATTAAGCATGACTTAATCGATGCTATTGTTGATTTTTTAATGGTAATCCTCTCCTTAAATGTTTTTCAAGCACTTCCATTATTCTCATACCTAAAAGATAATCCGATTCTTGGAGTGATTTTAGACCTATTAGTCTTTCTTTAATAAATTGATTTCTAAAATTCTTACTAATAGACTTAGTCCTTTACTTCAAAAAATTATCTCTCCCAATCAAAATTGTTTTGTTAGAGGGAGATCTATATCTGATAACATTCTTCTTGCTCAAGAGCTTATTCATGATTTTGATGTTCCAACTAGAGGTGGTAACATCCTTTTTAAATTAGATATTTCTAAAGCCTTTGATAATATCTCTTAGGATTTCCTTTTAAATATCCTGCATTTATTTAGTTTCTCTGATAATTTCATTAACCTTATTAAAAACTAAATTAATAATGCCTCATTTTCAATTCTTCGTAATGGTGAAGCTTTAGGATTCTTTCCTTTCTTTCATGGATTGAGAAAAGGAGATCCTTTGTCCACTTCTTTGTTTATTATTACTGTGGAATACCTTTCTAGGAGTTTAAATGATTTATTCAATAACAACCCTAGCATGTACGTTAGAACCCTTGGTGGTATCCTTGTTTATCATCTTAGCTTTGTTGATGATTTCATTATCTTTTGTAATGCTTCTTTTCATCATATCAAAATACTTAAGAAATTTTTAAATAATTTTGGTAGAGAAAGTGGTATTTCTATTAATGAAAGCAAGAGCTACTTGATTACCTCCTCTAAAATTTCTAATAATAAAATCAATCATATTTTAAGAATCACTAACTTTAGACACCAACAACTCCCTATTAAATATATGGGTGCTCCTCTTCTCAAAAGTAAAAAAATATCCCATCTTTTTGACGAGCTTATCCAAAAAATTTCAAATAAAATTTTGGTGTGAGAATTTCACTTACTTTCTTTTGGTGGCAGGCAAACTTTACTTAGGAGTAGTCTTAATTTGATGCCTTTATATCTTATTCAAACCATTATCCCTACTAATTCTATCTTAAATAGAATTGATCAACTCCTTAATAAATTTTTTGGGGCTCTAATAATTAGTTAAAGGATGCATTGGACTTCTTGGCATAAATGTTGTGGTCCTCGGGTGAAAGTGCACTTGGTTGCAAACCTATTCATGAAGCTATTGCCTTCTCCAATGAACACGGTGGAATTTTGAAAAAAAGATAGCCTCTGGCTAATTTTATGATAGCTAAATACTACCAAGGTAAGCACCCTCTAATATTTACTTATAAAGTTGGTGACTCACCATTTTTGAAAAGGCTTTACTCCATTAAATGGGAGGCTGAATCCTTGATATCTTGGGGTATAAATTTGAGATCTTCTTTCTTTTGGCAAGATAACTACATTGGTGGTGGTTCTATTGATTCTTTTATTACCCATTCTACTGTTGCTTCTAAAGTTAACTCATTTTGGCTTAATAACAAGTGGAATGATATTATACTTAGCCAATTTTTTCATATCTCTCTTTTTGATAAATTTAGTGATATTCCTATCTTTTCCAACAAGCCTGATCAAATTCTTTTTAAGCTATCTTATAATGGTGATTTTATTCTTAAAGAGGCTTGGAATTATATTAGAGACTCATATTTCTTCAAATGTATTTATTAAACTTTGGAATAATATCATCCCTATCTCTTATTCTATCCTTACTTGGAGAATAATAAAAAACTTCATTCATGTTGATTCCTTGCTCTAGGATAAAGGATTTCATTTGCCTTCCAAATGTTATTGTTGTTTTCATATTGAAAAGGTTAATCATGTTTTTGTTAATGGTACTATTGCCTCTAAATTATGTGTTTGGTATGATCTTTTTAATACTAACCATTTCCATGGCTTTCTTTCTTTATATCAACTTCTTGAAGCTTGTTTCCACAAAACTATGGAAGTTCATATCAAAGTTTTAATTGCCATTACCCTTATTTAGTTCATATGGATGGATAGAAATGATGCTAAATATTGTGGTATTCTATGAATCATAAAAGGATTATTCTAGAACCAAAGAAAAAAATCATGCATTAATTAATGCTAATTTAATTAATAACACACATTTTAGAGGTTGCAAATTTGTGGCCAAAAAAATGGTCTTTACCTACACGAGATCACCTTCTATAAGGAGATAAGATTATATATTGGATAAAACCTAATAATAATATTATTAAAATTAATCTGATGGCTCATCTCTCGATACATTTGATTGTGGTGGTATTTTTTAGGGATTTTGAAGGTAATGTCATTTGTTTTGCTTATCCTCTTAAAGCTTATTTTGTTATCTATGCTGAATTAATGGTTGTAAACAAAGCTATTGACATTTGTTTGCAAAAGGTTTCTTCAATATTTGGATTGAAGTTGATGCTCTTTTACTCATTGACATGCTGACTTCCACTAAGATGGGGAATGCGAATTTATTCTATCTTCATAATCATACTAGAACACTCCTCTCTCAAGTATGCTTTAAAATTTCTCACATTTGGTATGAATGAAATGTCATGTAGATTTTTTTGGCTAATCTAGGTGCTAAATTAAATGATCTCACTCATTATGATAATCTTAATTTACTAGACAATTGAGAGGGTTGGTTAATCACGGATAACGATTACCTTATCTCAATTAATTTGTGTTTTTTTTGGTTTTCTATGTTTTTCTATGTGCATTTTCATTTTGTTGCATTCCTCTCAAGTTCACTCTCTTGTCTAGTTTGTGCTATAATATTTGGGAGATCTCTTTGAGGTGGTGGTGGTTTGTTAGCCTCTCTTGTTGGAGAGGTGTTCTCTTTGGCTAACTATTTTATTTAGGGATCTAAATGTCAATAGTTTGCATCCTTGAACTTGTGGGGGCCTCCTTTTAGGTTATGCTTCTACCTGCTTTCAACTTTTCCATTTTCTTATTTGGTACTAGTTTTGCCTCTCATTTTGGATGGCTATTTCCTTACTTAACAAGGTTTTTCTATTATTTTGGGCCTTGAGTCTTTGTTTATTTTACCCTCTACCTGGCTATCTTGGGTGGCTATTATTTGATGGCTATTGTTGATCATTTCACTCTTGAGTTTGTGCTAGGCTTTTGGTGGTTTTGTCTCTTCATCCTTTTAGGCTTGGTGGCTTTTGTTTGTTGGTTTCTCCCTTTACCTTGTGGCTAGAAGGGTCTTGATTGGTGGTTGTTAGTATCTATTTTCTCTTTGGTCTAGTTTTTTTATCCTGGTGTCTAGAAGGGCCTTGGTCTATTTTCACATCCACTCTAGTTGGTTGGAGGTTGGGTGGTCCTCCAGCTATGACTTTTATCTGGTTGGTGATTACCATTTCTTTCTTTGTTGTTTTGGTGGCTTCTTGGTTGTCACTATGCCTATCTTTCTCTGTGTTGGGATTTCCTCCCCTTTGGACTGGCTGCTTCCTTATTGGAGTTGGCTCATCTGCTACTTTGTTAATTAGCTGGGTGGCTTTATGGGCTGGCTAGTTTGGTTGGTTTCCTTTTTGGTTTTCTTTCTGAACTATTATTAGCTGGTAGGGTTGCCTTTGGTGGTTTTTCTTTATTTTATTTTTGGATTTATCTTTGTTTTAGTTGTTGATCTATTTGTTTTACTCGGTTGGTCTGCTATTTTTTCCTTGAGTGGTGTTGGCTTGGTATTATTTTGGTGAGGATTTGGGACTTTTGGTTTCTTTGGCTCCTTTGTTTCCTATGTCTTGCCTCTTGGTTGGTAGGGTGGGCTTGGCTATTTTCCTGCTGCTCTTGGTGGTGATTTTCTAGTGTTTTCTGGATGCCCCTTTGGTCTCCTCATGGGTTCTTTTCCTCTCTAGTGCTGCTATTTTCTATGGCTATCTTCACTATGAATGAGGTATTTCAACTGCCTTTTTATTACTTACCTCAATTGTCTAGGTTGGATTGGTGGCTGCTGTTAGTGTTTGCCTTGTTCTCTGATCTGTTTTGGAATTATTAGTTTCTTAGTGCTAGTTGTTGGTTGCTATTTTCATTTTGGGCTATTTCTTGTGGTTGTCTGGTGACACTAGTGAGTTTGGTTCCTATCCATGGTGGCTTTGCTTTCTAGGTTAAATCTTGGTAGCAGCTCTTTCATTTCTATTATGGTATTTTGTTGATGCTACTTCCTTTGGGCTTGGTGGCCTTTAGTTGGGGGTAATTTGTGGCCTATTTGTTGCTTGGTGTACTAGAGAATTGTTGACTTTCACTCTTTGTGGATTGCCTTTGTGAAGGTAAATTGGCAATGATGGTTGGGATGATTTCCCATTATCTTTTGGGATGGCGGCATATGTGGGTGATTCATTTATAGGTTCTTTAAAGTTTTAGATCTTATGTGGATTGTGCAACTATCAAAAGACTTTTGATTCTAGTAATTAATTTTGCTTTAATCCTCCTATTTACTATGTTGTTGCTTAGTTATTTTTTGGTCTTTTATTTCTTTTGCTTAGGTTTTTATTTCCTGGCTTTTGCTGTATTAAATAGGGGACTTTTCTCTCTAGGCTGTATGTAGCTCTTTGAGCATTAAGAAAATTTTCCCCTCTTAAGGAACTAGTACACCTTTATTTGTGGCAATAAAATTCTTCCCTCTATGGGTTTTCTTAAAAAAAACCTTAAACCTAAAGACTAAACCTAAACCCTAAACTAAAACCTAGAAACCTAAACCTAAACTAAATAAAACCTAAAAAATCAAATAAATAAAAAACCAAAACCTAAATAAAATAAAAATAAAATAAAATAAAACCTAAACTAAAACTAAACCTAAATAAAAATAAAATAAATAAAATAATAAAATAAAATAAAAATAAAATAAATAAAATAAAATAAAATAAACTAAAATAAAATAAACCTAAGAATAAAAAAACCTAAATAAAATATAAAACTAAACCTAAAACATAAATAAAATATTCTTAAAATAAAATAAATAAAACTAAATAAAAAACCTAAACCTAAAAATAAACCTAAAAATAAACAAAATAAAACAAAATAAAACTAAACAAAACTAAACCTAAATTAAAATAAAAATAAAATAAAATAAATAAAATAAATAAAATAAAAAAACCTAAATAAACTAAAATAAACTAAACTAAAATAAATAAACCTAAACCTAAAATAAACTAAACTAAACCTAAACCAAATCTAAATAAAATAAAATAAACTAAAAAAATAAACCTAAACTAAACTAAAAAAAAATAAACCAAAATAAAATCCTAAACGAACCTAAAAAAATAAAATAAAATCCTAAACCTAAATCTAAAAATAAAATAAAAATAAAACTCAGCTAAAAAAAATAAACCTAAACTAAACCAAAAAAAAAAAAAATAAAAAAACCTAAATTATAATAAAATAACTAAACTAAATAAAATAAAACTAAATAAAGCTAAAAAAAATAAGTAAACTAAAATAAATAATAAATAAACTAAATATACCAAGTAAACCTAAACCTATGGTTTACTTAATTTAAAAAAAACTTAAACCCTAAATCCTAAACATTTAACCTAAACCCCATAAACCTCCCCAAACCCACAACCTTAACCAAACCCAAACCCTAAAGCATAAAACCTAAAACCTAAACCTTAAACTCTAAACCTAAACCTACCAAACTCTAACCTAAACCTAAACCCTCCCAAAGCCTAAAGCAAACTAAAAATGTAACTAAATAAATTAAAAATAAACATAAACCCAAACTAATAAA
Organism: Cymbidium sinense; assembly: GCA_021442155.1. Lineage (NCBI taxonomy): Eukaryota > Viridiplantae > Streptophyta > Magnoliopsida > Asparagales > Orchidaceae > Cymbidium > Cymbidium sinense. The sequence goes on from CM038226.1 coordinate 108,445,996, forward strand.
CTAAACCTAAACCTAAACCCAAGAATGAAAGAACCTTGAGAACATCACATTAACAGGGCTCATCTGCGTGGAGGAAGGGAGGAGGTGGTTATGCAGTGGTGGTGGGGATCAGGAGTTCAGGTGGATATGAAGGTGGTGGTCAGTAGTGGTGGTTATGGAGGCGGAGCGGCGGAGGTTACGACCATGGTGATGGTGGAGGGAGAGATCGGGATATGATGGTGGATCCCCTACGAGAGGCGTGGTTTTGATGGGAACTAAAGAAGAATGGCGATCGATCTCTTATGAAATTGTGTCTTTATAGTAGAGACAGTTCTAGTTATCTGGGGTTTTTGATTTGATCTATGCATGCTCATTTTATCTATGTCACCACTTGTGTCTTAGAAAACTTAGTGTGTTACTTGGTTGATGAAATCAAAAAGATGAAATGTTGAATCTGAATTTGTTCTGTTAAAAAAAATAGCAACCAAAACCCTAAACCTAAACTAAAACCTAACTAAAACTAAAAGCTCAACCAACAATTTCTTTGGAGCCTTTTGCTATGCTGGTTGAACCTTTGTTGATCCTTTTGGATTGGACTTTTTAGTTTCTGGTGGTTGGTAGCTTCTTTGGCCCCCTTTTGTGTGGTTATTTTGTCTTGTGATTTGCACTTGGATCGCTTATTTTTCCTTGATTGATGGTTTCATTTATTTTTAGTCATTTATGGTTGCTCACCTGGTTTGGCTTGGTGATTTGCTTATTGTTGGGACTTTGGCTTGAGGCTCCTATCTTTGTTTTGTTGGTTATTTCTCTATTAATTAGCATTGGTTTGCTGGCGATGTTTGGTTCTATTTTCTGGTTTGGAGCTTGGATGGGTATCGTTAATGGATGTTGTTCATGTTTTGACTTTGTTCTAGCCTCTTTCTAGGTTATTGTGATTAGTCTGTTGTGTTTTTTGTTTGGTGGTTTGGCTGCTAGCTAGTTGCTGCTCAGTTGCTTTTTGTTTAATGGTGTTAGATCTAGAACTCTATGGACTGTTGGCCTTAGATGTTTGCTTGTATCAGGTATGCTGGCCATGATGGCTTTGATGTTACTCACCTCTTCTCTCTAGTTGGTAGCATTACATATGATTGTAACACTTCTTTATGAATGGATGCTCATATTTATTATTTCCCCTTGAGATGATCCTAATTGAGCAGAGCCTTCTCTTTCTAAGCTCTCTCTTTTCCTCTATTTATCCTTATCCTTTTTATGACTTTTGCCTGTTTTTTTGTGATTTCTTTTACATGTTAGAACTTTATAGGAATGGTCATTGCTCAGTCAACCCAAGGATGTTGTTGTGGATCTTGCTTATCTTACTTTCTCAAAGGAATCATGAACTCTTACTCATCCTTTTACTATTTTAGGATTTGTTTTAGTCTTACTTAGTCTTTTCTCTTATGCTTTTAGGTGCTATATTTTGCTTTATCCTTATCTTTTCTAATGTACTTAGATGGGGGTTTAGCTCTCTAAGTTTCTTGTAGCTTTGAGAGAAATATAATTTTAGAGCTTTACCCTTTTAAGGATATTATATCTTTTCCTTTTATGGTAATAAAATTCTAACTTTCCCCAAAATAAAACTAACCACCACAACCTTAAACCCTAAAAAACCCTAAACCCTAAACCCTAAACCCCACCCTAAACCCTAAACCCAAACCCTAAACCCTAAACTCTAAACCCTAAACTCTAAACCCCTAAACTAACCTTAAACCACTAAAGCCTTAGACCACCCTAAACCCAAACCCTAACCCTAAAAACTAGCATAAAACCTAAAATCTAACTAAACCCTAAACTAACCTAAACCATCCCCAAACATTAAACTAAACATAAAGTAACTAAATAAATTAAAAATAAACCTAAACCCTAAAACCTAATAAACCTAAACCTTTAATGGGCAAACCTTGGGAACATCATGTCAACCGGTCTAGATCTGGTGGAGCGAGAGGGGCGATAGTTATGGCGTGGTGGTGGGTCTAGAGGTTAGTGAATATGGAGGTGGTGAGCGAGTGGTGTTTATGGAGGCGAGGCGATGATGGAGGTTACGTGGTGGTGGCGAGAGGAGAGATCGAGGATGTGATGGTTCATCCCACTACTAGAGAGGCGGGGTGGTTATGGAACTAGGCGAAGAAAGGTCCAATCTACTTGCTTATGAACCGTGTCTTTATCATAGGGATTATTCTAGTTATTCAGGGTTTTTGATTTGCCCTATGCAATCTCATTTTTTATCCATGTCATCACTTGTGTCTTAGATAACTTGGTATGATACTTGCTTGATGAAATCAAGAAGAAATGTTGAATCTAAATTTGTTCTCTATAAAAAAAACCCTAAACCCTAAACCTACATAAACCCTAAACCACAAACCCTACCCTAAACCTAAACCCTCCACCCTAATCCTCCTCCCCTAAAACCCTCCCTAAACCTCCCTAAACCCTAAACTCTAAACCCTAAACTAACCAACCACACTAAACTAAAAAATAAAATAAATAAAAACCTAAATCTATAAAATACTAAACTAAAAAACTAAATAAATAAAATAAAATAAAACTAAAATAAAATAAAATAAATAAAACCTAAACTAAACTAAAATAAAATAAACCTATGAATAAAAATAAAATAAAACTAGATGAAAATAAAAAAAATAACATAAAATAAAAAAAATAAAACTAAACTAAAAAATAAACCTTAAAATAAAATCTAAAACTAAACTAAAAAAAAATAAACCAAAAATAAAAAAAATAAAAAGAAAATAAAATAAGCATAAACCTAAACTAAAATAAACTAAACTAATAAATAAAACCTAAAAACCTAAAACTAAAATAAAATAAAATAAAATAAACCTAAACTAATAAAAAATAAAAATAAATCTAAAATAAAAACAAATAAAATAAAATAAAACTAAACTAAAAAAATAAAAACCTATAAATAAAATAAAACTCAACTAAAATAAACCTACCTAAACTTAAACTTATAAAATAAACTAAAATAAAAACATAAACTAAAATACATAAATAAACTAAATAAAAATAAAAAATAAACCTAAAAAAAATAAAGAATAAATAAACTAAAATAAATAAAAAAAATAAACTAAATAAACTAAACCGTTTTGTAATTTAAAAAAAAAATAAATCCTAAATCTGAAACAAAACCTAAACTATAAACTAAACCTAAAACCCTAAACCCTAAGCCAAAACCTAAAGCATAAACCTAAACCCTAAATAATAAACCTAAACCATAAAAACATAAACCCTAAACCCTAAACCTAAACCCTAACCCCTAAACCTAAACCCTAAACCTACTAAACCTAAAGTTACTAAATAAATTAAAAAACAAACTTAAACCTAAAACTAATAAACTAAACCTAAACCTAAACCCTAAGAATGGTATCTCCTTCTGATGGAGGTCAGGATTATTTCTAGTTGGTATTGTTGAGCTTTGGTTGCCCTTTAGTTTTGGTGGCTCTCTCCTCTTGTTGGTCTCTTCTTTGTGTTGGTTTTACTGGGTGAGTGATTGGCGGCTTTGGAGCTTGCTTGTTTGCCTTTTTCCCCTCTTTTATTTCTTGTGAGGGTTTATTGGCTAGTGGTTGCTTGATGGCTATTATTTTTTCCAACCTTTTGCTTTTTGGTTTTGGCTATCTAGCATCATGATTATTGGTTGAGCCTGGCCATGGGCTTTGTTCTTTCTTGGGTTGAGTTACTCTCTCACCATTGTTGCCATCTAGTTTTGTTCCCCTTTTGGTGGTCTTTGTTGGTGTTTGGATGGCTTGCTATCATTTCTTTAAATTGTGGGATGAACCTGTATGTGGCTTTGGTTGTTCTTGGCTTTATTGTTATTTTTAATGATTCTTACTGCTATGTTTGGCTGGGTGTCCTGGATGGCTGGCTGTAATTGTGATGTTGGTTGGTGGATCTGCAGAATTTTTGGTTCTTTATCTTTTGTCTCTATTTATTTTGGGTGGCTTTGATGGTTGTTATTTCTTGGTTGTTGTCTTATTTGGTTGGTTTCTTTGCTCTGGTTTGGATGGTTATTTTGCTGGTTAGTTACCTATTTAATCTTGATGATAAATACTAGAACTTGGCTAGCTCTTGGTTGTTGGCTATTTAGTTTAATCGAGGTAAGTTGGCTATGATGGCTGGGATGTTTCCCTATTATCTTTTTGGCTAGTAGCACCATATGTGATTGTAACCCTTCTTTTGAAGTTTGGATGCTCACATATCTTTCCCCTTGAGATGAATGTGGACGAGCCTTATCTAAGATTTTATCATTTTATTTCATTTTGTGTACTTAGCTTGTCCTTATTTCTAGATGATTTTCTCTATATTAAGTTCTTTGTAGGTTTGTGGTTGGTTTGGGTTGTAGGTGGTTTGTGTCATCTCTTAGAAAATTTCAGGATATAGATGTCTTTAGCTACCCTTTTTTGGAATTTTGTGCTATTTCTTTCTTAGTTTTTGTCTTTTCTTTCTTTTTTTCTTTGGTTTTCTTGTAATAGGTTGGGATTTATCTCTTTAGGCTAATTGTAGCTCTTTGAGCAGTAGTTTAAAGATTTATCCCTTTTAAGGACCTTGTATCCCTTTCTTTTTATCAATAAAATTCTCCCACTTTTCATTTAAAAAAAACCCTAAGAATTGGCAGAACCTTGATGGCAGGAACATCACCGTCAACCAGGCTCAGTCTAGATCTTGCGGTGGAGGCAAAGGCAGAGGTGGCAATTATTGCACTGGTCATGGGTGATCTAGAGGTGATGGTGGAATGGAGGTGGTGGTCAGAGCAGTGGTTGGTATGGAGGCGGGAGGAGCAATGAAGGTTACAGTAGTGGTGGTGGCTGATGGAGAGATCAAGGATATGATGGTGGATCCCACTCGAGGCGGTGGTTTTGATGGGAACTGGAGAAATTGAAAACGGATCCAATCTGCTGAGCTATGTCTTTCTGTAGAGATAGTTCTAGTTATCTATCTTTTGATTTGCTATATGTGCTCATTTTTATCAATGTCATTGCTTTTGTCTTAGAAAACTTAGTGTGTTACTTGGTTGATGAATTCAAAAGAAGAAATGTTGAATCAAATTTGTTCTCGTTAAAATAATTAACCAAAATTGTAAGTCCTAAACTAAAACCTAAACCTAAAACCTAAACCCTAAACCTAAACCTAAAAAATCTAAACACTAACCCACAAACCCTAAAAAAACCATAAACCCTAAAACTTAAACCTCAACCTTAAACCCAAACCCAAGAAAAAAACCCTAAATCCTAAACTCTAAACCCTAAGATAAAAACTTAAACCCTAACTAAATAAAACCTAAAAAATAAAATAAATAAAAAAAAACCTAAAAAATAAAATAAAATAAAACTTAAACTAAAACATAAACTTAATAAACTAAACTAAATAAAGAAAATAAAATAAAAAAATAAAACTAAACTAAAATAAAATAAATAAAACCTAAACTAAACTAAAAAGAAAATAATAAAATAAAATAAAACTATACTATAATAAAATAAAATAAACCTAAAATAAAATAAAATAAAACAAAATAAAACCTAATCCTAAAAAAAATAAAAAAATCTAAAAGTAATAAAAATAAACTAAAAACTAAAAAACCTAAACCTAAAATAAAAATAAGATAAACAAAACCTAAACTAAAATAAAATAAATAAAATAAATAAAACCTAAAAACCTAAAACTACTAAATAAAATAAAATAAAAAACTAAAATAAAACAAACCTAAAATAAACCAAAAAATAAACCTAAAACATCAACTTAAAAAAAATAAAAATAAACCTAAACCTAAATAAAAAAATAAAACCAAACTAAAAAAATATAAAAATAAACTAAAATAAACACTAAACTGAAATAAACTAAATAAAAACCTAAACTAAAATAAACAAATAAATAAACTAAATAAAATAAGTTGAGGATAAAATAAAAAAATAAACTATTAGCTAAATAAACCAAAACTTAAAATCCTTAAATCCTAAACCTGACCACAAACCTAAAATCCAAACTAAACCCTAAACCCTAAACCCCAAACCTGATCCTCACCCAATCAACCCTAACCAACCACAACCCTAGGCCTAAAACACCAATCCTAAACCTAAAAACCCTAAAACCTAAGCTAACCCTAAACCTACCACAAAACAAACCTAACACTAAACCACAACTCAAATCCTAATCCTGTCCAAACCCTAAAACCTTAACCCAAACCCTAAATCTTAAACCCTAAACCCAACCCTAAACTAATCCTTAAACACTAACCCAAACCCTAAACCTAAACCCTAAATGCTAAACCTAAACCTAAAGAAACTAAATAAATAAAAAATAAATCTAAACCCTAAAACTAATAATCCAAAACCTAAACCTAAACCTTAATGCTAGAACTTGACGGGAACATGTCAACAATAGGCTCTCTAGATCTGCGTTTGAGCAAGGTGGAGGTGGAAGCGTTGTGGTGGTGGGAGATTTGGAGGTGATGGATATGGAGGTGGTGGTGGGAGTAGTTGTTGTTATGGGCGAGGAGCGGAGAGGTTAAAATTGTGGTGTGTGAGGATAGGTGGGGATATATGATGGCGATCCCTCGAGAGGTGGTGGTGGTTGATGGAACTGAGAAAGCGAAGAATGGATCCAATTGGCTTATGAACTGTCTTTATAGTAGAAATAGTTTTAGTTATCTATGGTTTTTGATTTGCTCTATGCGTGATCATTTTTCATCTATGTCATCGCTTATTTCTTAGAAAACTTGGTGCTACTTGGTTGGTGAAATCAAAAAGAAGAAATGTTGAATATTAATTTATTCTCTATTAAAAAACATTAAACCCTAAACCCTAAACCTAAATCTCCCAAACTAAACCTAACCACAAACCATAAACCTAAACCTAAACCCTAAACATTAAACCTAAACCTTAAAACCTCCCTAAACCATAAACTCTAAAAACCCACTAAATCTAAACTACCCAACCCAAACCCAACCTACTACCCCAGACTCCACACCTGAGCCCAACACTGGGCTCTAAACCTGGGCCCTGACTTTGGGCCTACCCTAGGCCCTGACTTAGATCCTGGCCCTAAACTGAGCCTATGTTAGGCCCTAGCCCTGAGCAGGCCTGAGCTATGAAGATGAGCAGGCTGGGCCTAGGTGCTGAGCTCAGGCTGAGCTGAGGCTGAGGCCAACTGATCTGGGCTTAAAATAGGCCCTGAATGAGCCCCAAACCTGGGCTGAGCTGAGCCTGAGCAAGGCCCTTAAACTGAGGCCCTGGCTGGGTCTGGGCTGAGGAACACAACTCTAAGGCAGACCTGAGCTGAGGCTGAGCAGGCCCTGGGCCCTGGGCCTCCAATGGGCCCTGGGCCCAGACCCAAACAGGCTAACCAGGCCTGGGCCCTGAGGCTGAGCCTAATCACCCAACTGGGCTGGGCTACACCCTATGAGCTAAGGCTGAGCTGGGCTTAAACCTGATGGGCCATGGGCTATGGGCCAGCCCAGGCTAGGCTGGGCCCTGGGCTAAAGCTGGGCCCTAAATCTGACTGATCCTGGGCGGCTGAGCTGAGGGTGGGCTGAGCTGTGCCTGAGCTGACTGGGCTGACCTAACAGGCCTGAGCCCTGGAGACTGGGCCCTGGGCCCAGCCCAGACCTGAAACTGGGCCACCTGGCCTATCTGACCTAAACACTAGGCCCTGAGCCTGAGCTCACAGGACCCACAATCCAAACCTAAACTGAGCCAGGCCTGAGCACTAAAAACTGAGCCATAATCAAAACCCTAAATGCCTGACCTACTAATAACCTAAAATAAATAAACCTAAATAAAATAATAAAATAAATAAAATAAAAATAAAATAGACTAAACTAAAAATAACCTAAAATAAAACTAAATAAAGACTAAAAATTATTATTAAAAATATAAAATAAAATAAAAAACTATATAAACACCTAAAATACCAAAAATAAAAATAAAATACTAAAATAAAACTAAATAAATAAACCTAAACCTAAACTAAAATAAACTACCTAAATGACTAAATATAATATAAAAAAAACCTAAACTAAACTAAAAATAAAACCTAAAATAAATAAAATAAAAACCTAAAAAACCTAAACTAAAAATAAAATAAAATAAACCTAAAAAATAAAAAAAATAACCTAAACCTAAAATAAAATAAAATAAAACTAAATAAAATAAACCTAAACTAGCTTTAAAAAATTAAAACAAAATACCTAAACAAAAAAAATAAAATGAACTTAAAATAAATAAACTAAACTAAGTAAACAAAATGAACCTAAATAAAATATAAAATAAAAATAAAATAAAAAAAAAAAAAAATAAACTAAATAAACCTAAAACCTACTTAATTTTATAAAATAAAAAAAAATAAAAAAAAAAATAAAACCCTAAACCCAAACCTAAAACTCTGAGCCAAACCCTAAATACCCTAAACCACTAAACCCTAGGCCATAAACCCTATACCTACCAAACCTAAAACCTAAACCTAAACACTACAAACCTAAACTCTAATCTAAACCCTAAACTAAACTAACCCAAACTTAATCCCCAAACAAATCCTAAACAAAACTCTAAACCACAAAATAAAACTATACTTAAAACCTAAACCCTAAACCTAACCCTAAAACTTAAACCCTAACCTCTGGTCTTTGGTGATATGATGGTGGATATGGAGGTGGTGGTTATGGAGGCAGGATCTAGAGGTTGAGGATCTGGAGGTACTGATGAATCTAGAGGTGCTAATGGATATGGAGATGGTAGTTATGGAGGTGGGAGGAGCGATAGAGGTTAAAATCATAGTGGTGGCGGAGGAATAGATCAGGGATATGATGGAGCATCCCGCTACTCATGAGGTGAGGGTGGTTTGATGGGAACTAAAGAAACTGAAGAACCGTTGATCTGATCTGTTGCTTATTGAATTGTGTCTTTACATTTGAGATGATTCTAGTTATCTAGGGTATTTGATCTACTCTATGCGTGTTCAATTTTTATGTATGTCATCGCTTGTATCTTAGAAAACTTGGTCTACTTGGTTAATGAAATCAAAGAAGAAATGTTGAATATGAATTTCTTCTCTTAAAAAAATTAAACCCTAAACCAAACAAAACCTAAACTAACTTAAGCCCTAAAACCACAAACCCTAAAACCCTAAACCCTAAACCCTGATCCCACCCTAAACCCTAAACCTAAACTACATAACCCACCCTAAACTGGCTAAACCCAAAACCACTCCACTAAACTTAAATCCTAAACCCAAATCCACCTAAACCATAAAAAACTTAAACCCTAAAATAATACCCACATAAAATAAATAAAACAAAAATAAAATAAAAATAAACTTAAAACACTTAAAACTAAAACTAAAATATTAATAAACCTAAAATAAATAAAATAAAATAAACTGGGCTAAAATAAATTAAACTAAAATAAAACCTAAACCTAAAATAAACTAAACCTAAACTTTCTAAATAAATAAAATAAACTAAAATAAACCTAAACTAAATTAAAAAAACTAAAATAAACCTAAAATAAAAAGCCTAAACCTAAAAAAATAACACTAAACCTAAACATAAACCTAAAAAATAAAATAAACCTAAACTTAAAATAAAATAAAATAAAACTAAACTAAAAATAAGCATAAACTGCGCATAAACTAAATATAAATGAACTAAAAAAATAAACCTAATAAATAAAAAATAAAATAATAAAATAAAAAATAAATAATGAAACTAAAAATAAATTAAATTAAATAAATTTAAACCTACTACACTTGATTTAAAGAAAACCCTAAAATCTAAACCCACTCCAAATCTACCATGACCTACTATAACACTGAAAAACCCTACCACCACTGACCCATACCCAGGCCCTGAGCTGGGCCCTACCACTCCCACTCTAACTAAACAGGCCTCTAAAACCTGACCCTACCCTGACCCCCACCATAAAACTAAATGCTAGGCCACCAGGCCCTAAACCCTAAATCAAAACATAAACCCAACCATACCCAAAGATCCTAACCACTGAGCAAATCCAAAGAAATCTTAAAACTCCAAACTGATCCATCCAAAGCCTTGACCTAACTAAACCAAAATGACCCTAAAACTGAAATAAACCACAAAACCCCATAACCCAAAACCTAAAAAAACTGACCTAAAATAAAAATAATCAAATTAAAATAAACCTAAACCTAAACAAAAAAATTAAACTAAAATAAATAAAACTATAAACCTAAAATAAATAAATAAACTAAAATAAATAAAATTTAAACTAAAAATAAAAGTAAAATAAACCTAAAATAAAACCTAAAACATAAACCTAAGAAAATAAAATAAAACTACTAAACCTAAACTAAAATAAAATAAAACCTAAACTAAATAAAATAAAATAAAAAAGTAAACTAAAAATAAACCTAAACTAAACTTAAACCTAAAAAAATAAACTAAAGGAAAAAACCTAAACTAAAATAAATAAAACTAAACTAAATAAAAATTAAAATAAACATGATAAAAATAAAATGTAAATATGCTAAAATAAATTAACTAAACCTATTGGTTTACTTATTTTTTTTAAAACTCAAACCTTAAGATAACCTAAAACTTAAACCTAAAAACCCACAAATCTAAAAGCACAAAACACTAAACCCTAAACCTACCCAGTCCTGAAAACTCTAAACCACAAAACCACAAAAAAAAACCTTAAAACAAAACCTAAAATCTAAACCTAAATTAAATAAAACCTAAAAATTAAATATATAAAAAAACATAAACCTAAATAAAATAATGAAATAAAATAAAATAAAAACTTAAACAAAAACCTAAACCTAAATCTAAAAATAAAAAATAAACTAATAAAAATAAAATAAAATAAAATAAATAAAGGCCTAAACTAAACTTAAACATAAAATTAACTGAATAAAAAACCTAAATAAAATAAAACCAAATAAACTAAATATAAATAAAGATAAAACTAGTAAAACTGAAGCTAATAAACCACAAAATGGAAATAAAGAAATCCTGACCCTAAAGCTAAAGATGGAAAACTGAGCCTAAAGATAAAGAAATAAAATAAATAAAATAAAATCAAACTAGAGCAAATTAAATAAATTAGCGAATAAATGGAGCAATAGCTAGCCAAATAAAAAACTCGACCATAAAATAAAATAA